>MU227649.1:3506647-3616221 GCA_018584345.1 Thuja plicata | reverse complement strand
TCCTAGGGATAGGGAACCTATATCTGATAGTGATCCTATTTATGGCTCTGGAGTCAGTACACAATCTCCAAGTACCTCCTTTCTTAGGGGCTAGGACTGTGGGTACAGCACAAGGACTAATACTCTTTCTTATAAGACCTTGTTCTAGTAACTCTTGAATTTGCCTAGCTATTCCTCATTATGTTGAGGTGTCATCTTGTAGGCTACCTTATTAGGTAGGGTAGCTCTGGGAATAAGTTCAATCTTATGGCTTATGGGTCTTATAGGGGGTAAGGTTGATGGTTGTCCATCACTTACAATGCCTTCATACTTCTACAACATTTCTTGTATTTCTTGTGGCAGCTATGTCCTCTTCACTGTTTTGTCTTCCTCTTCCTTGGGCTTCAACACTAGAGAAAAACCAACTCCTTCTCCTTCTTCAATGGCCTCCAAGAACTCTTTCTCACTCACCATTAGTACATTGGGACCAGCTGTCTTCACTTCTACATCTTCTAACAATGACTGAATTTTGAAAGTCATGTTATCCTTCTTGAAAGTATAGGATTTCTTCACTCCATCATAAATATCTTGGTAGTCAAATTTCCATGGCCTGCCTAGGAGAAAGTGACATGCATCCATGGGTAGTACATCACATAGTACCTTGTCCTTGTATCTCCCTATAGAGAACTCCATCCATGCTTTCTCATTCACTAAGACATGTTGTCACTTATTGAGCCATATTACCTTGTAGGGATGAGTATGAGGTATCCTTCTCATACCTAACTTGCTGACTGCTTCCTCTGATACAATATTATCAGTAGACCCTGAGTCTATGATAACCCTACATACTTTACCCATCACCTTACATTTGATCCTAAACAAAGACCTCCTTTGGCTTGGCTCCTTGATCAATGTTATCCTCATCATGAGGTTCTCACCTTCCTCTGAGTTTAATGGCACCTCAAGGTGTTTATCAGCTCCACTTGTGTCTTCTTGGACTATGTTATTCCTCTTGTTACCTCCTTGAGAAGTACTACCCTTCTCTGGACACCTATAGGCAGGGTTTCCCATTTGGTTACAATGGTAACATTTCATCTTGGCAAAGTAATTGTCTCTTCCTTTTCCACCACTTCTACCTCTGAAATTGGAGTTCCTTCCTCTCCCACCTGTTGGGACTGAAAAAAGAAGTAAGGGTTCTTTAAGTACCATGTTAAAATTTTGCATTTTGACCCCCTAAAGTGCTTTTTGAGCCTATTTTCCCTGATTTGATTCTGAGGTCTACCATGCATGTCAAGTACTCATCACTCTTGTTTAGGCATATGAGGACATCCCAATTCTTTAATTTCAAGTTTCGAGTTATTTCGTGATGTCTTGTTTTGAGCACTTGTCCAAATCTGCATTTGTGCCTAGGTGTCAATCTGCTATAACAGGCCCAGTTCGCATTTGAATATCTTGTGTCTTGTTGAGTGTCATGGCCCGCCACTTTGGGGATGTTTTTATGCATATCAAATAACTTATTTTTTGAATCCCAAGTCATTTTGATATGTTTTGACTAGGTTTCAAACCCCTCAAAGTTGGTAGTTTACTGTTGTCATGCAGTGTAATTGATCAGAATTCTGAGTACCCCTGTTTGACTGACTATAACTTTTGACCATGTGACCTAATTGAAAAAATTCCTTTTGTACTCCATTATAGAGGTCAAATACTCTTTGAGTCTCCATCTTCAGGTCATGACAAGTCAATTTGGTCAGTTTGCTAAGCCCATTCCATTTGCAGTTTCTATCAGTGTGCTAAACTGTCAAATGCAGATTTATGAATGACCTACTTTGAGGTCTTAGAATTTCACACCTAGTTGAGTGAAATGGATAATTTAAAGTTCCCCTATATTATAGGCATGGAAATGTGATATCTTGATGATTTCTAGGTCACGATGAATCTGTTTGTCCAATTTGCCAATCCGATTCCGTTTGCAGTTTCTAACAATTTGATGCAAATCAATTGCACAGCTTGGTCGGAGGCCCTGTTTGCGAGGTTATATCTTGAATGTTGTGATTGGTCAGATTAGTAAAATGTTTGTCTTGAATTATAGACAAAATTTACTTCAAGTTTTCCAGGTCTCAGATCCTGAGGGTTTTGTTTGCACACTTTTCAAGATTCTTTCCATTTCCATAAATCGGTATTCCTTATGTTTTCAGTTCTCTGCATTTTCAAGTGGCTACTTTCGAGGGGTTTCCAAATGTGCCTGGATAATTTTCAAGAGGTTCCCTTCTGGATTTTTATCATCCATATAGCATACTCCCAGTATCTAGAGGCTCGAATTCCCAGGAGGCCTTTTGACATGTTTTCAAAGTAAAATCCAAATGCAGCTCATTACTATTGGACAGGGTAATTTGCAAAATTGTTGTAAAGAGGCGACTTGGGTGATTAAAATATTTTCACCTGTTTGGTTCCATCATATGTCACTTTTTAGCATGGAAGAATGTCAACCATCGAACGTGTGTGCCCATCACCATGTCCGGGTTACTTGATTTTGTCAGTTTTTGAAGCTACTTCCAGAGGCTAATTGTTTTTAATAAAGTCAATTTGCATAGGCATAAAGGATTGACTGTTGTTATCTCCAATTCAATGCATTATGATGCCTTGGATAGTCCTTTTCACTATATAAATTACAAGAAAACCATGGGCGCATTCATGTTAACAAGGCTGTGTCTTGATACATTCTCTTCAAAAATGGTATGCTGCTTTGACTGCAAGGAATATAGTCCTCTGACATGTGGCACATTAAGATGTTCATACAAGAACTATCAAAATTACTTTCATAAACAATGTGGTAGGAAATGGGAAGCATTGAGAGGAACACACTCGAACATAAAAAAAGGAGGAGATGTTTAAGTGGCCAGTGCATGGCAAATAAAAAGCAAATCGCCATATCCATGTTAGCAGAAGTTCCGCAATAAGTTTCTTTCAAAGGTTGTGCACAATATAATGTTTTAAAAGGAAACTTTAAAAGGTGTAATGCCAAGTGACCCAAACTTTCCAATAGTGAGCCACACCTTGAATGGAAGATGTAGTATCAAATAATTTCAAAAGCCCACGCTAACTAATGAAGGAGGTATATTTAAATACATTTTCAAGTGCAAAGAGATGTAAGCACATAAGCCAGCAAAATTGTATTAAGTAATTGCTGCACAATATCTTGAAAAGGGAATTGTTGTGCAATGCACAATGACAGAAGGCATCACAATAGCAAGGTGGAGGCATAAACAAAACCATGGCCATTTGAATGTTGTGTAGCATTACAAGGAAGTGACTCCACAAAAGGTTGCACAATGTAGAGTATTGGAGACTTCCAATGCATGAGGAAGAAAGTAATAACATTTAAGATCTTTTCCATCCAATGCAAGTGCATGTGTAAAACCAAAGAGGCAGCGTATGTTAAGGGAGAATCCACATTGAAAATAAAGGAATTGCACATTGCATAATAAAGAACCCAGCTCGTGCTAATGAGGAAGTACATACAAGACACGCGGACTGTTTGATAGGATGCCCTTAAAGAGATGTTGTCTCATGAAATGCTTTGTTTGCAGTATATGCTCGAAGCTCATTTGTTGATAAGGTTTTAGAAACTTCCAAGCAATGTAATCAACAGCTGCAAAAGCCAAGTTTGACAGCCTTCACCAGCATCCTCCCTGCCTCTGCCAGCGTCCTCCCAGCTTGCGCATAAAATGGAAATTGGAAAAGGTTTTAGTAACGTCAAAGAAAATGTAATTGGCTGGTGTAAAGCTAGCTCCACAACTCTCACCAACAGGAGGAGCCCACGCCAGTTTGAAAGCCAGTAGCAAAGAAGGAGATACTAGCGTTGTGCAATGACATAACATCTTAAAGACCCCAAGCATGGGTTGCGCGATAATCCAAATAGTTGAACACTTCATTGAAAGTAAAATCTGCAGGTGTATGGGCCAAAGTCTGCGCAGTAAGTTAAAAATATTTGAAAATACAATACGTTTTATCCCATATGCACTGGGCGATGAATTTTATTATGTTTAAATATGAAAGAACTTGTAAAGCTATATGAAGTAAAGAGGCGAGAGAGCTCTTGGAGATTGCATGAGTTAGACGGCTTGGTGCATAGTGGGGCCCACATTATTTTGAAGCAAAAAGCACAAATGCTATAAAAAACTTAAAACTCAATATCCCACATTCATGCCTTAGAAGGATTTCAAAATCCTGTCATGTGCCTCAAAAACCATGCCTAGGGAATGATGCTCAAATTTTGGTGGGACCCACAGTGATGACATGGCAGATAACTAGGCTTAGGAGGATGCATGTTTGGGCATGCATCTCAAGGTGGCCAAAATCAACCAATGGCTTAATGGCTTAGTGAGAAAGTTGCAAGGAAGATAAGCTTAAGCCATTAAGCCATTGGTCCACGTGGCACAAATGACAAGTGGCGCCTAGTGGATCAGTCAACGAATCAGAGGATGCCATGTGGCGCCCAGTAGGCGCCAAGTGGTGCAATTGCAGTGTAGTTCAGAGGCACCAATCAGAAATTGACACATGGCACCAAGTGGACCTGTGGACCAATCAGAGGGTGACACTTGGCACATTCTAGTGAGATGTGCAGATTTCAAATATTTTTTAATTTAAATTCTTTCAACAAGTGGGTTAACTAGTGTGCAAGTTGACAAAAAATCAAAGGTTGACTTAATGGCTTAATGGAAAGATGCTCACTATCTACCCATTAAGCCATTAAGCCCAAGCGACAAGTGTCACATTATGGTGCATTCTAAGAAAATAATGAATTAATGGAAATATTTGATTAAATCCATCACAAAAGACAAGTGGGTTAAAAGGTGAGCAACTTCAACAAGATCCAAGGGCTGACTTAATGGCTTAATGGAAAGATGCTCACCATCTAACCACTAAGCCATTAAGCCTAGGTGACAAGTGTCACAATGAGACAAAATCTGGAAAAAGGGAAAATTTAAAGTTTAATTTGTCTCATTTCAATAGTTCAACTATTGAAAAATAATTAAATTCAAATGCAAATATTTCAAACTTCTAAATGAAAATCTGCACGGGAGATGGAGTCTGTTACGAATGATTCAGAAGGAAAATTTTGTCCAAACTATGGAGTATTATATGTTTCCGAAAAGGTCTCGGAATGAAGAAGAGGATTTTGCAGACCAATTGAGGGAAAATCAAATCAGATTTTTGCAGTTTCAGTTTGAACAGTTGCAGATATTTTCTGAGGGCAGACAAGTGTCGGTGAAGGAGGTGGTTTTTCAATTTCTCCTATATCTGGTTTTGCTTCTGATTGTAACAGGGATGTTGAAATTTTATGTTGTAGGGTAGTTTTGAGGCTCTTGAGTCTTATTTTATAGTCTCTTTGTCTTGTAAATATGCAGAATTAGATGATTCTTCAATAAAAGAACAATGGAATCCCTATGCAATATTTGTTGATGTCTTTCTATGTCTGGTTTCAATTCTTGTGTGTTAATCTGTAAGGCATTTTAATGCACCAATTATAAGGTAATTGTGAGTTTATCTCTGAGTTTCTTTCAAGGAGAGATTAACTCTTAGAGGTAAAATTTGAGAGTTCAAAATTTGCATACGAATTTGATGTCCAGATATTGGATTGAGATGAGTGATTTGTAAGGCACTTCACTTGGTTTTTTTATGTTTGGAGTTGGAGGGTTTTCTGGAGATGTGTATTCATTTGACTCTGTTGCCCAATAGATAAGCCACTGGTCCTTTCTTGTCTTGTAGTTTTCATCATCAAATCTTTAAATTCAAACCATTTTCCCTTTCCTGTTCAAGAGCATAAATGTATACAAGTTGCATTGAATAGTGCAATTATGTTTGGTGATTCCTTATAGAAGTGAATCTGATAGGTTAGCCTACCTGAGCCTCTGGGTTCAAAGAGAAGAAGGGTGAATATCCTTGTTGTTACCTTGACCATTTCCCTAGTTCTTAGCAGATCATATAGGTGGGATCTTGTATAAGACTGGTTGAGTTGAACTCCCATGTTTTATAAGTTTGAGAATTATCCATAGTCACATCTGCATAATGAGGTTTACCTAGTAAGTCATTGTATATGCAGATTTTATCATGTTTTAGGTGCACCCACTTGAGTGTGTGGAACTCAAAGCTGAAGGAGGATCAAATCCTCATCAATTAGTCTTTTCTTGCCCCTCAGTTTGTAGGAATGAGCTGACTCTTGTGAACTAGACAAAAATCCCCAGGTCTAGTTTGCATTGTCGCTTTTAGAACTGAAGGATACAAGAAAAAGAGCTAACAAAATGGTGACTCTTCTGGGGATAAAGTTATTTAAAGATCATATTTAAAAGGTATCCCAGAATTTGGTTGCAGACAAGTATTCATAATTACCAGAGAAAGAGTTTTTCCCATCTGAGTCACCTAACAAAATGGCGACTCTACTGGGGCTAGAGATTACAAAATCTTGTTGAAACTTTTAGAATATCTCTGGTTTTAAAATTTGAATATTAGAATACCTCAGATCATGTTTGCCCATCTGAGTCACACTAACAAAATGGTGACTCCACTAGGGAGAAATGGATGTTTGTAAAGTCTGTGATGACTAATTGTTCATTGTTCATTTCTAGACCGGTTTGTGAATCCTAATCCCATACATGTTATGGGTGGCAACTCTGTTTTAAATTTGGAGAATCCTGGTTGTTTTGTGCAAGTGTAATTTCTAATTATCAGCTATTATTTGATGTTTAAGATCAGCAAGTTTAAGATGTTTCTTTCCTTGCTTGGCTGAATCGATATCTGAATCTGATTTTGAGAAAGAGTGTTAAGAAAAAGAATCTAAAATTTGTTTAGATCTCTGTGTGTGAATAGCCTGGAAGTGTTTTATTTGCAGCGAAAGGAAGGAAAAGATTGTGTGACTTTGCTGGTTAGAATGAACCCAAAATTGAAAAGAATTTGGCAAATAGCTTTTGCTATTTGAAATTTCTCCTCTGTAAGGAGATGGCGACTCTACAAAGAAAGAACCTGATGAAGCTACACAAAATGCTTTGAATCCGTAGTGTTTCAAATCAAGAAGCAAAAAGAGTAGCTTCTGCAAATTTTGTCCAGGTAATCCTCTTATTTGTTGAAAAGAAAAGTCCCTTCATAGGTGAATGAGTCACTAAGAAAAGGGAAAGAGATTGAAAGTTTTGTCATATTTCTGGGTTGAGATTTTCAGTTATTAAAATCAGAAGTATGTTGTGGTTTCATGAAAGAAGTGATGGTTTTGAAATCAGATAGAAGTCTTTTTCAAGAATGGAATGTATTGTTGAATAAATAGTTCAAATGGAAATTCCAACTCTCGTGGAGGGAGATATTTTTTTTAGATCTAAAATTTACAAGCAAGATCTTGAAATTTCTAGTAGAAAAGGGAATATTGCATTGATAAATCAAAAGATCCAAGAAAAGGCCCTATTGATTTTGAGAGAAAGGGTAGGAGACAGAAAAAAGGAATCAGCATATTCATTTTATCAAAGGTTTTCTAGTGCAGTTGATAAGCTCATATCTGATATTGACTTTCCAGAATTAGAGCGGGTGCAATTATTTCTAGAGCTTTGTGTGCCAGAATCGCTTGATTGGTTAGCATCTCTTAGAGAAGAGGCATATGAATGTGTTAAAAGATGGATTGATGAAATTGAGAAATCTGAACTTGAAAGTGTAGATGATGCTGAATCTAGTTCTTATGAAGATGATGCTGAATCTAGTTCTTATGAAGATGATGTTGAATCTTATTATGCTGATGATGAAGTAGATGAACATCAGATTGATGAAGATGAATCTTTAGTAAATAATTTTTCCTTTCGGTCTGTAGATTTGTCTTCTATTCAACACAATAATGCAGACTTCTTATCTCAATTTAAGGAAGACTTTAATGAGCACCAAGAGAGTGATTATGATGTAGACAGAAGTTGTTGTAGTGATTTTCTTGTACAAAAAGACATGAGCCACAAAGTTTCAATCCTTGTTTTAAATGAGGAAGATTGTTTTCAATCCATGTCATTAAATGGGGGTGTCCAAGGAAGCATTTGTGAGGAATTTGTAGAAGAGAGGGATAAATAATTGTTAAATCTTGAAAATGGATGTGCATATGATGTCCTAACACCAACACCTTTCCATACAACTGATTATTTTGATGAGATCATTGAGGATTTTCTTTTAAAAAATGATAGCTATAGTTGATTTTCTTCTCAAATTCATAGCAATGGTGATTGTTCAACTCATAATTATGCTGATACAGAATGTTCCATCCTTGATGATGGGTTTAATGAAGTTTCTAACTCACTCTTTGATGAAAAAATAGATGTGAATTAGCCAATTCCTTGTTGTCCTAATTTTGAAAAGGTTTTCCATGTATTTTATAATCCTTTGTATGAGGACATGGTTGAAAATTCAATTGATCTGAATGATATATCAGATTATGAAAAGAATAATTATGGGAGCCAGGATGAAATGACTGATTCAGCTTCCTTTCGCTCTAATCAATCTTCCTCCAATGTTGATCTTGAAAATTATTATAGTTTGAAAATGAATGAAGTTTCTCATGGTGAACTAAGTATGAAATTAGAGGTTATGGTTCATCATGCTTCCCCTGATTATTTGCATGATACATATGAGGTTGAATATGAAAAAAAATTCTTTGATATCCAAACATGTGTTGGAGTGAACCAGTATGTTTCCAGCCATGAGAGAGGGCTGAAATGTTTATTATTTCAAAAAGATAGTGATCTTCAAGGATGTGATGTTGTGATATCACATAGTGATCAACATATGCAGCGATTTAGTGCTTTTGCTTTTCCAAGTGAAGATGAGTTTTCTGATTACTCTTTGTTTGACATATTGAAGATTCAGGGCAGCACTTTTGATCAAGTGCATGGATTTAATGGCCATAATTTACCTTGGATGTTTGGCAATGAAAATCATATGTTTGATAGAGGTAAGAGATGAATCCTATTTTGGGGATTTGGGCCTTGTAAATAAGCTCCTTTTTTGTATAGTTGCTTTCTTTCCCTTTCAGTCGTGTGGTGTGTTTGCTTTCGAATAAAGAGGTTCCCTATTTTTGGAGAAGTAAGTGGAAAGAGAAGAGAAAGAAAGTGAAAGTATAAAGTCTGATTTGTTTTTGGGTGGTCTACTGTACCAAGAGATTTGAATCCTCTATTTTCCCACATGGGGCATGCGTCCTCACACAGAGCCACTGTTGGGACTGAAAAAAGCAGTAAGGGTTTTTGAAGTACCATGTTAAAATTTTGCATTTTGACCCCCTAAAGTGCTTTTTGAGCCTATTTGCCCTGATTTGATTCTGAGGTCTACCATGCATGTCAAGTACTCATCACTCTTTTTTAGGAATATGAAGACATCCCAATTCTTTAATTTCAAGTTTCAAGTTATTTCGTGATGTCTTGTTTTGAGCACTTGTCCAAATCTGCATTTGTGCCTAAGTGTCAATCTGCTGTAACAGGCCCAGTTCGCATTTGAATATCTTGTGTCTTGTTGAGTGTCATGGCCAGCCACTTTGGGGATGTTTTTATGCATATAAAATAACTTATTTTTCAAATCCCAAGTCATTTTGATATGTTTTGACTAGGTTTCAAACCCCTCAAAGTTGGTAGTTTACTGTTGTCATGCATTGTGTAATTGATCAGAATTCTGAGTACCCCTGTTTGACTGACTGTAACTTTTGACCTTGTGACCTAATTGAAAAAATTCCTCTTGTAACCCATTATAGATGTCAAATACTCTTTGAGTCTCCATCTTTAGGTCATGACAAGTCCATTTGGTCAGTTTGCTAAGCCCATTCCATTTGCAGTTTCTATCGGTGTGCTAAATTGTCAAACGAAGATTTATGAATGACCTACTTTGAGGTCTTAGAATTTCACACCTAGTTGATTTTAATGGATAATTGAAAGCTCTCCTATATTATACACATGGAAATGTGCTATCCTAATGATTTTCAGGTCACGATGAATCCGTTTTTCCAATTTGCCAATCTGATTCCATTTGCAGTTTCTAACAATTTGATGCAAATCAGTTGCACAGCTTGGTCAGAGGACCTGTTTGCGAGGTTATATCCTAAATGTTGTGATTGGTCATATCATGAAAATGGTTTCCTTGAATTATAGACAAAATTTACTTCAATTTTTCCAGGTCTCAGATCCTGAGGGTTTTGTTTGCACACTTTTCAAGATTCTTTTCATTTCCAGAAATCGGTATTCCTTATGTTTTCAGTTCTCTGCATTTTCAAGTGGCTACTTTCGAGGGGGTGCCAAAGGTGCCTAGATAACTGTTAAGAGGTTCCCTTCTAGATCTATATCATCCATATAGCATACTCCCAGTATCTAGAGGCTCGAATTCTCAGGAGGCCTTTTGACATTTTTTCAAAGTCAAAACCAAATGCAGCTCATTACTATTGGACAGGGTAATTTGTAGAATTGTTGTAAAGAGGCAACTTGGGCGATTAAAATATTTTCACCTATTTGGTTCCATTAGACGTCACTTTGTAACATGGAATAATTTCAACCATTGGACGTGTGTGCCCATCACCATGTCCCGGTTACTTGATTTTGTCAGTTTTTGAAGCTACTTCCAGAGGCTAATTATTGTTAATAAAGTCAGTTTTCATAGGCATAAAGGATTGAATGTTTTGATCTCCAATTTAATGAGTTATGATGCCTTGGATAGTCCTTTTCACTATAGAAATTACAAGAAAACCATGGGCGCATTCATGTTAACAAGGTTGTTTCTTGATACATTCTCTTCAAAAATGGTATGCTGCTTTGACTGCAAGGAATATAGTCCTCTAACATGTGGCACATCAAGATGTTCATACAAGAACTATCAAAATTACTTTCATAAAGAATGTGGTAGGAAATGGGAAGCGTTGAGAGGAGCACACTCAAACATAACAAAAGGAGGAGATGTTTCAGTGGCTAGCGCATGGCAAATAAAAAGCAAATTGCCATATCCATGTTAGCAGAAGTTCCGCAATAAGTTTATTTCAAAGGTTGTGCACACTATAATGTTTTATAAGTAAACTTTAAAAGGTGTAATGCCAAGTGACCCAAACTTGCCAACAGTGAGCCACACCTTGAATGAAAGATGTAGTATCAAATAATTTCAAAAGCCCACGCTGACTAATGGAGGCATATTTAAATACATTTTCAAGTGCAAAGAGATGTAAGCACATAAGCTAGCGAAATTGTATTAAGTAATTCCTAGGCAATATCTTGAAAAGGGAATTGTTGTGCAATGCACAATGAAAGAAGGCATCACAACAGCAAGGTGGAGGCATAAACAAAACCATGGCCATTTGAATACTATGTAGCATTACAAGGAAGTGACTCCACAAAAGGTTGCGCAATGTAGAGTATTGGAGACTTTCAGTGCATGAGGAAGAAAGTAATAACATTTAAGATCTTTTCCATCCAATGCAAGTGCATGTGTAAAACCAAAGAGGTGGCGTATGTTAAGGGAGAATCCACATTGAAAATAAAGGAATTGCATATTGCATAATAAAGAACCCGGCTTGTGCTAATGAGGAAGTACAGACAAGACACGCAAACTATTTGATAGGATGCCCTCAAAGAGATGTCGTCTCATGAAATGCTTTGTTTGTTGTATATGCTCGAAGCTCATTTGTTGATAAGGTTTTAGAAACTTCCAAGCAATGTAATTAACAGCTACAAAAGCCAAGTTCAACAGCCTTCACCAACATCCTCCCTGCCTTTGCCAGTGTCCTCCCAGCTCGCGCATAAAATGGAAATTGGAAAAGGTTTTAGTAACGTCAAAGCAAATGTAATTGGCTGGTGTAGTAGCCAGCTCCACAACTCTCACCAATAGGAGGAGACCACGCTAGTTTGAAAGCCAGTAGCAGAGAAGGAGATACCAGTGCTATGCAATGACATAACATCTTACAGACCCCAAGCATGGGTTGTGCGACAAGGCAAATAGTTGAATATTTCATTGCAAGTAAAATCTGCAGGTGTATGGGCCAAAGTCTACGTAGTAAGTTAAAAATATTTGAAAATACAATACATTTTATCCCATATGCACTGGGTGATGGATTTTATTATGTTTAAATATGAAAGCACTTGTAAAGCTATATGAAGTAAAGAGGTGAGAGAGCTCTTGGAGATTGCATGATTTAGAGGGCTTGGTTTGTAGTGGGGCCCACATTATTTTGAAGCAAAAAGCACAAATGCTTTAAAAAACTTAAAACCCAATATCCCACATTCATGCCTCAAAAGGATTTTGAAATCCTGTCGAGTGCCTCGAAAACTATGCCCAGGGAATGATGCTCAAATTTTGGTGGGACGCACAGTGATGACATGGTAGATAACTGGGCTTAGGAGGATGCATGTTTGGGCATGCATCTCGAGGTGGCCAAAATCAACCAATGGCTTAATGGCAAAGTGGGAAAGTTGCAATGAAGATAAGCTTAAGCCATTAAGCCATTGGTCCATGTGGCACAAATGACAAGTGGCACCCAGTGGATCAGTCAGTGAATCAGAGGACACCACGTGGCGCCCAGTAGGTGCCAAGTGGTGCAATTGTAGTGCAGTTCAGAGGCACCAATTAGAAATTGACACATGGCGCTGAGTGGACCTACGAACCAATCAGAGGGTGACACTTGGCGCATTCTAGTGAGATGTGCAGATTTCAAATATTTTTTAATTTAAATTCTTTCAACAAGTGGGTTAACTAGTGTGCAAGTTGACAAAAAACCAAAGGTTGACTTAATGGCCAAATGGAAAGATGCTCACTATCTACCCATTAAGCCATTAAGCCCAAGCAACAAGTGTCGCGTTCTTGTGCATTCTAAGAAAATAATGAATTAATGGAAATATTTGATTAAATCCATCACAAAAGACAAGTGGGTTAAAAGGTGAGTAGCTTCAACAAGATCCAAGGGCTGACTTAATGGCTTAATGGAAAGATGCTCACCATCTAACCACTAAGCCATTAAGCCTAGGTGAAAAGTGTCACAATGAGACAAAATCTGGAAAAAGGGAAAATTTAAAGTTTAATTTGTCTCATTTCAATAGTTCAACTATTAAAAAATAATTAAATTCAAATGCAAATATTTCAAACTTCTAAATGAAAATCTGCACGGGAGATGGAGTCTGTTAGGAATGATTGAGAGGGCAAATTTTGTCCAAACTATGGAGTATTATAAATTTATATGTTGCCGGAAAGGTCTCGGAATGAAGAAGAGGATTTTGCAGACCAATTGAGGGAAAATCAAATCAGATTTTTGCAGTTTCAGTTTGAACAGTTGCAGATATTTTCTTAGGGTAGACAGGCGTCGGTGAAGGAGATGGTTTTTCAATTTCTCCTATATCTGGTTTTGCTTTTGATTGTAATAGGGATGTTGAAATTTTATGCTCTAGGGTAGTATTGAGGCTCTTGAGTCTTATTTTCTGGTCTCTTTGTCTTGTAAATATGCAGAATTAGATGATTCTTCAATAAAAGAACAATGGAATCCCTATGCAATATTTGTTGATGTCTTTGTGTGTCTGGTTTCAATTCTTGTGTGTTAATCTGTAAGGCATTTTAATGCACCAGTTATAAGGTAATTGTGAGTTTATCTTTGAGTTTCTTTCAAGGGGAGATTAATTCTTAGAGGTAAAATATGAGAGTTCAAACTTTGCATACGAATTTGATGTCCAGATATTGGATTGAGAAGAGTGATTTGTAAGGCACTTCACTTGGTTTTTGTATGTTTGGAGTTGGAGGGTTTTCTGGAGATGTGTATTCATTTGACTCTATTTCCCAATAGATAAAGAACTAGTCCTTTCTTGTCTTGTATTTTTCATCATCAAATCTGTAAAATCAAACCATTTTCCCTTTCCTGTTTAAGAGCATAAATGTATACAAGTTGCATTGAATAGTACAATTATGTTTGGTGATTCCTTATAGAAGTGAATCTGATAGATTAGCCTACCTGAGCCTCTAGGTTTGAAGAGAAGAAGGGTGAATATCCTTGTTGTTACCTTGACCATTTCCCTAGTTCTTATCAAATCATATAGGTGGGATCCTATATAAGACTGGTTGAGTTGAACTCCCATGTTTTATAAGTCTGAGAACTATCCACAGTCACATCTGCATAATGAGGTTTAGCTAGTAAGTCATTGTATATGAATATTTTATCATGTTTTAGGTGCACCCGCCTAGGTGTGTGGAACTCAAAGTAGAAGGAGGATCAAATCCTCATCAATTAGTCTTTTCTTGCCCCTCAATTTGAAGGAATGAGCTGACTCTTGTGAGCTAGACAAAAATCCCTAGGTCTAGTTTGCATTGTCTCTTTTAGAACTAAAGGATACAAGCAAAAGAGCTAACACCACCTCTACTAGAACTTGCTTCTTTCTGCTCATTGTATTTGACTTCTCCTTGTGTCCTTGATTCTGAACTCCTTCCACCATATCCACCTCTTTGTCCTCTACTATCTCTTCCTCTACCTCTTCCTTTAGAAATTTGTTCTTTCTTCCTCTTGCCTTTTTCCTCTATCTTCAAGGCTATTTGATAGCACTGATGGATGGTTTTGAAGTTCACTAGACTCATGTCTTCTTGAATAGACCATTTAAGTCCATTCATATACCTAGCTATCTTGATTCTTTCATCTTCAACCACTTGTGACCGTAGGCACAACTTTTGGAACTCTTCAGTGTAGTCTTGGACATCTAAGTCTTTTTTTCTGAGATTATGTCTCCTCCTATGTAGATGTACTTCATAATCATCAGGAAAATTGGTCTACTTCATCTTGGTCACCATGACCTTCCATATGGCTATAGGACTCTTTCCTTCTTTCTCTCTTTTAGTTTGAACAAACTTCCACCATGTGAGAGCTGAACCTCTCAATCTTGACTTGGCCACATTCACTTTTTGGGCCTCTATGATACCATCACATTCAAAATGGTTCTCTATGTTGTCTATCCAATCCACTATTGAATCAGGATCCATTTGTCCACTAAATAGTGGTACACCCTCCAAAGCTTTACCACTCAAAGTTGTCAATGCCTTTAAGAAGGGTTCTTGGTCACTGACAGGATCAAGGGTTGGAGCTTCTTCTTCTATATCCACTCCTTTCTCTCTTGCTTCTTCTACTTCTTTTTGGTCAACCTTATCCTTCATCTTCTCAGCTTTGTCTTGGACTTCTCCCAAGAGTTGCTCCATTTGAGACAATCTTTCTCTTAATGACTTGTTATCTTCTTCTTGTTCTTCCACCTTTTTGGCTAACTCAACATTAGTCACCATGACTTTTTATTTTTTTGATCCTCTAGTTGTATTCTATCCCAGTGATTTAGTAGGCTGAAACATCCACCACAAGCCTGATCTTTAATCAAGCTCTGATACCAATAAGATGTAAGTGTTCCAATGGGTTTGCTTGCACAATATACTAAGAAGATCTTCTTTGTCTTCTTCAAGGATCCTAATCTCCTCTAGGTCCTTATTAGGCTTAGATCATTAACTAAGTCCTAATCCTACTCTTCTCTAAGAGTCTCCACTTGTGCTTCACCCTTTGAAAGACTAACACCCTACGATTACTTCACTTCTCCACTTCTCCTACTCGCACTTAAAAGAGTCTAAATGCCAATTTTCACTCTAACCTTCTTGATTCATTTTTAGGGGTGTCCATCAACATGTAGACATCACATTTGATCATTTTGGAAACCATATTGAGGGATCTCTTCACTCCTTGCAATCAAGTTCACACTTTTGGCTTAAGGAGGCCTAATTCCTTGTAGCCCTTTCCAAGGTGTTTTTCCCAATTAACTTCAAAATTTCCCAAATAACTTGAAAATATAAGACCATATCCAGATACTCTTTATCACCTTACAATACATTTTTAAGGTTTTAAGTTCAGTGGCCCTCTGTACATAGGGTTCCTACAAACTAGGTCTTATAGGGCTAATAGGCCTAAAAACTAGGACAATCTGCAACACTATGCTAAACTTATCCAAAACTTGTCTCCACTAATTGGTATGAACTCAACCAACTTAGTAAGTCAAGGTAACACAAAACCCTAACTTATCACGTACTTAGACCATACAGTTCTATCTTCCTCTGCATATGAATGTTCACTGTTTCTCCACCAAACCACTAACCAGACAGTGCTTGCTCGCCTAGGGCTTGGTTCTAAAAATGGCTACTTGCCTTTCCCAGACTCCTACCTCTACAAATATGTACACTACTAACTCCCCTAACATTTCCATCTACCCTTGGAGGTTTCCCATGATTAGATTTCATGGGGGAGTCATATCTAGACTGACTGGTCAGGACAGGACCAGTGAACTACCTAAAACACAAAACAATTTAAACTAGACCTTAAACTACCTCAAATAAACTTGGTCACTGAATGAGAAACATTCAAAACAACCATTAAATTGAATCTTTCAATCCATAAAGTATGACTGTCACAAGGAAATGCTCAGGATTTCTGAAAACACAAAATTGTAGACTGTATTGCTCTTCTCCAAATGTTACAATGAATACTCTAACTGCATGATTTGAGTCTCCCCTACACTAGATTCCTTCTTCCACCATTTTAGGGCCTTGTTGGTCGATTCCCCACTCCTATAATCAAGGAGAATCCGTTGTAACCATATTGCATGCAATATTTGCAATTATTGCAAATGTTATCATGAAAACAAAATAGCAACTTTTGGCATCTTTTCAATTATGCCTCCTCCCTACATTTCAGGACCTCTATCCTCTCTATTTCAAGGATCCAAGATCATTAAAGACCCTATGGCATCTATATGTCCTCATTTATGAGATTAGGACACATTCAAGACTCCAATCCATCATCTAACAACTAGGCCTGAGAATTTGAAAACTACAAACAATGGCTAATGATGTGACCTTAGTCCTAATGACTAACTCACTTAGCCTACATAGAAAAGACCTACTAAGGTTGAAATAAAACTAACCTATCTTGACTTGGCTAATGTCAATTACAAGCCAAAATGAACAAACATGGAGGCTAGCCTAGGTTCTCCTGCACCACTAGCCAATTAGGTTCAAACTTTCCTTTATGTTCTCTATTAGGCTGGTTCTTAGGATTCTCTTTTAGAATGAGATCCCCCACTTGAAAGTGTCATGGGTCAACCTTTTTATTGTACCCTTTTTACATGTATGTTTGGTACACTTTTAGATGATCAAACACCTGTTTCCTGTGCTCATCAAGTAAGTCTAAATAATTTACCCTGTCAATGCGGTATTGTTCATCAGTAATAAGACCTTGGAGAGATACCCGCAAAGATGGGATTTCAACCTCAATAGGTAGTACTACCTCAGTGCCATAGACCAGGTCAAATGGTGTGGCTCCAATTGGTGTTCTGATGCTTTTTCTATAGGCCCAAAGTGTCAAATTTAATTGTAAATGCCAGTCCCTACCAGATTTACTCACAGTTTTATGGAGGATCTTGAGAATATTCTTGTTAGATCCCTCAGCCTGTCCATTTCCTTGAGGATAATAGATTGAGGAAAAATGTTGAGTAATGTGAAACTATGTGCAAAGGTCTTCAATGTCTTCGTTTTTAAATTGGCCCCCATTGTCTGTTACAATTGAAGAGGGTATCCCATATCTACAAATAATGTAGTTCAAGATGAACATAGCCACTTGTTTTCCAGTGGCTTTGATCAGTGGCACGGCTTCGACCCACTTCATGAAATACTTAGTGGCTGTAATAATGTATTTGTGTCTACTTGAAGAATTAGGATATATTTTTCCAACCAAATCAAAGTCCCATTGCTGAAATGGCCAATGTTTTATGAATGGTATGAGTTCTCTAGCAACAACATGGATGAGATTTCCATATGTTTGGCATTTATGACATGTCTTTGAAAATTGAATAGCATATTTTCCCATTGTGGACCAGTAATAGCCAACTATGAGCAATTACTTAGCTAGTGAAAAGCCATTTGAGTGTGATCCACATACACCTTTGTGGACTTCTTTTAATGCGTGATCCGACTCTTCATGTTCTAAACACCTAATAAGTGTACCATCGAGACCTCACCTATTAAATTTATTAGTAATGAGGACATAAGATGATGTTTTCCTTATTAAGGCTTGTTTTTCATTTCTAGATAGTTCATTGGGTATAATTTGGTCAGTTAGGTAAGCAATGATTTTAGCATACCGAGATTGGTCTTGGGTGTTCAAAGTAAAAATTACTTGGTATACGAGGGTATCAAAGGTTGGGTAGGATAATTATTCCACCAAGAATTCATAGAGGAATTGATGTTCCTCCAATTGTAGCATGGATGCCAATGTAGCCATAGCATTTGCAACTTTATTCTCTATTCTTAGTATTTGTTGGAATGTGACGAAGACAAAGTACTTCTTTAGGTCATCAAATAATTGTTTATAGGGCATAAAATTCTCATCTTTGGTCTGATAATCCCCATTTACTTGATTGATAATGAGCTGGGAGACACCATACACATGTAACTCTATAATATTTCACTCCATAGCAAGTTTAAGACCATTTACCAATGCTTCATATTCAGAAATGTTATTTGTGCATGGAAACATTAATTTGTAGGACTTGGGTATTTTGTAGCCTTGAGGAGTTATGAATAGAACCCCTGCTCCAGAGCCTTTTTGTGTGAAAGAACCATCAAAGTACATCTTCCATGGATACTCAGTTAGATGCATAATTGTTTCAGCAGGGAACTCAATTCTTAAAGGTTCATCATCTTGGAGTGGTGAATCAGCTAATTGATCGGTGAGGACTTGTCCTTAATAGCTCTTCTATCCACATACTCAATGTCAAATTTGCTTAGAATCAAGACCCACTTTTCTATTCATCTTGTTAATGTGGTCTTGCTTAAGAGGTATTTCAAAGGATCTATCTTGGCAATGAGTCTTATTGTATGTGATAGAATATAATGTCTCAATTTATGTGATGCAAAGACAACTTCTAAGCAAGGTTTTTCAATTATGTTGTAATTGAGTTCATAAGATACTAGTGTTTTTCTGATATAGTAGATTTTTCTTTCCTTTTTATTTTCATCCTCTTGTGCCATCAATACTCCCAGTGATGTAGCTATAGCTAAAATATATAGGAGTAATGGCTTTCCATGAATGGGTGCCATAAGAATCGAAGGAGTAGCCAGTTACTCTTTTAATTCATTGAAGCTATTTTCATAATGTTCATCCCATTTGAAGGTGACACCTTTATGTAGCACTTTGGTAAAGGGGTGTGCTATGTCTGCAAGTTATGACATAAACCTCCTGATTGGGTGGAGTCTCCCTTGTAATGTCCTCATTTGACTAATGTTGTGTGGAGGAGTCATTTCTAGTATAGCTTTGACTTTTTCAGGGTCTACCTCAATTCCTTTTGCTGAGATAATAAACCCTAAGAGATTTCCTGGTTAGACTCCAATGGCACATTTCTTTAGATTGAGCCTGAGTTTAAATTGCTCCACGTGATCTAATATCTTCTGCAAGTCTTCAATATGAGTAGTCCTTTCTTTTGATTTATCTAAGGTATCACCCACATAATCCTCCATGTTTTTATGCATCATATCATGGAATATAGTAGTCATAGCTCTTTGGTATGTAGCACCTATATTATTTAACCCAAAAGGCATAACGTTCCAGCAAAAGGTCCCCCATGCACATGTAAATGCGGTTTTATCTTGATCCTCAAGACTGATTTTAATCTGGTTATAGCATGAGAAACCATCCATTAATGAGTACATCTGATATCCCTCTATCAGATCTATGATCATATCAATGTTTGGTAGTGGAAAATCATCTTTAGGACATGCTTTGTTTTAGTCTCTAAAGTCTGTATAGATCCAGATAGATTTATCTGATTTAGATATTGGTACCACATTAGAAATCCATCCTGTGTAATCGATGACTCTTATGAATCCATCCTTCAATAGCTTTTCCAGCTCTGCTTTCACCAGTAATGCAACATGAGGATGCATCTTTCTAAGTTTTTGTTTCATGGGTTTGATCCCAGGAGCTCTAGATAGATGGTGCATTATTAATTTAGGATCTTGTCCAGGCATATCTATGTAAGACCATGCAAATTTGATCTTTTTCTCTTTCAAGAACTCAATGAATTTTATCTTCTCCTCATCTAACAATGATTGTGTCAGGTGAAAAATTTGAGGAACTTCAGTTCTGCCCAAGTTAACTAGTTGTGTTGGTGCTATCAAAACTGAAGATCTTTCTTGAAAGTGCTCAGGGAGGATATCAAGAATCTCATCTTTTGGTGACTCTTGGAGGTTTTCATCATTAGATACATTTGTATTGTCAAAGTGCTATCCACTTAGCAAACATTCCTATATACCATTCAAGCTACACCGACCCAATTGAAGAAATACATGATGATCAAACTATCAAAAATATACTAAAGATTGTTTCAAAAGAAACATCTCAAAGTCATTGTAAACATTTGGGTGTGATCCCTATTGATCTCATCTCCCCAAGTAAATATTAAAGGGGGATGTTAGAATTATAATCTTTCCTTGGTATTTTATAAACCAGGGTCTTGTCTCATAATTGTAATTCCTTTAATAAGGAAATTATATATTCCTCGTTAAGAGGATTCCTACACATGGCACACACCAAATGTGAATGTGGAACACATAGAGTATGGGAGTTACATGAAAAATCCTACACTCATCTCTACTTAAGAGATGGCTCTCACACACTTCTTAGGGTTCTAGGGTTGTCACTTGGTTCTCACAAAGTTGGATTTCTTCTCTCTTCTCTCATTCTCATTCTTGCAATATTTTAATGAGATATCTCTCGCTCTCTCGCTCTCTCTCTCTCTCTCTCTCTCTCTCTCCTTCTTGCCTCATTAATATTTATGCACAAGGGGTTTTTCTCAGTTTTCCTCTTTCAAAAACATTGTCTTGGTGTTGAGATTGGAGCTTCTCATTGCTATTGTTGATTGTTCTTGTTTCAACATTCATCCTTTAGTAATACATTTCATTGCTTCACTCTCTTGGATTCATTCTTGTATTTCATTTCATTTTATGGATTTTTCTAACATATATACATGACATAAATAAATCCATCACATCTATAAATCACATATAAGAATAATAAATCATCACATGTGCATATCCCTTCATCACAAATACATCAGAATCCTCACATAACATATATTCACACACATCCTGCATCACACACACTAGTCTTAAAACCATCATATGGATATAGTAATTAAAAAGCACACACATCAAATAGGACCATCGAAATCATGTATTTATATATCCTCATAAAAGAATAAAGTGTCCAAAGTCTATAAATACATCAGTATACATCATTTTTACATGTATACATCAAAATATAGTTGTACATCCAAATACTCAAAAAAAATGCATGTGTGTCATAAATCACTATTTAGATCATGAGGATAGCCAAGAAGATGTCCTTTCCCCTCTTGTCCCATCTCCCCCTCTATCCCTGGGTGATCTCATCCCTACTAAGGCCTGCAAAGCCCCCCACATGTAGTGTGTGTGGCTAATCTCTCACTATATACTTCCAACCTCTGGTCCTTAGGAATGACCTCATAATATAGATGATGATAATAGTCAATATCACGGACCACTCGGGTCTCGCATCTATGAGCAAAAAAATCCTCTTGTACCACCTATATCACACCAATTCCAATCCCAACCTATACAACAATCCCTCGCTATCCCTTTTACTCCTCTGCTCTACACTAGTAA
This sequence comes from Thuja plicata, assembly GCA_018584345.1. Classification (NCBI taxonomy): domain Eukaryota; kingdom Viridiplantae; phylum Streptophyta; class Pinopsida; order Cupressales; family Cupressaceae; genus Thuja; species Thuja plicata. The sequence goes on along the minus strand of MU227649.1, from coordinate 3,594,510 downwards.
GTATCCCTCTCTACTGTGACCCCTTGCATCTCTAATCTCAGTGAATCCATCTCCTATTCCATATATTATATCTATTGCTACCTTTCTATGACCCCTGTATGGGTCTCGATCATAGTGAACTCTCTGGAATCCACTCGGGCCTGTAATGTATCTTGAGCACCTTGTGCACTATCTTCTCAATCTCTCTCCCCTACCAACACCTCCTGAACCTTGGCCAACTTTGTCTTTAAGCTGCCCTTTGATGCCTAGGCTATAGTGGAGAGTCCTTGTAACCTACCAACCTCTGTTTGTAGGATTTCTTGCTCAATGACTACTGTATCATGTACATCCTATGCAATGTATTTTGGAGGTGGCCCCTGTGGCCCTATTTCTGTTGTGGTACCTATCCTTGCACCTTTAGTGGTACCTATGGTACCTATCCCTATGCCTATGCCTATACTTGTATGGGTATCACCAGAGGGAATCTATCAGCAGGTATCTAAACCTATCCCTACCATCTCTCTGCTACCACCCTTGAATTTCCTCTCTGATCTCCTCTCCCTCCTCCTCCTCCATCCCATCATCTATCTACTCATCCATCTCCCCTGTCATCTCCTCTATCATCCCCATCCACCTAGCACCATCCTCCCCTCCTTCTAGTTTCTCATCCACCTGAATGACTCTTGGTATGGTCAACATGATTGGTCTATGAATAATCCACCACTGATTATATGCATGAGTCACTCCTGCATCCCAAACTAAATCATGTCCCTGTTGCCATGGCAGTGCCACCGTACCCAACTAGGATTCTCTCAAATCCACCCCAATCCTCTACAGGCTACCTACCTCTTGTGTCACTAGTGGATGGGGAAAGGTATCAAGGACTACATCCTACACTCTGCCAAACTCTCTCAATACTCGAGATAAAATGTACCAAGCAATAATATAGGGTTTCTTCCCAATCAACCAACAATCATTCTGCATGAAACCAAGGTATAAGGAATCCTCCCACCCATCCTTTGTGTAATCTTGCTACTGCATGGCCTAAAAATTTTATGCCTTTCATGCTACAAAAGGGGTCCATTTAAACCCTTGCATCTCATCTAGTGTCCAACGCTAGTTGCCAACAAAATCTATCGACTCATACTTGATTGGTGGCTTGTATTAGTAGGCATAGTGCTCATAAGCCTTTCATGTCTCATGCAGTCAGATGGGGTGTACCAAAATGATGTCCTCCCCACTAATAAAAGTGTCACTCCTGGTCCTAGTGTCCTTCCTCTCTGATAGGAGCACATATGCAAATTTTAATATAACTGCCCCAGGATTGTAAACCCCAAGAAGTATCTCTCCCCCTCATCCTCAAGAATGGTGCTCAAAACTCATACCCATCCAAAAAGAAAACCATTCCCTGCATAGTCAGCCACCAATCAACCCCCAATCAAGTATGCTAAATATATTATAACCCACCATAACCACGGTCACACTGCCATCATCGCCCTCCATGGTAACCACTATCTAGTAGTGGGTATTTGTGTTGAAGAAAATTATTCAATTGTGTATTTTCATTGATGTCACACAAATGTATTAATGTTTTACAAATGTCTAAACCTAACTGAGGATAGTCAGTGTATGCTGATCTCTCTCAGGAAATACAGTAAGTTTAGTTTCAACCGAGTAACGGTCGGGCATCAAAGTATTATAGTGTTAACCGAGTTATTATTCCAGTGTTATCCAACTAACAATAGTTTACACTTTATGTTTAATTGGTTAATTGCAGCTGACATATTTGAGTTTTATTATTTATTTGGAAGGGTATTCAAGCTAAATTGACAAGGCCTATCATATATATACAAGGTCAAGTTTGGATTGAATATGTAGTAGAGTTTTTAAATGAAGAGTGAAGGTGAAGTAAGAAGGAATTCTCATGAAGGACAAAATACCCACACCGGGCTACAAAATAATAGTTGATCAACGAGGATCTAGTTAAAGCCAGAACATAGATCTAAATTGAAAATTCAGTTGCTTCTTCAATCAGGTCAACTCATTGTTACTCTCTAACAATTGTAGCAGTGATCGAAATCTCTTAACAGAGTAGACTTAATAGTCTTTCATAAATCCTCTCACAAGGTGACATTTCTACATTGAAGTGTTTTACGACCTCTAACAAGGCCACTCCTAATAAGGTGATTAAAATCCTCTAATAGGGTCACACCTAACAGCGTGTTTTGTAACCTTTAACAGGGTTGGCTCCTAACAGGACTCACTTCAGAAGAGTGAAAAATAGTAACTAGTTGTAATTGGTGGTTTTCCTAAATTGTGTTTCCATGTTAAATCTTGGTATCATCTGTGTACCTGATATTTTCTAAATGCTTTATTTTTCTACACTTAATCACTAAAGGTTAATCACATTTAATTTCTTAAGATTTCTTTGTTAATCGAGTTACTTCAGAATATCTTTTATTAACTGAGCAAAGTGATAAGTTTGGTTAAGACATCTAAGGGACTTGGATTTTTTTTGTGGTAATTGATTCACCCCTCCCCTCTTAGTTAATCAACACATTTCAAACAATTTGATCATATGGTCATCTGAATATTTCCTCTACATATGAATTTGGGCCCTCCTATACATAATCTAGTTTCATCCCTTTGATCAAAATCTGGTATATACGCCAGACGTCCAATATGGTGATAGTCACCTCACCCATCAACAAATGCAAGCTAGAGGTGGGGTTGTACCACCTCTCAATCAATGTAGTTATGAGTGCATTATGTGCTCTCAACCATTACCATATATGTACATTCTCTAGGCCACACAATGAAACCTGCCCCCACTCCACTGGGGTCAACTCGTCTTCTAGTCCTATAGTATCTGGCCATCTCTCTCGCAACCTAAACACTACTCCTACCTCCTACATTCACAAACCATGCTTGTTAGTCCTTGTTCTTCTATTTGGGGATTCCTCTACCCCTCCCCATCCCTTTTTCTTCCCTCCCTAACCCCTTTCCCTATGTCTTTTGGGTCAACCAGTGGAGCCACTGGTTTCCCTACATAGATGACAATCAGTGCATATGTCGATCGACCTCTCTGGTGTCCACCCCTATTCAACCCTATTGTGTGCCATCTACACAGATGATATTTCTTGAAATATCATCTCCGTCCCCCTAAAATTTATCTATGTAGATGACAATCATCATTTTTCATCTTCGCAGATGACAATCAGAAGATTATCATCTGTGAAGATGGTGATCACTGATCTGTCATCTCCACAAAAAATGATTGTTGGATTGTTGTTTGCACAGATGATGATCCATTGATCATTATCTTCGCCCTGACCAAATTTTCCCCTCCATAAATATCATTAATTAGAAATAAATGCAAAATTGAAAATACATGATTGGGCTCAGTAGGGTACACACCGATGGTCCTGCATCGCCTGCTCACTGGTGTATCTGGATGCACTCTCCTATCTACATGCAGTCTCAAGGATCAGCCATTTCTCTCTCTTCACTTTGTCTTTTTTCCCTTTGATGGTGAAAATGACTCCTTCTAGGGCCCTCGTGGACTATTTATAGGCCCTTTGGAACCCGTTCTCCATCCTGGACCCCATTTTTCACCCTTTTCCCGATCACCTCATAAGTCATGCAATTCCTCCCTTTTCTTCCATTTTGCCTCCTTTTTGAGAAAATTACACAAAAAATAATTTTTTGCATTATTTTCTCGAGGGGGCACACTCCTTCACCATCACTACCTTAGGACCTTCTCTCTAGGGAATCTTGTTTTTCTTTTTCTTTGATGCGACACCATCCTCAATGTCGCATCAAAGAGGGGCAAAATGTAGACACCTAAAATCATCCTCTAACATTATAATTATTTAATTAATTATATTCTTCCACCTATTTAGTTAAATTCATTTAATTAAATTAGGTTCGTTTTCTATAGTATTTAAATTTAATTTAAATACATCCCTCTTAAGTGTATTAAATTCTATTTAATACCTTTCCTCCATTAATTTCCCCTTTTAAATAAATTTTTAATTTATTTATTTCCCTCACATTCTAATATTCTCCTAAAGCATGATTAGTCTAAATTTCATTTAGATTAGTCCTAAATATAGACCTTGATCCTACCCTATTCCATATGACTCTCAACACATAGACCCATTTTATAATTAACTAAGGTTAATTAGGTTAATTTTTGGATTCCTACACCCATTAGTCTTAATTATTTTCTCACACATGTGTGAGAAAATTTCCAAAAAATGCATTTTCAAAGAATTCTAAAAATGCCTAAACAAGGTTTCTTACAACCTTGATGACAACTTCTTACACTTGTCAAAATACCTCATTGCATCGAGTCTATGACATTTATGACAAGATCTCTTACACGTGTACATGAAGTATACATTGACCTATCACATCTGAATTTTGTCACACATATATGAGAAAAATTGGACTCTTGCATGGCTTATGTGTCCTTCATATGGAATCTATGTGGATGCCACATGTGATCCACCTCACCCAAGTCCTCTGAAATCCTATAAATAAGAGCCTTTCCAAGAGTAAATAATCCATTATTATTTCATTAGAGTTATCATGCTAGTTTATGTTTAGAGTTATTTTGTATGCATTTAGAGCTTTTCATACTAACCTTGTTTGGTAGTTGTTGCATTTAAATCATGGTAGTTGCATTCTTAGTTTGAATTCAATACTAGATTCTTTCACTTAGTTCATATCTACTCTTATTTCACTCATTGAATGCTTGAGACTAGTTCTCCATAACTAGTTCTTGGGTTATTCAATATTATTGCATCTAGCTTGCATCTAGTTTGCATTTATCATTCAATCAATAATGGGATTAATATATTGTGTTGGGAGAGCACACCCACAACCCTTTCTAAGAGAAAATAAAAAAGGATTGGGTGCACTTGTTTGACTCATTGGAAGTTACGGTGGAAATCTTTGCGTAGTTGTAATTTTATTAACATGTTAGACTAGAAATTATTTATATCTCTAATGTTTGCATGTTTGAGCTTGTTCCACACAGGTAGCTTTTCATCATACATAGTACCCATATAAAAAGGGATCCCCAAGTATGTGCATGGTGATTCTATCACCTGGAAACTTAAAGTCTGAATAATTTTCCTTCTAATAGTTATCTTGTAATGAAAGAAATATATCTTAGACTTTTTCCCATTTATCCTTTTCCCTGATACTAAAGAGTACATATCTAAAATCTATTTTATCTGTTTGGCATCTGCTAGAGTTGCCTTTCCATATAGAAAAGTATCATATGGAAAAAGGGTAATGTATGACTGAAATGTCTATTTGAGGAATGTGTATGCCTTGACATAAGTATTGATTATGCATCTCCTTTATTATGCTACTCAATGCCTCTGTCATAATTATGAAGAGGAATGATGATAAAGGATCCCCTTGCCTTACCCAGTGTGTGGCATTGAATTAACCTGATGGTGCTCCATTTATTATAACTAAGAACTTGGCCTCTGATAAGAAAGACAATATCCATTTACACCATTTAATACAAAAATAAAATTTGGTCAATAATTTCATTAGAAATCTCTAATCAACATCATACAAATAAGGCTTTTTTAGCCTTTCCCTCCTTGGGACAATCTGTTGTTTGTTGGGGATTTTTTAGCCTTTCCTTCCTTTGTTTTGTTAAAGGGTTTCGGGGTTCCCTTCAAAACCTGCTTTTACCGTAATCAAAAACATCATACAAATAAGGCTAATAAATAAATAATACTTTCTGTAATTTAGCTATGCAATTTTCCCACCTGGTTTTTGTTTGAATTCATGCGAGCTTCAGCCTCCTCTTTATCGGGGGATCTAGGGGTAGGAGGTCCTTTGTTCAAACCTCTTTCTTGGGCTGTCTCAAAGGGATGGAAAGGGATACTCTTCTGACTATATAGGTGAAGGTTCATCTATGGTTTCAGTATTGGAAGATTCATCTCACTCACATAATTTGGCGGGTGGGGAATCCCTCCTGTCTAGCCCCAAGATGGTGGGGGAGGACAAATATTTCATGCAAGGGGATTAGAAGAGTGCAGTTTTGGGAAAAAAGATCTCTGAATCCCCTGATATCCTTGAATGTTCTGTTGGTGAGTTTGGTCTGGAGATCTTTGTCCCTGATGGGGTGGTTGAATGCATATATGCCTCACTTCACCTTTCTATTGTTGGGAGATTTGTCACTTTTAGGCCCACCATTGATATGGTGCATCAGTGGTGTGCTTCTAGATGGAAAGTTAATGGAACCTTAGTGTCTTGATCATGCCTGGGGGCTTGTTCCTCTTTAGATTTAATGTTGAGGCGGACTTTACTTTTGTTTCCATAGGAAGCTAGTACTATGGGAAGCATTGTTTGTTAATGGAAAAATGGAAGCCAGATTTTAACCTAGATGTGGAGCTTCAGAAAGCTATGTCTGTGTGGGTTCCTTTCCTAGGACTTCCCCTGGAATTCTGGGACAAGAAAGTTCTCTAGTGGATTGGAACTCATTTGGTCAATACATGGTAGCAGACTCTATTACTATGCAAAATTCAAGGCTGGTGTTCATGAGGTTCTATGTAAATGTTACCATGAATAATCCCCTCCCTAACTTTGTGATGTTAAAATCCAAATGGGGTAGCTGGAATCAGGCCATTGTTTATGAAAATTCCACTCTCCACTGCCAGAAGTGTGGTAAACATGGTGATGGTGTGGTAGATTGCAAAGTAACTCCTTGGATTGAGGACCAAAGTCTTGAGGTTCTCCCTTCATTATCTCTAAATGATTCTAGTATTTTGGCAGATCATTTGGGTGGGAGGGAGATGGAGAAGGTAGCTCATGGCTCCCCAAAAGGGGAACTCCCTCTCACAACAGGTAATGAAATTGACTTTAAATCTATGGAGAAAAAAGGGAAAGGCAAGGACAAGGAAGTTGTGAGGGGTAGGCAAGGACAAGGAGGCAAGAAGGACAACTTTTTAAGGTCTTGGAGGACATATCTAACTCCTTCAGGGAATGTCCAAGGGAAGAGAAAAAAAAAAAAGGAAGAAGACCGCGAGAAGAGTAAGGTCTCTTGGTTTGGCAGCAAAAAGAAAGAAGGAGAAGTGGGAGAAAAGGGGAGTTTAAGTGATTGGGGGGAGATGAGGGCACAAGAATTGTGTTCCCCTTCCCAAAGTGGGGTGTTAAAGACTATGAAGAAGACACAATCGACCCCTTCATCTCCTTCAGATAGTCTCCTGGACTGGTCGTAACCGAAAAGGAAAACTAGAGGGTGAAAGAAGGTGGATGTGGGTAATCAAGCCAAAGTTGGTCTACCCATGATGAGATCAATGAGAGAAAAAGAAGTAGCAAGGGAAATTGCCAGTGGGCAGCAATTAACCTTAGAAGACTCTCAAAAAAGTAAAAGATGAAGTTCCTCTCTTGGAACTTAAGGGGTATGAATAGCCCTTAGAAATAGTATGCTTTGAAGAAGTATATCTTAGATTTGAAATTTGATGTGGTTCTAATCTAGGAGGTTAAGATGACGTATCAAAACTTTGCTTTTCTTGTGGACAAAATATGGCCTAGTGCGACCTTTCACTACAGTGAAGCTGTTGGGGCCTCAGGGTGGCTACTCTCTAGAACCCATGTAAGTTATTTGGGAATGTTTTGGATTTTTCTCATAACTTCCTTGGTGTTTTGTTTACTTGGAATAATGTTTCCTGGTACATGTATAATATTTACGCTCCTAATGTTAGAAGTGATCAGGGTAGGATTTGGGGAGAAATTACTAACCTCATATCAGCTGATCAAACATATCCCATCATGTGTGTGGGAGATTTTAATTCCCCCCTCTTTCCCTCTGAGAAAATGGGGGGCACCCAGGATTATTCAAAAAGTATGCAAGAGTTGGCAGACTTTATGAGGAATAATGACTTGGTCGATATTCATTTGCAAGGAATGGTCTTCACCTGGTCCAACAATAGAAAGGGAAAGAAGATTATCTAGGTTAGACTGGATGGATGGATGATTTAGGGAGGTTGGGATATTTCTCTAATGGTCATCCTTTCTCATCTCACTAGGATAGTTTCTGATCATTCCAATTTGATTCTTAATTAGGAGGAGAAGACTGGAAGTGGGACACGACCTTTCTGTTATAAGATAATGTAGCACTCCCACCCTAAATTTTTTTAATGTATAAAAAGATGGTGGAACACTCCTATTTAGGGATTACCATATTTAGAATTTCTAAAAAAATACACTTAATTAAGAAGGAGGCCCAAAGGTGGACCAAGACCAGCTTTGGAGACATTTTTCAAAGCAAGAAAGAAATTGAGGAAAATCTTAAGCACTTCCAAGAGGACATGGCCATGAGAGTCTCCTCCTATAATGATCATTGTGAGAGGAAGTTTGGCAAAAGAAATGGAAATAAAATCTAAAGAGGGAGGAAATTGACTGGAAGCAAAGGTCTAGAGTTCAATGGCTCAAGGAAGGTGATAGGAATTCAAATTTTTTCCACAGGTCTGCATCAATTTATAAAAGGAGGATTACCATCAAATCCTTAAATATCAATGGTAATTAAATGCTAATGGAGGAAGAAGACATTGATAGGTTTGTTGTTGAGTTCTTTCAAGACACTTTCAGATGCTTGACTTGGGGGATGCGGATTTCATTTCAAATAGGCTCCTAGAGGCTATCCCGAATGTCATTAGTGTGGAGGAAAATGAAGAGTTGTTGTTTCAAGTCTCAGAGGAGGAGGTCAAAAATGCAGTGCTCTCCATGGGGGCTTATAAATCTTCAGGTCTGGATGGCTTTCCTTTGGCTTTCTTCCTACAATTCTGGGAGATTATTAGGTATGATCTAATTCACACAACCCATGATTTTGTTCAAACTGGAAATATCCTGAAAAAATTAATAACACCTATATTATTCTGGTCCCTAAAGTTCAGGACCCAAAAAGTATGGGAGACTTTCGACCCATAAGCCTATGGAATACTGTCTACAAAATCCTTGCTAATAGAATTAAACCTCTTCTAGGAAAAATCATAAATCCTAACCAGAAGGGTTTTGTTCTAGGTAGACAAATTTTGGATGTGCTGATTACCTCCCATGAGATCATTCATTCTATGGACAGAGACAAGAATGATGGAATGACACTAAAGTTGGACATATCTAAGGTGTACGATAAGGTTTTTTGGGACTTCTTGTTTAGGGTGATAAGAAAATTTGGGTTTCAAGAAAGATTCATTAAAATCATAAAGGTGGAAGTTGAAATGGTTGATTTTGTTGTGCTAGTCAATGGCTCACCCTGGGGATCATTTAAGCCAAAAAGGGGATTGAGACAAGGGGACCCACTCTCACCGTACCTCTTCCTATTGGTGGCTTGAAACCTTCTGAAGTTGGAAGGAATTGGATCAATTGCTTTCTTTAAAATGGCCTCCACCCTTCCTCCTAAAGTTACCCAATAGTTTTTCAATGATATGTTCCTTTTTGGAAAAGCCTATATTAGGGATGCTAGGGAGTGGAAACTTCTACCGGATGAGGTGGCTTCAGGTCAATTGATCAACTACTGCAAAAGTAAAACTTATTTCTTCAATACTAAATAGAGAACCCAACAAAAGATTGTGGAATGTCTTGGCTGCATGGGGGTTGAGATTTTGGACACCTATTTTGGGCTCCTTCTCATGGTTAAGGAGGTCCCAAACCAGTTTTGGAATACCATTCTAGATAAATTGCGGAAAAGACTGACAGGATGGAAGGGGAAAGTTCTAAGTAATGCGGGGAAAATACAATTGTTGTCTATAACCCTCCAAGGTATACCTATTTTCTTCCTTTCTCTATTTAAAATCACTGAAAAAATGGTTGAGAATCTTGAGAAAATCTAAAGAATTTTTTTGTGGATGAGGGTTGAGGAAAAATCTAGAATGAACTTGGTCAGCTGGGATACGATTTGTCAACCTAAGGTCTTGGGCGGGCTAGGAGTGAGGAAAATGAAAGATCTTAATATGGCTTTGATAACCAAAATTGGTTGGCAGCTGTTTAGGGGGAACACTGACTGGAGAATAATTATGGAGGCCAAATATTTTAATGACTTCACCCATTACCTGTATTGTCAAAGTTTTCCTGTTGGCTCTAAAATTTGGAATTTTATTGCTAAATGTAAGGGAACTTTGTTTAGGGGGTTGATATGGATTCTTGGTAATGGTTTTTAGATTAGTTTTTGTGAGGACTAGTGGGTTAGTGATAAACCTTTGGGATGAGACAAATATGGTCTCATTAGGGACAGACTGGCCTCTCACTTTGGAAGTAAAGTTAAAGATTACATATCTCAAGATAGGAAATGGAAAAATTTGGCGGAAGCTTATTTTATTCAAGCATAGGTTCTTCTTTATGTCAAGGAGATTCTAAAGCTTTTGGAAGGTATTAGGATCCCCCTCTCTCAGATAAATGATAAGGATATCTAGTGTCATAACAAGTCAGCGGAGGTTACGGTGAAATCTGCTTATTTAGCCAATCCTAAGAAGGTGGTAGATGAGAAAATTTATGGAAAGGTGTGGATCCCTAAACTGATCCCTAAAATCAATTTCTTCTAGTGGACAGTATTGCATGGTAAGATACTCACGCTGGATAACCTCCAGAAGTGGGGAGTTCAGCTGGTCAGTAGATGTGTTATGTGTAAAAATTAGGAAGAGACCATTATCCATCTCCTAATTCATTGTCCTTATGCGTCAATGGTTTGGTCCAAAATAATGAGCAAAATACAGATGGATTGGGTTTTTATGGAGAATGTTGACCAATTTATTATCAACTGGGCCATTCTTTGGTGCACCCACTTATCAGTCTCCTATGGATAATGTTACCCCCAAAATGTTTGTTGGAGTATGTGGAAAGAAAGAAATAATAGGGTGTTTAGGGGGGAGGAAATGGATATTGAGGGGACAGTGTGATTGGCTGTTAATCTACTGAAGGAGAACCTGAAGACTTGCTAGTGGAAAATTCCTCAATTCCCCCCTAAGGATTTAGATTGAAAACTAGCTTAGGTTTGGCACCTCCCTACCTCCTTCTTTTCTTTTGATAACTCCAAGGTTTTTCCGAGGAGAAATACTAAGTGGGCTCCCCCAGAGGAGAATTATGCCAAACTGAATTTCATTGCGGCTACCTCTAATGGGGCTACTACGTGTAGAGGTATTATCAGAGACCACTTTGGGATGATGACTATTTCTTATGCGGTTCATACCAGGATGTGTTCTAATGATGTGTTTGAAATCGTTGCCTTATTTTGGGGCCTGAAGGTGGCAGTTTCTGTGGGAATTAAAATTTTGATTATCGAGGGAGACTCAAAAATCATGATAGAGATGGTCAAGGGAAACTATAGGGATAACTAGAATATGTCCAATCTTCTACTATACATATTTTTGTTTCTCCCAAGTCTGGAAGAATTCAAATTGCAGCACATTTACAGAGAGGGAAATGCAGTTGCGGATGCGCTGGCTACCACGAGTCTTGCTATGCAAGGAACTAAGTGCTGGAGAAATTTGAATTCACTGACGAAGAAAACCATTTTTCTCATTTAGAATGAAAGAAAAAGGTTATCAAATGATGAGGCAGATGGATGACGCTGATTAGAGGAGAAAGGCAGCTTGTAGTTTTATGAGATGCATCGCGAATTCAAATTACAAAAGTGAAATGGGAAAGAAAATTAATTTTAGTATATTGTTGATAAGATGGGTTTTTATTACTTATTTGGATGAAAGTATGGTCTCTTTAAATAAAATTACTAATGTGGGGATTGACACAAGTCTTGGGAGCTTGGATAAGATGACTGGGATTTTTTGGCATTTTAAATCCAAGATACGCAATCATTTCATTTCATGGGCCTGCATTGCTTTCATTATGAACTCCCATGTGAATAATACCTCCTATGAGTTGAATTTACAGCTCTTAATTAAAGCATCTAGTTTTAATCCTAAATGGATTTCTATCTTCAACTAAACTGGTTTCCTTCATTGGGTGTTCTGCGTTGGCTTTCTTTTCTGGGTTTGGGTGAAGGCTGGTCTGTGTGGTGGCAGAATGGGTGGGATGTCTCTGGAGCCTCAAGAAGAGGAACTTTTTGAGCATAGTTTTGAGATGGGTGGAGATATGTTCCGGGTGGAACCATCCAAAATTGAAGATGGGTTTCTCAAAAACCATTTGCAGTTACGTACTTGAAGGAGGGAGGCTTTTACCCTTACATGGAAGCCATGGAGGGTAGTGACGAGCTAATTTTGATGCAGCTGGTAATTTCTTATGATGATTGCAAGGTTACCATAAATGGGACAACCTTTGAAATCAATGAAGAGCTTATTTCCCAAGCAACGAGCCTCTCCATTGAAGGAAGAAAGTGGAAGAAGGTGTCGAAAATCAGAGATGATACTAGTATCAAAAGATTTTTCAAAAAATTGGAGATTCCTTTCCGGATTTGTGGGGGATTCAAATGGGATGTGTTACCTGATACCTGGAATGAGGTATTCCTAATTTTGATTAAATAACTTACTCTTGAAGGTCATTTTGGAACCTTTTATAAATACCACTTTCCTCTGCTTAATCATTTTCGCTACAATGATGTTATTTCCTTTCCTTTTTTCCTGCTGCACTCTCTTTAGGCTTCGGTGTTGGATGTGAGAGATAAGAAAAAATCCAATAAAAATTATTGCATTCTCCACCAAGGCCTTATTCTCTGTCTTTATAATTTCCACCATGCTTTGTGCCCTCCTAGAATTGTCACTCTATAGGATATTAACACCCCCTCTGCTAATGTTCCTAAAGAGTTAATGGATTCACAATCTCAACCCACCTCGTCCTCCAAAATGCAAACTCCCACATGTAATAAACCCAAGAACTCACGTCAAGACAAAGTGGGTCTGGTGGGAGGATCTCAAATCAACATTGATTCACAGGAGCAAGAAGATGAAAATGACAGCAATAGGAGGTCCCACAGAATTTCCTCCAACACTCAGGTTAAATAAAAAGAAGTCAGGAAAAGATATCTGGAGGATGAATAAAAAGAGGGGGATTTAGAGGAGGAATAAGGGGGGAAGAAAGAAAGTAGCAAGGAAAAAAATAAAGGGGAAAAATAAAAAAGGAAGAGGAAAACTCTGACAAATAAAGAGGCAAATTCACCCCACCTAAGGAGGGAGCCAAGAAAATCCAGGAATCTTCCCAGATTTTGGAAAGTTTTAAATTTCCCATGGTGGATTTATCCAAAAAGAAGTTGTTTGAAGAAAAGAATTTGGAGTCGCTACTTAGTGCTACCTTTCCTTTTGGCCTACAGGTGGATTATGATACTAAGAAGGAAACCAAGGGTAATAATAATGAGGCCCCAGAGGAGAGTAAGGTAGAGGCTGAGGGTAAGGTGGAAGCTGAGGGTGACCTAAATCAAATGCAGGAGGAAATTAAGAAGCTTCAAGCCTCTACTCAAAACTTAGTCTCCAAATAGGACCTTTGGGAGGTTAAGGAGGAAATCATAGAGCTAGGTGAGAGCTTCAACAAAATTGTAGAGTTCACTGCCAAAGTTATGCAATCGGAGGCTATGACTCTTCAGCTGCTACACATGGAGAACTCGAAGACCCCTGGGGAGGAAAAAAATAACTGGAAGCTCTTCCAATTCCTAGCAGAGGACTAGATGAAGATGATGCTTAATTGTGGGGGTAAAAATTCCAAGTAGTTTCTCTATTCTTTTTTAATGATTTTTTCTGATAGCTATTTCTAGTGGTCAACCATTTTGGACCTATCTTCAACTATGTTTCTTAACTTTGTTGGCCGTAAAACTATTACTTGCTTTCTTATTTATGATATTTTGTGTAAAATAATTATGTATACTGACATTCACAGACTCGTCACCAACTTTGTGGTGAATTTGGGGTCTATTAGTGTTAACAGGCTGGGTACCAACTTCATGTTGAAGTTGGGGCATGTGGTTTCTAGTTTCTGGTTTTTTATTTTCAAAAAAGGGATTAGCTGAGGTTGTGCTGAGTTTGGTTATGTGTTGGTAGTCTGGAACTTCTCATGCTAGATTTTTTTGCTTTTTGGGTCAACCGCCTCATTCTAGCTTCTTTTTTAATTAAGAACATCATATGAGTTCATCGTATAGAGCTTTAAAATGAAAGATTATAGATGAGTGTTGTTAATAGAATGAATAAATTCATGCAGAACTAATGCACCCTAATCTCTTTTTTTACCTTGAATGAATCCCCCTTGTTCTTGTGAAATAAATTTAGGAATAATATGTTGTATCCTTAAATATATTTCCTTTGTGAATATTTTATAGACTATATTGCATAATGAAATGAGTCTAAACTTAGAAAAAGTCTTTGGCTCTTTTGATTTTGGAAAAATTGCAATGTTTTTTACATTAAAGTTATTTTACATATTTCAATTTCTCTTTGATTCCTCTAGTGCTAAAATAAATTCAAAATTCAAAACATCCTAGCACTTTTTGTAAAAAAGGGTCGTGAAGCCATATGACCCTAGAGATTTATCCGATGAAAGTGAAAAAACTATCCTCCTCACTTCTTCTAAGGTGAACGACTTCGTCAATCGCTCATTATATTTCTAAGAAATGATGCTTGGTATGGATTCCAAGAATACTTTCTCATTTTGATTTACCTATGTTGTCCCCATTATAGGAGGAGCTAAGATATTTTCATAGAAAATTGGCTCCCTCCTAAATCTCCTTTGCATTTGTAGTTTGATTCCCTGATTTGGAATCTTGAATTGAGAATACTATTTGTGTAGCTATTTTGAGTTGGGTTGTGTTATGGTCCCCTTACCTTAACCATAATTCCCTAGATTTTGGTTGCCAATATATTTCTTCTCGTTTTCCTAATTCCTCCCACATCAACTGCAAGTTCTTTTGTTTTACATACGTAGTTGATTCCAAGCCATGTTGAATTAAATGTTCATGCACTTTCGGTAGCTCCTTTGATACCTCCTTTTTTTTAAAAATGTTCTTCAAAACTTTTACATTCCAACTTTTTATTTGATTTTTAACATACAACAATTTCTTATAAAATTGAAACATTTTTGTGCCTTTCTAGAATGATGCACTAACCCACCATTGATGGAGAATAGGAAGAAAATGAGGGCACCTAGACCACATTTTTTAAGGCTTAAATGAAGGCATGTGCTTTATTATGGAGATTAAACTTGATATTTATAAATATATTGCACAACAGTCTAAGCTTATAAATGGTAGAATTTTAGCGACCAAATTAAATGATGCTATTGTCCAGTTTTATGATACCAAAAACCTATTTAGGTGCTCTTCTATTTGAAAAAGATATTTTCTTTGGTTCATCCATGCAGATTTTCGCTTCATAGGTAGAATATCCTTCGATGTATTATTTGAAATAAAATAATTAATGTCTTCCATTATTTTATGTGGTGGGCATATACTGCCTTGCTTCTCCTATAATGATACTTGTAGACGTCAAAAATTGTCCTTATATGAATTTAATTAATATCCATGTAAAATTATAGTTAATTTTAATTAATTAATTATATTTGTTATATTCTTCTATCTATTTAATTAAATTTATTTAATTAAATATGATTCACCTTCTATAGTATTTAGATTTAATTTAAATACTATCCCCTTTAATGTATTAAATCTTATTTATATACATTTGTTCACGAAATCCCCTTTTAAATAATTTTTTTTTTATTTATTTCCTCACATTTCTAATATTCCTCTAAACCAAGATTAAATTCAAATTTAATTTGAAATATTAATCTAAGCCTATCCTAAATACCTACTATATTCCTACCCTACCCTACCTATGTCTATTAATAAACCTATTATCTCATCTAAGCACACACTAATCACACTTAAAGTGTGATTCCTAACCTTTTTAGCACTAATGGAATGCTCACACATGTGTGAGAAAATCCTTTCAAGGAAGCCACCAACTTCCTTTAATGTAGCCACTCTTTTTTCCCCCACTTCATCCCCCAAGAGTTGCTCACACATGTGTGAGCAAACCTTGAGCCACTCAAACCTTAAAGGCTTGTGTTGAATTTTTACATGGCTTATCCTTTTTCCCTTGTTTCCTCCATGTGGCATCTATGTGGATGCCACATGTTCTCCACCTCATCCAAGCCCTTCCATTCCCTCCAAAACTCTATAAATAGAGGATCTTTCCAAGAGCAAAACATCTCTTATTTTTGCATTGTTATCATGCTAGTTTAGCTATAGAACTCTTTAAGCATTTTAGCATTTTAGTTCACTTTTTTTGTTTTTTTTTTTAGTTCAAGTTTGAATCTAGATATTAAATCTTAGGAATAATGGAATTCATCTAGTTATTTGTTTCAATCTCATGCATAACATTTTATTTTATTTCTTTGCATTTGCATCATTATCTTGATGAAAGCTTGAGACAATTTCTTCATACTTGTTCTTGAGCTTTTCATCATATCCATTAGCTTGCATTTTTAAGCCATCTCTTAATCATAGTGGTATTTAGATTTATTGTGTTGGGAGAGAACATCCACATTCCTCTCTAAGATAAAATCAACAAGGCTTGGGTGCACTTGTTTGGCTCATCGGAGGTTATGATGGAAACTCTTGTTTTTATCATGCTTTTTGACATAGTAATATGATTTATATGTTCTAATGTTTGCATATCTTACCATGATCCCAACAGGTAGATTTTCAGCATACACAATACTATTGCATTAAAATCTCCTGCCAGTATCACTTTTTCATTTTGAAATCCATGAATGATACTTGTTAATACATCTCAATACTTCTTTTTATCATGTGTATTTGTTGGGCCAGAAAAATTGAATAACTTAAACCTGAGATCAAATCTTACCACAGTCATTAAGTGCCAGTTAGTAACTCCATTAATAGCTTTGATGGACACCATTTTTGGATTGTATAATGTAAATAGCCCACCTAAAATCCCTTGAGTCGGTACATGAATTGATTTCCACTTTCCCCATTTCATGATGAATGCCTCATATTTCTTGTGAAATTTTAGTCTCCTGCAATAAAATGGTATATGTCCCACAAGCATATAGTTGGCACTTGATTTGGGCCCTCTTGTTAGGGGTATTAATGCCTCTTTCATTCTAATACACCACACTCATTCTATTCAAGGAGAGATACATGATCTCCTCAACCTTTTACTTATTGAAAATCTACCATCCAAAGTAGTCTGCACTCCTACATCAATCTCTTCCTTTAACTTGGAAACCTTATATTTTTTTCCTCTTTTCCCTGGGGGCTTCTTACTTGACATTTGAGAGGCTAGTGTCTATGATAATGATAAAGTTTGTGATAATCAACTAATATATCCTCTACTATTTCATCAAATAAGTCTAAACCTACTAAATAAAGGAGTTTTTAAGAAATATCTTCCAACCTATATGGAAAACCCCCTATTTTAAGAATATTGCATTAGGACATTCAACATTTACCTTAGGGAGAGTTTCAACATTTTCATTGTCTAGTTCTCCATTATTCAACAGCTATTGTTGAGAATACACATCTATCTACAAAGGTGAAAAATTGAAAGATCTTTTTTCCAAAGGGTTTAAAGATATTTGAATGGAATCTTTAGTAAATGTTGATCCCGTAGCTTTCCACTGCCATTGTGAGTCGAGGGGGTGTTCTGGAAGTGTTGTAGGAGGTGGTAAATGGTATGCCCTACAACACAAACTTAAGGATTTTAGAAGCCAAATCTTTGTGGTTAGTGTTTGTGAAAAGGGATGGAAGGTCACCTTTAGACAAACAACCTAAGATAAGGGGAGGCAAAGCACCAAATTAAAGCTTTTGTTGGTCGGGCAGAGAATTTTTTAGGTGATATTTTCAGGGGTTTCACCTTCTCTAGTTAGAGCTCTATGTCATCATTAACTCATGACACAATGAACCACATTCCCTTCATTGTTGGCAAGAGAATGAGAAGCCAAAGTCTCTAGACATAGGGCTCACACATTCATATCCTATTGTGGTAGGCATCTGTAAGGGTCCAAATTAAGGAACATCACTCCTAAAGAAAGTGAAATTCTCCTCAACAAGGGACACAAAATTTGACACTATGGTGAGGTAGAAAACAATAGTTCAAATAAGGGTCAAAAGAGAAGGCCACACTTCCTAAAAACCTTCTTCCTAAGTAGAAGGCTGTAGAAATCATACACAGACTGGACCACACCTATGAGAGTTCTACACATGACACATTGATTAACAAAAATAAAAAGGTAACGAGTACACAATTACCATGATTTATTAAAAATAAAACATGCCAAGGTGAGAGAGAATGCCCTAGAATGTATATTTTAGAGTATACACCCCTAGACAAAAGGCCATAGGGTCTTGTTCTCAGAAAAATAAAACCTCTAGAAATTTAAGACAGTATATTTATTCATCCTATTGAACCAGGGTCAAATATTTAAAACATTTCTTTCTTATTATAAATATACAGGGCTTTATAGGACAACCCTCGCTTGAAGAGTCATCTACGAATGATTAAAATTTTGTTACAATCGATCGACATGCCAGAAAATATGGCATGAATCATTCAATTCCTTGTGTTGTAGGCAAGTGTTTGAATATGATTGGTTTATTCCAACGTGATTGCTAGATGGGTTCAACCATATAATCAAGACAACTTGACAAGAGACATCATGATTGGTGGGCCAATCCGAGTGTCAAAAATGTGATAGCTTCCTAGGAAATTGGTTAGTTGTGGAGTCTCTGTTGGGAAAGAATATTCCTTGATGATGCATTAGCAAGCCTAATTGAAGCAAGATTGTCCCGGGGACATGTGGTGAGTTGGAAGAACTTTGGAAGGATACATTCCTTACAAAGTGTTTAGAAACTCCACCGAGATGACACATGTGAGCGGCGTTGAGACTTTGGGAAGTTTGAACAACTTCACATGATGAAGAGACCAAAGGTAAATATGGAAGGTGTTTATCATTGTAGGAGTCTACATTTTGATAAATTTTGGGGGATCTCAGCCTGCTGAGAGTGAACCATATAATCTTTTGTTTCATAGACTAGAGCCTTATCCTTTGGGTTGGGATTCAAATTAGTTAGTGCTTATCGTATTAGTTATCTTCATGAGTTTCTTAACCATAATTCAAGAGAAAGAACCTGCATAAAAAGATCAAAGATCAAAGATTTTATTTTTTAAGAAAGCCAAAAGTTCCAATAGGGAGCGGGTCAAACCAGAGTACTCAAGGAATGGTGCAACTACAAAGGAGAAACACTAAGAGGGAACAAGGGAAAAATAAAAGTAAAAGCAATGTTAGCCAAGGGGTATTACAATAATATTCCTGAACAAACTAGTCAAAATAGATGACCAATATCCAAGGGGAAAAGGGAACACCCTAAATGAAATGAAAGTGACTAAATTTGGTCCTGGCTTCATAATGAAACTTTACATTTGATACCCCATAATGATAACAATATTGAAAGAACATTAGATTAATATGAAAAAAATGAAAAAGAGATCATCTAGGGATTTGTGTGTGTGCAAGGAATTAATATTTCATTTTCCTAAGATGGTGAAATAGTTTCCATTGGTCTGCTAGACCATGTAGGTGAGATTTGTCCCAAAGCCATCCTGATAGAGCCTCGCTGCTAGTCAGGTGTCTATAGCACTGATGAGGTTATCACCTTGACATTCAGTAACATTGTTCTACTACCAGAAAGACATCCATATCCCTGGTAGAGTTTCTATCATGACCTATTTTTTTCATTTTCTTCTTTCTACTTTTGAATATTTCTTTTTATTTTTATTTTACTTCTTGCCTCTTTGGATTTAATATGCATGGATGAGCATCATTTCATCCTTCCAGGCTAGCTGCCAAGGTGGTAGAACAAAACTACCTGATTTTTCACCTAGTGGACAGAGGAAAGACATCTCATCATCATTAGTCAAGTTAATTAAGTGAGGAGCATGCGAAATTGAAATAGATATCACTTAATTTCATGAAATGAGAGTATTAATGCTAAAATACTATAAAAAAATGAGTTAGTATGTAAGAGTATCAAAGATAATCTTTCATTTTAAGTTGAGAGTAAATGTAGTTTCCTTTTTTTATATATCAAGGTGTATGGATCTCCTTAAGTGACATTATCGATAGCCAAAACCCAGCTTGTAATTCTAGAAATAGAAAGATGGAAACCCTTGGAAAATGAGCATGTTACATTTTGAAAATTTATGTAACATTCTCTCTAATGTGGAGTAAATGAAAAATTCCTACAAAAATGGACAACTTCTCTATAAAAGGGCAAGGTATTTGAAAGGTGGCATTAAGCATTTAGCAAGTTGGAGAGCCTGAGTGAAGGATTAGCTTAGATTATCCTAGAAGTATGGACACTCCTATGAGATTGAACTTCCCATTTCCCCAGGAACCCTTCCTAGGTTTCATATATGACAATAAGATGGCTGCATTGGTTAGGATGGGTGACAAACTGGTTCTCACTGCCCTAAAATGTGTATTAGGTGAATATTTTCTACATAGGAAGGACCATTATAGGCTAAACACAGATATATAATCTAGGTTCGTAGGCTCTTTACTAGACTTGGGAGAGTCTAGGAATGTGATAACATTTCTTGTGGTGGGGTGTTTGGAAGAATTCACTTTGGTGGGCTCAAGGATGTGCTTAATGTGGCTCGCAATAGTGTTGGGTTAATTCTAGTAGGACGTGAGGATTTATCTAGAGATGAGAGAAGATGTGTCATTCATTCCATTTGACATGAATTTTTTCTACCTACCTCTCAACATTCATCATTTCTATGTGCAACATGGGGTCAAATTTATGAAGAAATATCTAGACCCTAATGAGGAAATGGCCGAGGAGGAGATAAATAGTTCTACTTGAGGGTTCTATTTGAGAAAGCCTAGGATTAACCCACTAAGTCAAGTGAAAGAGGTTCTTTCAACTTGGAAGAAGGAATGAGAGGAGAAAATGACTCAGGGGATGATGATACCAACTGTAGAGGAGTTTGACACTAGCCCTGAAAGAAATTTTTCTTCCCTTAAAAATGATATGTTATAATGTGTAAAAAATAAATGACAGAAAAACTTCGTTAGTTTTTACAAAAGTTATTTTTAAATGTATGTATATACCAAACACAAATATTAATATATGCATTTTTCTCATTTTATCCCAGTGGCTACATATAATTTTTGTCATTTTATTCTTTGAAGCACTCTATTTTTTAATTCTTTGAAATTATTTTTAATTTTTTTTGTGAAGAATCAAAACATTATAATATGGGGCCTCCTTACCATATACAGAATGATGGTGAGGGAGAGTATACCTTTTCAAGAATGCATAAGGAATAGGAAAACTCCACTGCATTATCACACTTTCTCTTAACAAACAAAAAGGATTAGTGCAAATAAAAATAAAATCACCACTCAAAAATGAGAAATTATCGAATTGACGGTAATAATTGTGAATTTTACTTTTCACTAACAGGGGATTGATGAATATACATGGGACACCATAAAATTATCTCCTTGTGTATTTATTCTTATTGAAAGGGGAAAACACCAAAAAAAAAAAACCTAACTATTTACACTAACATTTAAAATTTACAAGAAGCCATCTTGTGGCCTAACTTTATTTTTGGAATTAATGGCTCCAAAAAATTGTGGCAAAAGAAAGATAACATGGGTATTACCCTTCTTGGGTTTGATATGTTAGAGGTGATGACATCATGAACCAACTTGGGTACTTCCTCTGACATCATGGGAGTCAACATCTCCAAACCTTTGATAAGACTCTTTTCATTCTTTGATGTGAGCATGACATTAATGAATTGACAAGAAGATAGTTTTGAATGATACCTAATGGGCACCCACGGATTAATTTTCCTTAGACTTGGAAATTAGTTGTTCTTCCTCTTGGGACATAAGGAATAGCCCCAGTAGGAATCCTAGGGGGGCATTTGTTGAGTGAAGCACAACAAGCTTCCAGCTCATCCCAGAATCTCTTGTCATCATCGTCCGCTTCTCTTTTCTCACTACGAGGCTTAGGGAGAGATTCTCATAGTGAAACCTCTTCCAAGGGAATCTCCATGATATCCAACTTTTTTAGAATGGGGGTCTCATCATCTTATATGAAATAAGGGAGCTCAAAAAAGTGAACATTCAAACTACTAGTCTCCAGGGAAAGGCTGCCATTTTTGCTCGATTGTGTCAGCTATGGGTCTTTCTAACTTTGTTCATTCTTTTAGTTTGAGAGAAAAAACACCAGTCCACCTTTGAACAATGAAATCATGTCTAGCATCAGGGACTGAAAACAAAACTTCAAAAATTTTCTGAAACAGGTTCATCTCCCACAGGACATGAAGCTTCTAAAACCTCTTCATGTAGAAAATAGTCCTCCAAGATAGGCTCTTCTATCAAACATGCTTCCTCAAAAAAGGCCTCCATCATTGAAAATGAATACCAGAGGAGAATCCTCTATCTTTCAATCTCAATGATCCTCAACTCACACTAAAGGTTGAGCAACATCTCTCAAGCATTGGGAACTTGGTTCGTATGATAAGGTTGAGGAGCAACCCATTCATCATGGATGTAGTAATTTGGGACCATACCTTAAATAGACTGTGACCACTACTTATCACGTGCACATTTTTTGTATTCCCGTTGAAAACCAAAGTTTGCACTGACTTTTGTAGATGCATTTCTCTCTATCTAACTAGCCGTGCCAAGAAAAATTGTTCACCGCCTTGGTTGCAAATGGTATAATGGATTGAGGGGCAGTTTTGGAAGTTTTACACAAGGTGAGATGGGGTGCACCTTGAAACACAACCTCTAGGATTTTAGAAGCCAACTCTTCATGGTTAGTATTTATGAAAAGTGATGAGAGGTCACGTTCAGTCAAACAATCTAAGCTAAGGAGGGGCGAAGTGTCGAATCAAAGTTTTTGTTAGTCAGGAATAAGATTTGTAAGGTGATATTTTTAGAGGTTTCAACTTCTCTATTCAGAGCTCTCCATCATCATTCACTCATGACACATTGCATGACATTCTCTTCATTATTTGAAGGAGAATGAGAAGACAAAGTATTTGGATATAGGGCTCACACATTCAAATCCTTCCATGGGAGGCATCTACAAGGGTTCAAATTGAGGCACATGGATCCCAAATAAAGTGCAATTTTCCTCAACAAAGGATATAATATTTGACACTATGTCAAGGAAGATAGAATTAGTTTGAATAAGGGTAAAAAGAGAAGGCCACACTTTCTAAAAACCTTCTCCATGAGGAGTAGGGTGCAGAAAGCATACGCAGATTGGACCAAACCTATGAGATTTTAGCACATGACACATGATGACATGTAACTGATTAAATGTTTGAAGATGTTAATTTGATCACTGAAATGCAGAAGGATAAAGCAAGACATTAAATTAGTTAATGGAGTGTATTGTCATTGATGTCAACTTGATATAATCTAATCGGTTATAATCAAAGTGTCAAAGACTTCAGAGAGTAAGAGAGATAAAGATTATGCTTTATGTAATGCATAAAAGACAAGTATTCACAATGTGACTACAAACACTAAAATTCAGTGGAACCTGATGGATAGAGATCACTGACAGTCAAGTCATAGTGATGCCTAAGCAAGAACACCGATGAGTAGAATCACAAGCATACCCGATGGCCAAAAATATAGTATAAACCGAAGAAGAATCCCAAGGAGAATTGGAGTGTTGATCGACGCTATCAAAGAGTTAAACTAAAATTAACTAGAGTTAAGAAATGACAAAATATCTAGCTGGAAGAGCTAAATATAGATTTAACTAGTAGTTATCATTTTTTTCATCGACAAGATAAGCCAGAGATAAGTAATTGATTTAAAGCTATTTTGTCCAGTTGGCAAGAAGATCTCAGTGAGATAAAACAAGATTTTTTCTTTAAATCTAATTGGCGAGAATTATGGATCACACCAAGATCAAGAAGATCAAGAACCTAACAATGGTGATATCATGTCTACTTAAGAGACAACTCAATTCATTATGAATTGGTGGTGTGGGTGAAAGAATTAAATAGAGGATGCTAAAGAGAAACTGATGAAGAGAAACTTCATACAGTACTGATCAACAAGCTGAGGAAAGAGATAAAGAATTTTGCGGACACCGAACAACAGAGCATAACATCACTGAGCAGAATCAAAGTGGAGCAAAGGTATAAATAAAGTTATATTGATCAGAATAGTTTGTGAGATTAGAATAGATCTGAAAATATGCAAATATAAGTTCTATATATGAAAAAATCATACTATTTTAGTTTAACCATTAATTCAGAAAGTCTCTTAGCCGAGCAGGATTTAAAGATCCTTTCTATATTGAGATACATCCAATGGAGTATCAAAAATTTTGATCATGAAGATAGCATGAGATTCCAAATACCTATTGACAGGAAAAGTGAGTGTTTGATCAAGGATGGTAGCATAGAGATGCCCGATATCAAGTGAAAAACTAAAATTTTAAATCCTCTAACAAGGTCACACCTAATAGTGTGTTTGAAACCTTTCATAGGGTTAGCTCTTCACCGCACTCACTTTAGAAGAGTGAAAATTTTGGTTTACCGGTCGCAAGTGGTTTTTCCCTTAACAGGGTTTCCACATTAAAAATTCATGTGTCAATGTGTTTATGAGTCATTACTTTAGTGTTTTTCATTACACTTAACTTAATTGGATTGATCGGTATACTCTAGATAATTTACTGTCTTTCACTAAATTAACAGACTACTATTTGGTAAACATATAGTAGAAGGTTTTACAAAGCATTCCGAGCAGTAGTAAATTGATATAAGTATTTGGAGGCATTCATCTTATAGGACTGAAGATAACTAGAGGTATAATATTGTGGTACTAAGATTTAAGGGTTGATTATTGGAATATTTTTAAGGCCACTGATTCACCCCCCTCAAGGTTATTATTAACAATTGGTATTAGAGCTTGTGCGCTTAGAAAGGGAGTTTAACAACTCAAGAAAAATATCACAAGATGAATATACAAGATGTGCCCAAGTTGAATAAAGGAAACTTTGCATCATGGCAAAGAAGAATAAGACTCCACCTATCAGGTATTGGAAATGATATTGTTCAATACTTAGATACTGAATATGTGTTACCTATAGGACCTCATACTCTTGAAAAATTAAGAGTCAAGCATGAACATAATTGCATGATGATAGAAATTGCATCATCACTCTTTGATGCTAAGTTTGAATATGTCAAAACTCGTACCTCTACAAAGAAAATGTGGAATAAATTGAATCTTGTACATGGAGGAGATGTCAATGTACTCAGAGCAAAGGCAGAAAGCCTAAGAGGGAGGTTTGATGACCTAAGGATGAAAGAAGGAGAAAACATTACTCAGTATAGCTGCAGAATCAAAGAGGTAGTAAATTCTATCTAAGGAGTTGGAGGTGTACTTGAAGAGGAGACAGTGGTAAGAAAAATATTAAGAACCTTATTTCCTATTTATGCTATTAGAGTTTCTAGTATTCAAGAAATGAGAGCAATTGCAAATAATATAGTTACTCTAGATAGTCTGATTGGTAGACTAATTTCATTTGAGATGAATAAATTTTACAATAGTGTTTTACCATCTATAGAATTTGCATTCAAATCTTCTCTAAAGATAATTAACTCAAGTCAGAGACATGTTGTTAGAAATTATAGTGACAGTGATAATGAGAATCAAGGACTTAACGAGATTGAAGCACTAATGGATAGAAGATTGTAGAGAGGCAAAGACAGATACAAAGGTAAATTACCACTTGTATGTTTCAATTGTAAAGAGGTTGGACACTTTTCTCTAATATGTCCAAACCGAAGAAAAGATGATAGAGGAAATGACAAATCATTTAAGAAGAAGTTTGATAAAGGTGATAATAGAGATTACCGAAGAAACCAACAATCTGACAAGAGAAATACCCGAGACTACAAGAACAAAGGGAAGAAAGCTTGTTACCTAGATGAGAACAGAGCTGATGACACTGAAACCAGATTAGAAGAAGACATCGATATAGAATTTGTAGCCATGAAGGATGATTCAGATGAAGATAAAGAAAGGTATGTAGAAAATACACTCATATCTAAAGTTATTAAAAATGATGTTTGGATAATAGATAGTGGTTGCACTCACTATATGACTGGTGACAAACAAAAGTTTGAGACTTTTGAATACTATAATGGCGGTTCAGTGAGAATGAGAAATGATACACCTTGTCCAGTTGAAGGTAAAGGAACCATAATGTTGAATAACCTGATAAAATGTGAAAATGCTTACTAGGCTAAAGGACTGAATTACAATTTGTTAAGTGTTTCTCAATTGAACAATTCAGGTCGCAGAGTAGCATTTGAAAATATTAAGGCAAATATCTACAATGAATCAGGAAGATTGATTGGTACTAGTGAGCAGACAAAAGGTAACCTTTTCTATCTTGATGATACTAACACCACTTGTTTCATGACTAGAAACATAGACATATGGTTGTGGCACAAAATATTGTGTCATGTAAACTTTGAAAACATGATAAAGATAAGAAACAAAAGAAATGCCAGAGGCTTACCGATAATGACTAAGCCCGAGCATATCATGTGCAAGAATTGTCAAAAAGGTAAGATGACAAAGTCTAGTTTCAAGAGAAAAACCCATACATCTACTACAATTCTAGAATTAGTCCATATAGATATATGTGGACCCATGAGAACAAAGAGCTACTATGGAGATATGTATTTTATTCTCTTTGTTGATGGTTTTTATAGAATGATGGCAGTCATGTTTTTAAAAGATATATCAGAAGTATTTAAGATGTTAAATGGTACAAAGCAATGGTAGAAAAATAAAGTGAAAATAAATTTAAATGCTTAAGGTCACATAGAGGAGGGTAATTTACTTCAAAAGAATTCACTGACTATTGCAATGAGCATGGAATTAAAAGATGGTTTTTTGCACCAAGGACACCACAAAATGGAATTGCTGAGAGGAGAAATAGGTCAATTGTTGATTGTGCAAGAACATTGATGATTGAGAAAAGCATCACTCAAACTTTATAGAGGGAAGCTATCAGTACCACTGTCTATACATTAAACATAGTACAATTGAATAAGGACACAAAGAAGACACCCTATGAGATTTGGTTTGGTCATAAACCCAATGTAAGTTACTTCAAAATCTTTGGTAGTCAATGTTATATATTAAAGGATGATAGAAATGAAAAAAATTGACTGCAAAAGTGAAGAAGGTATCTGTTTGTAATAACTGAGAGGGGGGGGTGAATTAGTGGCCTCAAAAATTATTCCAATAATCAACCCTTAAAACTTAGTACCACAATATTATATCTCTAGTTATCTACAATCCTATAAGATGAATGCCTCCATATACTTATATCAATTTACTACTACTCGGAATGCTTTATAAAACCTTCTACTGAAGATTTACTGAATAGCAGTCTGTTAATTTACTGAAAGATAGTAAATTATCTAGAGTATGTTGATCAATCCAATTAAGTTAAGTGTAATGCAAAACACTAAAGTAATGACTCATAAACACATTGACACATGGATTTTTAATGTGGAAACCATGTTAAGGGAAAAACCACTTGGGACCGGTAACCCAAAATTTTCACTCTTCTAAAGTGAGCTTAGTGAAGAGACAACCTTGTTAAAGGTTACAAACACACTATTAGGTGTGACCTTGTTAGAGGATTTTAAATTTTAGTCTATCACTTGATATCAAACATCTCTATGCTACCTTCCTTGATCAAATACTCACTTGGCCTGTCAGTAGGTATCTGGCATCTCATGCTATCTTCACGATCAAACTTTTTGATACTCCATTGGATGTATCTTAATATAGAAAGGATCTTTAAATCCCACTTAGTTAAGAGACTTTCTGAATCAATGGTTAAATTGAAACAATATGATTTGTTCACATATACAACTTATACTTGTAGATTTTCAGAACTATTGTAATCTCACAAAACTATTCTGATCAATATAACTTTGTTTATACCTTTTCTCCACTTTGATTCTTCTCGGTGATGTTTTTCTTTGTTTCTCGATGTTTGAAAAATTATTTATCTCTTTCCTCATCTCGTTGATCAGTACTGTATGAATTTTCTCTTCACTAGTTTCTCTTCAGCATCCTCTTTTTCATTCCTTCACCCACACCAATTCGCAATGAATTGAGTTGTCTCTTAAATAGACATGATATCACCATTGTTATGTTCTTGATATTCTTGATCTTGGCATGATCCAAAATTCTCACCAATTAGATTTAAAGAAAAGATCTTGTTTTGTCTCGCTGAGATCTTCTTGCCAACCGGAAAAAACAACTTTAAATCAATTGCTTATCTCTGGCTTATCTTGTCGATGAAAACAATGATAACTACCAGTTAACTCTATATTTAGCTCTGCCAGCTAGATATGCTTTCATTTCTAAATTCTAGTTAATTTTGGTTTAACTCTTTGATAGGTGTCAGTCAAAACTCTATCTCCCTTAGGCTTCTCTGTTGTTTTACACTATGTTTATGGCCGTCGGGTATGCTTGTGATTCTACTCATTGGTAATGCTTGTCGGTGTTCTTGCTCGGGCATCACTGTGACTGTCGGTGATCTCTATCCATCAAGTTCCACTGATCATCAAAGTTTGTAGTCACAATGTGAATACTTATCTTTTATGCATTTACAAAAAGAATAATATTTTTCTCTTTGATTCTCTGAAGTCTTTGACACTTTGATTATAATCTATTAGATTATATCAAGTTGACATCAATGACAATACAATCTATTAACTAATTTAATGTCTTGCATTATCCTTCTGCATTTTGGTTATCAACTTAACATCTTCAAACATTCAATCAGTTACATGTCATGAATCTCTCCCTTTGTCATTGATGGCAACATACTACATTATCATACTATACTATCACTAATACAATATGAAATATACAGTTTCATCAAGGTTTCCTAATGTAACTATTACAAATGTTTGGATCTCGATAAGCTCAAAAATAGCTTAGATTTGTTTCATGCAGAGTGGTTGTCTTCAATCTTCAATCCCTTCACTAGATAGATGTATCATCTGATATCTCTATTTTGATATGTGCTCTTCCATGACTGTTCCTCTTCTTAATAATATCTTTTTCCTTTGATAACATTCTTTCTCTTTTTCTAAACTCTCTCCCTTTGTTACTTCTCTCCTTTAGATGGATATTTCATGTGTAATCAATTTCTCTCCCTTAGAATATTGATTAACTCTTCCTTCTGATTCTCAAGAACTTCACTTCATGGATATTGATATAATCTTTTCTTTTATCATATCTCTCCTTTATGTGATATGGAGATCATCTCTCCCTTTGTATGATAAAGAAGATTTTTCCCTTATGATAATGAGAACATCTCTCCCTTTGCCTTTATGATAATTAGAAGATCATCTCTCCCTTTGACAACAATGCCAAACAAAAATAATTCTCCTTGATTTATCATCTATATCATGGTCCATCCCTTTGCATAATATATTCCTTGAATTTCCCTATCCATCAACAATACAATGTTCTAATTTTTAGTGCAGATATGTACCTTGCAATGTACAGATTTATCTGTTGCTATTCATCTCATTGTTTGCATCAACATGACTGATCTTCAGATTTGGTATAGGCTGATGCAACCTCCTAGTCAGATTACTAACTGATAGGCAAGGGTTGAACCCCTAGTCTCTTTCTCAGATACTCAAATTTATCCTTCGGTAATGGCTTGGTGAATATATAAGCTAACTGTTCCTTTGATTGAACATATTCAAATGTCACTTCTTTTACTTGCACTTGTTCTCTCAGATAGTGATACTTGCTAGCAATATTCTTAGTCTTAGCATGCATGACTGGATCCTTAGAAATTTTTATTGCACTGGTATTATCACAATAGATAATTACTAGTTCAAGGACCTTCATATGCATACCTTCCAGTAATTATTTGATCCATGCAATATTGGAGCAATTTGCAGCAACAGCGAAATACTCTGCTTCAACAGTTGACTAAGAGATGCATCCTTGCTTCTTGCTTATCCATGTGACAAGTCTGTCACCCATGAAGAATTCTCCTCTAGTTGTGCTCTTTTGGTCATCAATGTTTTCAGCCCAATCAACATCTGTATAGAATTATAGCTCAAATTTTCCTTCTCTCTTGTACCATAAGCCAGAGTCCCCGATGTTCTTTAGATATCTTAGAATTCTTTTTCAACAGTAGTCATATGTGATTCTTTGGGATTAGCAGAGAATATTGCAACTATCCCCACTGCATGTGCTATATCTGGTCTAGTGTGAACAACATACATCAGTTTTCCAATCATTAATATATATAAGGTCTGATTATAACTCCTTCTATTCTAGAAATGGGTGCAAAGGTTTCTCCATAATCAATACTTTCTTCTTGTGCATATCCCTTGCATACTAGTATTGCTTTGTTTCTAGTAACTTATTCATTCTAATTCAACTTGTTTCTGAATATCCATTTGGTACCGATGACATTCTTGTCATCTGGTCTCGGTACTAGTGTCCATGTATTATTCTTCTCAATCTGTTATATCTCCTCATTCATAGCACTGACCCATTCTTCATTCTCAAGTGCATTGTTAATAGATTTAGGCTCAAAATCACAAAATAAACATATGGTGTTAAGTGACTTACTTCTTGTTCTTGTTCCAGCCTTCTTTTCCCCTATGATTTGGTTCTGTGGATGATGTCTTCTGACATACTTGGAAATTTTTGGTTCAGCTCTGTGTTCATCATTCTAATTATCTTCTTCACCTCCATTTTCACCTCCATTGTTTGGAACATCATCTTGAGTATTATCTTGATCATTAGTAATTGCAGCCTGATGCTCGGGTGCAATGTTCTGATGCTTGGGAGTGACACACTATTGCTTGGGTAGAGTTTCAAGTTTTGTTTAAACAAACTTGTTGTAGTCCTCTGGTTCCTTTTTCTTTCCTTATGATTCTTTTCTGCAAATTAATCTATTTTCACATTTGCACTTTCAATGATTTAGTTAGATGACTTGTTAAGACACTTATAAGCCTTGCTTTTGGTTGAGTACCCTAGAAAGATACCTTCTTCACTTTTTTTGTCAAGTTTTCCATTTCTATCATCCTTCAATATATAACATTGACTACCAAAGATCCTAAAGTAACTTACATTGGGTGTATGACCATACCAAAGCTCATAGGGTGTCCTTTTTGTGTCCTTCTTCAATTGTACTTTGTTTAGTGTATAGATAGCAGTACTGACAGCTTCCCTCCAAAAATTTTGAGTGATTCTTTTCTCAATCGTCAATGTTCTTGTACAGTCAACAATTGATATATTTCTCCTCTCAGCAATTCCATTTTTTTGTGGTATCCTTGGTGCAGAAACCTGTCTTTTAATTCCATGCTCATTTCAATAGTCAGTGAATTCTTCTGAAGTAAATTCCCCTCCTCTATC
This sequence comes from Thuja plicata, assembly GCA_018584345.1. Lineage (NCBI taxonomy): Eukaryota > Viridiplantae > Streptophyta > Pinopsida > Cupressales > Cupressaceae > Thuja > Thuja plicata. The sequence continues at coordinate 3,563,061 of MU227649.1, read as the reverse complement.
TAACCTTAAGCATTTCAATTTATTTTCACTTTGTTTTTACACCATTTCTTTATACCATTTAAACATATTAAATTCTTATGATTTATCTTTTAGAAACATGACTGTCATCATTCTAGAAAAATCATCAACAAAGAGAATAAAATACCTATCTCCATAGTAGCTCTTTGTCCTCATCGGTCCACATAGATATGTATGGACAAATTCTAGAATAACAGTAGATGTATGGGTTTTTCTCTTGAAACTAAACTTTGTTATCTTGCCTTTTTGACAATTCTTGCATATGATATGCTCGAGCTTAGTCATTGTCGGTAAGCCTCTGACATTCCTTTTGTTGCTTATCTTTACCATGTTGTCAAAGTTCACATGACACAATATTTTGTGCCACAACCATATGTCTTCATTTCTAGCCATCAAAAAAGTGGTGTTAGTTTCATCAAGATAGAAAAGGTTATCTGTTGTCTGCTCACTGGTACCAATCAAGCTTCCTGATTCATTGTAGATATTTGCCTTCTTATTTTCAAATGCTACTTTGTGACCTGAATTGTTTAACTGAGAAACACTTAACAAATTTTAATTCAGTCCTTTAACCTAGTAAGCATTTTCACATTTTATCAGGTTATTCAACATTATGGTTCATTTACCTTCAAATAGACATGGTGTATCATTACCCATTCTCACTATACCACCATTATAGTATTCAAAAGTTACTGAACCTATTCTCAAAATTTTGTTTGTCAGTGGTCATATGGTGAGTCCAGCCACTATCTATGATTTAGACATCATTTTTACTAACTTTAGATATGCGTGCAGTTTCTACATACCTTTCTTAATCTTCATCTAAATCATCCTTCATGGCTACAAATACCATCTTGATGTCTTCTTTTGATTCAGTGACAGTGTCATCAGCTCTGTTCTTAGCTAGGTAACAAGCTTTCTTCCCTTTTTCCTTATAGTCTTAGGTATCTCTCTTGTCAGATTGTCAGTTGCTTCGGTAATCTCTATTATCACCTTTATCAAACTTCTTCTTATAAGGTCTATCATTTCCTTTGTCATCTTTTCTTCGGTTTGGGCACCTTGTAGAAAAGTGTCCAACCTCTTTACAATTGAAACACACAAGTGGTAATTTACCTTTGTATCTTCCTTTGCCTCTTTGCAATCTTCTTCCCATAAGTTCTTTGATCTCATCAAGTCCTTGATCCTCATTATCACTGTCACTATCATTTCCAAAAACATGTCTATGACTTGAGTTACATATCTTTAGAGAATATTTGAATGCAAATTTTATAGATGGTAAGACACTATTGTCAAAGATAATTATATCAATTTACTACTGCTCAGAATGCTTTGTAAAACCTTCTACTGTAGATTTACCGAACAACAGTCTATTAATTTATCAAAAGACATTAAATTATCTAGAGTATACAGATCAATCCAATTAAGTTAAGTGTAATGCAAAATGCTAAAGTAATGACTCATAAACACATTCACACATGTATTTTTAAAGTGGAAACCCTATTAAGGGAAAAACCACTTAGGACTGGTAACCCAAAATTTTCACTCTTCTAAAGTGAGCTCGATGAAGATCCAACCATGTTAAAGGTTACAAACACACTGTTAGGTGTGACCTTGTTAGAGGATTTAAAATTTAAGTATGTCACTTGATATCGGGCATCTTTATGCTACCTTCCTTGATCAAACACTCACTTGGCCTGTCAATAGGTGTCTGGCATCTCATGCTATCTTCATGATCAAAATTTTTGATACTCCATTGGATGTATCTCAATATAGAAAGGATATTTAAATCCCTCTCAATTAAGAGACTTTCTAAATCAATGGTTAAACTAGAACAGTATAATCTACTCACATATACAACTTATACTTGCATATTTTTTAGATCTATTGTAATCTCACAAAACTATTCTGATCAATATAACTTTGTTTATACCTTTTCTCCACTTTGATTATGCTTGGTGATGTTGTGATTTTTTGCTTGGTGTTTGTATAATTCTTTAGCTCTTTCCTCAGGTTGTTGATCAGTACTGTATGAAGTTTCTCTTCATCAGTTTCTCTTCAGCATCCTCTTTTTCATTCCTTCACCCACACCAATTCATAATGAATTGAGTTGTCTCTTAAATAGACATGATATCACCTTTGTTAGGTTCTTGATATTCTTGATCTTGGCATGATCCACTATTCTCACCAATCAAATTTAAAGAAAAAATCATATTTTATCTTGCTGAGATCTTCTTGCCAACTGGACAAAACAACTTTAAATCAATTACTTATCTTTGGCTTATCTTGTCGATGAGAACAATGATAACTACCAATTAACTCTATATTTAGTTCTACCAGCTAGATATTTTGTCATTTCTAAACTCCAGTTAATTTTGGTTTAACTCTTTGATAGGCATCGGTCAACACTCTAGTTCCCTATGGATTCTGCGTTGGTTTACACTATGTTTTTGGCCGTCAGGTATGCTTGTGATTCTTCTTTTTGGTAATGCTCGACAATTTTCTTTCTCGGGCATCACTATGACTTGACTGTCGGTGATCTCTATCCATTGGGTTCCACTAACCATCGGTGTTTGTAGTCACAATGTGAATGCTTTTCTTTTATGCATTTAAAGAAAGCATAATCTTTTTCTTTTTGATTCTCTGAAGTCTTTGACACTTTGATTATAACCGATTAGATTATATCAAGTTGACATCAATGACAATACAATCCATTAAATGATTTAATGTCTTGCATTATCCTTCTACATTTTGGTTATCAACTTAACATCTTCAAACATTCAATTAGTTACATGTCATTAATATCTTCCTAGGGTACTCAACCAAAAGAAAGGCTTATAAATGTCTTAACAAGTCATCTAACAAAATCATTGAAAGTGCAAATGTAAAAAATAGATGAATTTGCAAAAAATAATGATAAGGAATGCAAAAAGGAACCAGAAGAATACAACAGGTTTGTTTATATAGAACTTGAAACTCTACCCGAGCAACAGTGTGTCACTCCCAAGCATCAGAACATAGCACCCAAGCATCGGGCTGCAATTACCGACGATCAAGATAATCCTCAAGATGATGTTCCAAACAATGGAGATGAAAATGAAGGTGAAGAGAATAATCAAAATGATAAACATAGAGCTGAACCAAAACTTTCCAAGTATGTTAGAAGACATCATCCATAGAATCAAATCATAGGAGACAAGAAGGCTGGAGCAGGGACAAGAAGTAAGTCACTTAACACCATATGTTTACTTTGTGATTTTGAGCCTAAATCTTTTTACAATGCACTTGAGAATGAAGAATAAGTCAGTTCTAGGAATGATGAGATAGAACAGATTGAGAAGAAAAATACATGGACACTAGTACCGAGACTAGATGACAAGAATTTCATTGGTACCAAATGGATATTCAGAAATAAGCTGAATGAGAATGGAGAAGTCACTAGAAACAAAGAAAGATTAGTATGCAAGGGATATGCACAAGAAGAAGGTATTGATTATGGAGAAACCTTTCTACCCATTGCTAGACTAGAAGGAGTTAGAATTTTACTTGCTTATGCTACATTTAAAGGATTCAAGGTATACCAAATGGATGTCAAATCGGCATTCCTAAATGGAATATTGGAAGAAGAGGTATATATTGAACAACCAAAAGGGTTTGTTGATCCAGACAAGAGAAATAGTGTATGTAAACTACATAAAGCCTTATATGGATTGAAACAAGCACTGAGAGCCTGGTATGAAAGACTTCACTCATATCTCATTAGCATAAAATTTGTTAGAACAAGTGAAAATAGCAATCTGGACTTTAAAGAAGATATCGATGGTAATATTCTGATTGCTAAAATTTTTGTTGATGATATCATTTTTGGGGGAAATTAATTGTTACACAAATCCTTTGCTAATGAAATGAGCAAGGAATTTGAAATGTCTATGTTTGGAGAGATCAAATTATTTCTTGGTCTACATATTCTTCAACAAGATGCAGGCATTTACATCACTCAGTCCAAATACATTAAAGAAGTGCTAAAGATATTCAAGATGGAAGATTCCAAACTAGTTGGAACACCTATGGCTATTGGATGCAAGCTAAAAAAAGAAGACAAGGAAAATGAGGTAAATCATACCTTATATAGATCAATGATTGGGAAACTGATGTATGTTGTTCACACCAGACCAGATATAGCACATGCAGTGGGGATAGTTGCAAGATTCTCTACTAATCCCAAAGAATCACATATGACTACTGTCAAAAGAATTCTAAGATATATGAAGAACACCGAGGACTATGGCTTATGGTATAAGAGAGAAGGAAATTTTGAGCTACAAGTCTATACAGATGTTGATTGGGCTGAAAACATTGATGACTGAAAGAGCACAACTGGAGGATCATTCTTCATGGGTGACAAACTTGTCACATGGATAAGCAAGAAGCAAGGATGCATCTCTCAGTCTACTATAGAAGCAGAGTATGTGGCTGCTACAGAAAATTGCTCAAATATATATACATAAGGTTTCTTTGGTGCTTGATTCATGTCTACTATCAGTCATGTAACTAGGATATGCTCCTAGGCCCAGATCTAAAGAATAAGGATCCCTACATTCATGCTCCAGGAATGTTGGTATACAATCTCATGTAACTCCCTATAAATATGTGTAAGGAAGAAACTTCCCTAGGAAAATATCTAAGAAGATACGACCATCTGCTCCAACATGTCTACCTATCCTACCAAAAAATTGTGTTGTCCTCTATTTGGCATCAGGACACCTCCAATCAGTCTAGCTAAGTATACAGCAAGACAATCATAGTGATCACACATGTAATCCTAGATAATGTATCTATGCACAATGGTGTCATCTCCAAAGAAATGATGCACTGAAGCAATAGCTGTCTGGGAGGTCGAATCAAACTACACCTCTCACCCCATCACAGGCACTCACAGAATCTACCACACATCCTTTGGTGTGACAGTCATCTCGCTAGTCGGGAGATGGAAGGTGTTGTGCTCTGAGTTCCATCTCTCAGCAAGAGCAGTCAACAACCCTCCATTTACCCTAATATCAGGTAAATCAGTCAAGGATAAAAGTCCCACCCTAGCAACTAACTCACTCTCATCATTTGTCAGTTGTCGGGAGAAGGAAAGGACATGACCTGGGTATGGTCCTCGGAATGATACTACCTTAAAAGGGACATGTTTCACATAAAGATAGAAATAACAAAAGAAAATCAACATTATATCTAGGATAACTACACAAAAAATTAATCAACTAAGTGTTTTGACAGCCTGCGGATGGAAAAAGTTCACAGTTGGCAGTATTCTAAAACACAAGAAATGATTCTAGATCTACAGGGTATGATATTTTTACTAGATATGATCCTTGATTTCAACAAAAATGCATAAAAATTGAACTTGCAAATTTGACAGGGTAGATTTACGAGTACTTACTAGAGGTGGGTAGTCTGCTGGGCGTTGATGTCGACGACTGAGCTTGAAATGATGCTTCTCCATAAGGACCACCATCTTCTCTATAGAGCTCTAAAAATTACTAAGGGAAAAAGTAAAAATGAATAGGTAAAATATAATTTTTGGGATATATATTGGACTTTTGAGATATTTAGGAGCTCCAAAACTCCTTCTAGACAACTAAAACTCCATTTTGTTCTCTTTTTGATCAATCGAGAACAAAATCAAAGGTGCCTATGCCATTTTGCACTGTACAGTAAAATTTTATGCCTATTCCCAAAACTGCATATTTTCTCCATGCATTTTGAATATGATTCGCAGGCTTCACACACTTAGTTTTATGGGTTCTCTATCATCAAACTCGCACATTATTCATCAAGCATCTTGGTCCGACATCATGTTTATCAAAACTTACATTTCAACGTGATTAAATTGGTAAGCTTTTGTTTTATCTTAACACATCTTCACTTCATCCTTTCTTCTATTTATTTCTTTCTCAATTCAAGTGATACATCATTCTATAGATGGATTTATTTTTCCTTCGATCTCGTTCCCAAGGGGGCATGATCACACTATCATCAATCAAATTCTTGCTCAAAACAACATTAAAATGACTTCGTCATCAAAAGACTAAAGGCATGACAGTTCCTTGACTAAGTCAGGACTGTTGGATTGAAGGATTCGGTTCTCACAAGCTGGGTATATTATGTCTACCTCTTCTTAGATTCTTATTAAGCTCTTAGAAGCTTCGTACTGACCTACATTCAATCAAGTTAAGTGTCAGTATTATCAATTCTCAGACGAAAACCAAGTTTAGAATTGGTACCTTTAAGATCTTTGCTTATTGACCTTTGTTTTATCAAGTTCAAAGTCAATACTATCAGTCTTAGTTCAATCAAGTGTGAGACTAATCTCATAAGATATTTCATTTGATCAAAGATGAAATCCTCAAACTTTCTGAAGTCAATAAACTTTCTTTGAATCAATGCACTACTCGCACATCAATTCAAAGAAGGGAAAATGTAACCACCCTAATTTGGTCTGCTCTGACCATAGACCCTATTTTCTCTAAGTGTGACCATACCCCTAATTATGCCAAGACAACTCTTCAATCGGTTGGCATAATTCTTTTGAAATCAAAATTAATCTCCTAAGTGATATAATCACTAATCTAAATTAATCATTTTTAGCCAATTCAAAAACAATCAAATACATGGCTAAGATAATTAATTTAAAAGGAATTAAATAAAATCCCAATTATAAACTCCTCACTTGAAAAAGAGAAAAAATCAATCCCCTAGCCTAATTAATTCAATCTGGCTATAGTCCTAATTAATTATTACAAATCAATCAATAGCTTAAATAATTAATTAAAATCCCTATTATTGAGTGAATATATTATTTGCATATTTCATTTCATTAATATTCCCTCTAACCTAACCAATCTCAAAAGCCCAACCATCAGTTCAAACTCATTCCAACCCCTTCTCACATGCTAATTCTTCTTAATTCACTAATTAACCCTAATTAGCTAATCCCCCTCCACTCATTCTCTCTCCTCCCATCTCTATCTCCTTAATAACTTAGCTTAAGCCTTAATCCTAATTCTAAGCTACCCCTAAGCTTGTGACATTCCTATTTTTTGTGATTAGGAATTAAACCCTCCCCCAAAAGTCAACATTCTCAAGCTTGACCTTAAACCCTCACCCATGCTTCTTAAACCCTCACCCATACCTCATAAATTCTTTCATAATTGAAGCATTAATTCCTCTTACACATTCTCTTCCAGACTCGTCGTTAATGAGTCTTACACCATCATTAATGGCTTCCCTTCTAGAGCCTTCTCCCCTTCCTCCCTTATTTATATAAATTGGATGGTTTTTGAGCTCAAATGGCCCTGCATTTTAATAGTTGAAAGAATCCTTATGTTTCCTGTATTTAGAGAGTTGAAAGAGCAAACTTATGTTGCTCATATTTCTAGGGATTTATATTGTTTTTTAGCTCTAATAGTTGTATTGTTATAATCTTTCATCTTGGAGTTTAAAATGGACTTTTCTTGAGCATATTAAATTAATTTCATTTGAATCTTCCATTCTAGGTTGTTTTTTTCACTGATTTATGCATAATCTGAGGGCATGTTATTGCATTCTTCAAACTCTTCTTAGATAGGAAGAAATAGTTCAGTTTTAGTGATTAATGTCAAACCCTTTCTTTTTATGTTATTTCACTAATATAATGACTTATTGAAGTGTTGTGTCATTCTCAACAGGTGCATAAAATCACACACACATTTATGGCGTCCACCGTGGGGCCGTAACTCACGTTTTCTTTCATTTCCTAATCATTTTTGGCTAGTTAGTGTTTTTAGTTTCCGTGTACACAATTGCTTTTGGTCACCAAGGCTTGTATCTAGGGTATTTAATCACAACGCAAGATATTTGATCACACCCCGAGTTTCAGGGATTGCATCTGAGAAATCTTGGGTCATTTTGGGTGAATGCTGGCATCTGGAATGCCTTCTTTTGCATCTCAGGTAAAGGCTCGCATCTGGTATTTTAAACCACATCCTGGTTTTCTAGGCTCATATCTCACTTGTTAATTTGAACATCAAGTTCCCTAACCACTAACATTTTGATCTTTTGTGACTTTGTCCTTTACACAGCCTAACTGTTGCTTGCAGGTTGTTATCCAGAAGGTGGAAAGGCTTTTCCTAAATTGTGGTTCACAAGTTTTTAGATTAAATTGATAGATTAGCTTTATTCCAAGCTTTATAACTTAATAAAACTTTCTAATCACTTGTTAAATCAATCAGATTAGTATGCTCTTTTCCCTCGAGCAAAATCAGAAAGTCAAAAGTTGGTTTAAAATTTGAGAGGAATTTGGAGTAATTAAACAAGGAAAACAAACTCATTGTTTAACTTCATTTTGGAAAATTAAATGAACAAGCAAATCGTTAAACTTTGTGGGACTAATTGAACAAGATTCACAATTTAAATTTCCCTTTGGAAAAAGCAATTGAACAACACAAAGCACTAAAAATTGTGGGATAATTGAACATTCATTGTCTAAATTTTGGAGATGGTAATTGAAAAAGAAAATCACCTAATCTTGGGGTAATTGAACAATCAAAATTTGCTTTCAAAGTACTATGTTTTCATAATTTAGGGATATCTAAATCAAGCTCAAAATTGCTTAAGGGAATGAACATTGATTGAAGTATTTTTTGAGAAAATGACATGGACTTGGAGAGTATGCTCTTCTTCTTTGGAAGAATCAGAAATCTTGAAATCCTAAAGCTCCTCAATCCTTTGTATGCTTATTAAATAGTAGAGGGCCTGCCGGTTGAGGGACAAATCTCCCAGGATGACCCAAGTGAGGAAATTTTTTACGCCAACCCTTCCAAATCACTATAAATAATTGCTTCCTTGTAGGCCAAAGCCTCGAAAGATGGAATCAGTTTTGTTCTTGGAATTTTGACATCATTCCTTGAACATGCTTGGGTATGTGTAGAGTGGAGCCGCTTGAATCTTTCTTGCAAGACTGCACATATTTGAGTACTCATAGGGCTATACGCCTTAATTTTTCCTTGTGCAATTCTATGGGAGACGGTTTTGAATGGATTGCCCTATCATAAACAACAAAATTTGTAGTCAAACTACCCAATTCATCCCCGAAAGGGTGATAATCCTTGTGCAAGGAAATAAGTAATTGCCCCAAGATACTTGTCATATCGTGCCCTCTTTTGTATTTGGAGTCAACTAATATGGCATCATGACTAGAGCCATTGCGTGCTTGGTGATGGCCATATTCTGATTAGCATTTGAGTGTGTACCTAAGTCTATGAGAAAGGATTTTCATCCTCTACTTAGAAAATAGGGTGTAAGGATGTGTTTGTTCCCCTCTAACAATGCAACAAATGCTTGATGTGCCTAAAAATCCATTAAAAAGATAATGTCATCAAACAAGCAAAAAGATTCAATCCTTGGGCTATATGTGTTTTTCACTCACTGGAAAGTCTCAGAAAAAAATCCACAATCAAACAAACTTCACGCATTTCGAAGACAAATTTGAAAAAATTGACAAGATTTGACAGAATGACTGAGACTCATTTTAAATCTGTCCTGGCTTGCATTAGGTTGTGCAAGATCACATCTAGTATCCTGAATCGCATCTGGTCAGCATTGCATTGTATCTAGGGAGAAAGGTCACATCCCATATTTCCTGGCTTGCATTTAGTTCATCAGAGGCTCGCATCCTGTATTTCCTAGCTCGCATGCAAAGGGTTGCATCTAGGAAAGTGGGCACATGCAGATTTGTTTCTCTGAAAACTTTAGTAAAATTGGATACCCTTTTGGCTCTTTAGTCTGGTCTTGTTGCCTTTTTTTGGTCTCTCTTGTTGGAGATTTACTTCTGGCATCTAGTTGATTGTATGTGTAGACATCCAAAAATATTATTATTATTATTATTATTATTATTTTCCCTCTTATTCCTCTAACTATTTAATTCAATCAATTAAATAGTTTCATTTTCTAATAGTTTAAATACTATTCTAATGTATTTTATTTAAATACATTTGTCTCATGAAATTCCCTTTTTAATAAATTTACATTTATTAAATTATCCATTTTCCTAATTCTTCTAAACCATAATTTATTCAAATTTGATTTTAATAATACCCTAAATCCTAGCTAGGAACCTATTAATCCTACCCTAAAGCCTACCCTATTCCTACCCTATTCACATCACCTCATTTCCTAAGTATACTTCCTCACCTAACTGTCCTTTAACCATGCTTAATGGGTGATTCCTAACCTTTTTAAGGCTAATGGAATGCTCACCCACATGGGGAAATTCTCTCCAAAATGGGAACCCATTCCTCTTTAATTCCTTCTTACAAATTTGTCTCCCCTTTTGAAATATTGAGCTACTCAATATTAAATGCCAACTTTGACTCGAAATTGGCCATCTTTTCAACTCTATGTGTCTCCTATGTGGCTCTTATGTGGATGCCACATAGGTGCCACTCCATCCAAGTCTCTTCCTCTCTCCAAAAACTCTATAAATAGAGGCCTTCTCTCATATTTTCATCTCTCAATATTGCATTGTTATCATGTTATTTTGCATTTAGAAGTTCATAGCTATAGATTTCATGTTTCCATATGCTCTTAGTTTATGCTTAAATCACTTAGATATTACATGCTAGTTTCTTTTTGGTTAAAATGAATCATGGTTCTCATCTCATAGCATAGTTCTTGAATCATAGCTTTCAATCTTATAGCTTGCATATCAATTTCATAGTTTGGATACATCATCTTGGAGAAGATTTGAGACTAGTTCTTCATACTAGCTCTTGAATCTCTCTTCTTGCATATTAAGATCTTGTGTTTGCATTGGGGATCATTGCATTTTGTATGTTTGAGAGATCACACCTACATATCTTTATCAAGAGCAAATCAAATAAGTAGTAATAGGGTACAATTTACTTATTTTTAGCTCAATCTGATGTTATGTTGAGTTCTTTGTTGCTTTCTTGCTTTTTCATATGCTTTTGAATCAATTTTATGTGCTAACCCACTAAGCTTGCTCCCAACAGGTTGAAGAATTCCTCATACTATAGTATGTTTGTCATTGATGACAACATATAATATACAGCAGTGTTCTATATGTACTTATCAGAATGATGATATTAACCCTTGCACGGTTATATTCATGTTGTTGATGCTTTGTTCATACACACAGAATCAGATTTGATGTTTCAGTTGTGTTGTATAAAATTTTTAGTGGCAGTTACAGTTTTTGGATTTTATCTTTACAAAGCCGATGTATTTGCATTGGTTCTTGAGTTGTTCTTATCTTCGAGATATGCATGTTTGTATTCAATATTAGTTATGAGTTGAAGATATTTATCTAAAGGTGTCAAACATGTTTTAACAAGATTGTAATGTTAGAGTTAATTTGGTGAAGCCAACTTTGTGAAGCGTCACGTCTATTCAGTTTATATCACGCAGTTGTAATTATGCTTTCATGATTAGTTTATCCAACAAGAATGTTATGAAGATTTTCCTAATAGGTCCCATGATCTCATACTTTGAGGAAGATACTTATAGTAGTTCAGTTGTGAACGCTAAGTGTGAATGATAAGATAAGTAACAGAAAAAGTATAAAGCAGAATATCAGTTGCATTTCATTCATCAAGGATCTATGTGAAGAAGCAGTGGAAGATTACAATACATTGGAACTGATCAAGGCAGCAGGTCTACTCTACAGTTCATCATCAGATATAGTGCATATTTGTTCTACAGAAGGTTGTAGCCTTCACCATTGAAGCAGTGAGCTTTTGGACAGTGAGTCCTCACCCTTAACAGGGTTACTTGTAAAAGACTCCTAATAGGGTCAGACCCTTAACCAGGTCACTATACTTATTGTATTATAAAGAACAACTCCTAACAGGGTTGCAAGATCTTCTAACTCGGATTATTATAACAAGTATAGTTCATTGTGGGTGCTAATTCCGACCGGGGTTTTTACCATTTGGTTTCCCCGTAACCAAATTGTGGTGTTGTCTCTTATGTTATCTGAATGTGCATTTACTTTTTGTATTCTAGATTTAATAAAGAAAAATAATTAAATTAACTGATAACTGATTCACCCCCACCCCCTCTCAGTTATCCTTTGGGACTATTCTAACATCTCTGTCATTGTTTCAATACTTTTTCAGACGTCTACCTTGCATTTCCTTTCAAACTCTTACAATCGGTCTCAATACGTGTGGTCTATTAACTTTTCAAAACAAATTGATTCCCAGCTCACTAACAGGGCATTCTAACCCTTTGATGTTGGAATCATTTACTTCCACCAAAACACAAACAACACTTCTACCTAGACACACTCACTTGGACCATTTGAGACTCTATTCGGCACTATTGGGAAACTTTGAACATAGTTGAGATACAACTTCATGGTTAACACAAGACACAACAAGTAATTTGCTAATGAATCAGAAGTAACTCCTAAATTTCTACATTTTCAAAAAGGAGAGACATCTCGCAATCCTCTATTTGACACAGACTCACCCGCACTAGAAATGGATGCTTCTAGGAATGAATGGGATAATCCCTTCGAAGCATACAACCATGAAAAAGACCAACGAGACCAAGACAATACTAGCAGTGGTGAAGAAGAACCATGCCTTGACCACCCTTTGTTTGATTCAGAAAGTGATAGATACATTCCTAAAGAAGAGTACAATAGACTCAAAAAAAGTAGGAAATTCCAAAGAACATTGGAAAAGATAATTGGTGAAGACAAAGAGAAATACTTTCTCCATCTAGCATCCACTGGAGTAAAATTACCTAAAGATTATAATGTTGAACAACTAAAGGAAAAGGATGTATCAACTCCTATCTCTATTCTCGCCAAACAACTAACCTTGATGCAAACTGAACTTGCAAATCTCAAACAAGAGAAGGCTAAACCCAAGAAAAAATACTCTTTAGACTCCATTTGTCCATTTCCTCTCGACAAGAGTATTAACATGGTTCCATTTCCTCCCAACATGGAAAGGCCAAAATATGAGAAGTATACGGGAGAGACTGACCTACATGACCATGTGAGAGAGTTTTGTGCTCTAAGCATAGATTACATGCATGAACCTACATACCTAATGAGGCTATTTCTGGGAAGCCTGGGCGGAAATGCTATGGAGCGGTTCTCCAAACTCACACCTAAGGTAAAATATTTTGAGGAGTTAATTCAATGGTTTATCCAACATTACTCCTACAATATACAGCTCTATGTAACCATGATGGACTTATATAACACTAAGAAAAGAACCGACAAATCCTTTACGCACATTCTACAAAGGTGGAGGAAAATCTTTGCAAGATATTCAAGAGTTATTCCCAAATCAGAAAAGATGGAAATCTTTATTAATAATTTGATACCTAAATTGAACTATGCAATACAAACGCAAGATTCACCTAGCTTTGATAGGATGATCAAGAATGTCATCCGTATTGAAGAATTCATGGTAAAAAAGGGAGACATCACTCTCCAAAGTGATAATAAATCTACCAACTCCAACAGCAAGCCTAAATAGTGGAAACAAAATAACAATTTTGTTAACGATGGAGTGGTAGATGCATCTAATGCTAATCCTGAACCAGAAATGTTCAATCTAACGAATAGCATGCAAGCAAGGATGCCAAGGTCCCAACCACCATACCTAAAAAATACAATGAGAACAACAAGAGTGGACCATGGACTTCCAAACCTCAAAGAACATTCACTCCTTTGAGAGAACCTCTTGAGACTATTTTAAAGACACTCTTGGACAATAAAGTTCTCACAATCCCGGATTCAAAACCATGGGAACCAGAAGTCAAGCCAAGATGGTGGGATGACAATTATTATTGTATCTTTCACAAAAACAAGGGACACAAGACTAATAACTGTCTTAAAATTAAACACGTAATACAAGACCTTATTGAAGGTGGTAAAATCAAGGTGGAAGGACACACCACTAATTAATACCATACAACATTTAACAAACCATTCCCTAATTATGAGAAAGGGGAAGAATCTAAAGGAAAAGGAAATGAAGTAAATTACACCTACTCCAATAATGATAATGTGATCAACATGTTAGACATTAAAACCAAATCAATTAATGTGGTCACTATCAAAGGTGTTAAAGACATCTTCCCAATCAAATGTAGTAATTCGAAGTCAAGCACAAGTCACAATCAAGGGACCTAATTCCTCATCGAAACCAATAACAACTTCCAAGGTACCTATTGTCACTATTCCTAAACCAGCGGTAGAAAGAAAAACAATTACCATTCCAGCAGCAAACTATAACTTGGTGGATCAATTGCAAAGAACCTCCGCTCACATTTCCATCTTTGAGTTACTTAAAATCTCCTTAGTGCATAGGGAAATTCTTGAACAAGCCCTGCATTCAGAAAATGTGCTAAAGGACATTGATATAGAAAATTCTAAGTAATATTTAATCACATCTCTGCGCCACATTACCTCTCTTTTTCAGAAGAGGATGATAAATCATTGACACATCTGCATAATCAACCTCTTCATATTGAAGTCCTAATTCACAAATCCTGTGTTAGACATGTATTGATAGATGGAGGCGCAGGGTTGAAAATTTGTACTCTCAATCTAATCAGGAAGCTGGGTCTCTTAGAACAAACCATTGATTCAAGAAGCAAGATCGCTATCAAAGCTTATGATGAAGAAGAAAGATCCTCTAAAGGCCTCATTGTTTTACCAACCAGAATAGGACCAGCTGAAAGAAATGATATGTCAATTTCTCGATCTACCCTTGGCTTACAAGATACTATTAGGGAGACCTTGGATCCATGAAATGCAAGCAGTACCATCTACTTACCACTAGTGTATCAAATTCCCACATAATGGGGTGGAAGTGACGATTCCTGCAAATGCCAGTTATACTTGCAACAATGTTAAAGTAGATAGTATGGTCCCTCATAAAAAGGAAGTTCCAAAAGAGACTACACCTGAAACTACTAAAGATATGGTTATGAAAACCTTCAGAAAGACATTAAAACTTGAAGAAACTAGTATGGGAGAATACAAGCTGGACATGACACCATCATTGATATAACTTCTAGTGTCACCAAGATCCTATGGGAAATCTTCCCCATCTTTCACACCTGCTACATATTAAAAACTAGCAATCCACAAATCATCTGGTACGGTTAAAGCATCTAATTCTCAAGGGGATGACAAAGAAGAACAAGCAATATTGGCTTAGCTTTACCAGGGTGAACCAAAGGAGAATGAGGCAAAACATGTGGAAATATACTTATAAAAGTATGGTAAAGGATATGATCTTCTCAATTAAATGGGATATAAAGGAGCAAGACCTTTAAGAGATAAAGGAATGAGACTTGTTGAACCTGTACACATGGAATTTAGGAATACCAACGATACAACAGGACTAGGTTTCAATATAAAATCTGACAACCCTTCTTCAAGAGATGGTCCAATCTTTGATGAAATAAGTGATGAAGAAGAAGAAATAGAACTAGAACAATGGACCTATGAGAGATTGTTACATATTGGAATAGAGTATCCTGAATATCAAGGAGAATGATATATACCAAGATTTAAGACACCACAAGACACTCATATTCCTTTGTTAACATAAGCTACTATTCAAGAGGTAGAGGAAGCAACAAGGGACACTCTAGAGGTGCCATTGATAGAAACAACTACTCAAGACACACCCCAACCAAAGAATTCACATCCTAATTGGGGGCAGTTGGTAACAATCACACATGTCCTAGATTTACCACACTTTTATCTACAAGGGGTTAATAGAGTACATCAGGTAACTATTGTTGAATTCTTAAATAGGTCTAATGAAAAAATAATAGACTCCCATGATTATGAGTGGGATGATCTTCTGTTGCCACAGAGGACATTGAAATAGATGTGATTCACATGTTTACAGCTCCATCAGAACATAGAGAGCATTCTAACACTACTCCTAACATTATTGATGTTCACAAAGCAGAGGATTTATCCCTTCCCCGAATCATTGATGATGAAACTAGTATTCTCCTAGGTCTAGAATAAATTCAAAGGCTACAATCTAAGAGCCTCATTCTATGAAGAGATGAAGACAAAATTTCCAATGATGAGTCACTAGATTTTGGTCCACATATAACTAACAATAACTTTGATAATGACGATCTGACTCTTATTGATCCTAACATCATAGAAATAGAATTAACACAACATGTCATGTCAATTAATAGTCTTGACGCTGACGCGGTGTTGTCCCTCCCAAAATCTGAATCCTTGTCTTTAATAAACCCGGACCTAATTAATTGGATGAATTCAAATCCTAATCCTATTATGAACTTCCCCAATGACTACACTTTGGCTTTCTACCTAATTTCTTGTGAACCTTACCCTTCTTCCACCAATGCAAGGAGCATGAATGTGTCATAGGAGGATATCAAGTTTCTCAGTCACAAATTGAAAAATAAAAAGAAGCAAAGAACTGATGGTGAAAACCACATTGTAGCAGTGTCAAATTCTCAAATAGTAAAAATAAAAGGTGTAATTTCTTGCAGAGGGGGCCCAAATCTTCAAGTGACCATTGATATTCTTGAGATGCATTTATGCATTCTTTATATTCATTTCTAGTAGAAAATAGAGGTGGAGCATGATCAACACCTGAGCCTGCAATAAGGAAAGAACCACTAGTAGAGCGCCCATCATTGAGATCACCTAGTGCTGAATCAGTAACACTTTGGAAAGAAAAATCATATTGTGAATCAATAATCATATAATCAAGAATGCAATCTTCAGTTGCATAAAAAAAATCTATAATGTATTCATCATAATATGAAACATCAAGAGGAGGAGAGATACCATCATTATCATTAACCTCCAAAACAGTCATAGGATTAGTACTATCATCATGAATTTCATCTTGAGCAATAAACATATCTTGCAAAGTAACAATAAGAAAGTTAGAGATAATTTCCTCTTCTTATTCAAGAATATCATCAACATGAGAGCAAGGATCATAAAATTTCATTGCATCATAAGGAGAGAGCATATAATCACTTTGAGTAGGAAGATAGTAATCAAGAGGGTTATTCCAAGAGTATCCATCATCATATAGTTCATCCCAAATAGTATTATCATCATTGTGAGAAGTAGACATCCCAGATCAAATAGAAAAAGCTTGACAAGTGTTATGATTATGATATTTTTATTATTAGGATTAGGTGACTTCTCATGTTTAAGTTTATGAAAACAAGTATTGATCATGTGACCATATTTCCCACAATAATTACAATGAGGTCTAATATAATTGTTATGATAACCATTATTATGATTATGATTATTTGATCTATTATTATGAGATCTAGACATGAAAGCATGTTCAGTAGATTTGATTGAGCCAAATTGAATTAACTTAGCCTCTTCTTGACATAATATTTGTTGAAAGATAGAATAAGTTAATTGAGATGCTAATAAAGGAAGAGCTAATTGAGAATGTATATTAGTTATAAATTGTTGAGATTGTCAAGGAAGCCATTTTTTAAAATGATATGAATTAACCAAATTTCAGATAAAGTAGCTCCTAAACCAGTTAATTGACTTTGAAACAAATCAAAATTAAGTAAAAAATCATCCATAGTTGAGATTTCTGTATACTTGAGATCCTCCAATTGATCTTGGAGTTGAATCTTTCGAGATTCAGTTGCACTGTCGAAGGTGTTTTTCAAGATAGTCCATGTTGCATGTGCTTCAGTACAGTGGGCAATTAATACATATAAATCTAGATGTAAATAAATGCCTATAAGGCCTAAAGCCTCACCATTTTCCTCATTCCAAGCATCAATATCTTCCTTAGAGGTAGTAGTAGCAGGAACAGAAGTCGCACTAGTCGCCACATCAAGAATATGTTTAACGCAAAAAATAAATGTAATATGAGCCTTCCAAGTGTGATAATTGGAACTTGTTAATTTAATCTCTAGAATTAATATTGACATAATGAATTAAAATATCCTAAATTACAAGTTTCAGAATATAATAATGAACCTAAAAATGAATTTAATGTGATTAGTAAATGCCAATATGCAAGAATTTTTAACTAAAAAAAAATTAAATTTTTGTTTAAATGGTCAAACAAATTTTGATTGCAATTAAATAATGAACTAGAAAAGGAATTAAGATATATTTGATTTTGCAAGAGGAGGTATGCACTATGTGTTATAAAACACAAGTGACAATGCTCCTTTGCATGGACTAGACTCATATACAAATAGATAGATTTAGGAACATAGATGTAGGATTTCAGACATAATGGTACCAATGTGATGACACTCATGGGGAGATTTATCGCACCCAAAATTGTTTACGGATTTGGTAGTATATGTAAAAATCCTACCCCTAGTAAGGCATGCATAATCATAACTGTGTATCATACAAAAATGAACTAAAACTATGACAAATAGATCATACCGCAAATGACATGTATTCAAATAGAAACCATTTAAGATATACCAAGGTATTAAAGATCAAGGCAATCATGAGGAGGGTATATCAAAACAAAAAGATGAAATAAATAAAAAGGAATCATGACCAAGGACTCGTTCATTCCAAAGTTCTTTCCATGAACAGGATTGTGTGATGGAGGATTCACGAGTCGATGCCAGAAGGATGCACCCTCATGGGCAAAGATTGATTGATACAAGCATTTGCTAGAAATAGCTTGTGAAAGGAATAATAGCTGAGGAATTCAATCTTAAAGTTGATTTGTGAAGATTCTTGTATCACTATGTCTAGGAAAAATCTCAGTGTTATGGGGTAAGCTCAGCGTGTAGGAATTTTGAGGACAATTCTTTACTGCGAAGGTGGAGACTCAGCGAAAAGTGAATTAGGACTAGGTAAGAAACCTACACAAGTATGGGAAGTGTGAGTTTATTATGGAAAGTGATGGATGGTCTGTAGGATGGTCCAAATAGATGATGGATCTAACTACACATGGCAATTGAGATGGGTTTTCACCATGGTACTTATCTATTGTGCCACCGAAGTGGTTTTTACAAATGGATGGACTTATTTCTCTTTACTCTTTTTTACTTTTGATTTTTTTTTGTATTATCAAGGTGCCTGTTTGCAAATTTCTCACCAGGATAATAAGTTTTTTCAGGACTTTTTTTTTCTTTTTAGATTTTTTCAGGACAGTTTATATTGTTTTTGGATTTTTTGTTGCTTTTCTAATTTTTTGGGGTTTTTTTTGAACTTTTTTCTATACAAAAGGAAATTCTGACGGACTATGCATAGAAGTAGTTGAGATGCAAGATATTTATAGGTTCATGGATAGGATCTCCATCTGGTGTTGCAATCTGATAGGCTCATACCCAAATTTATTTGTAACCATGAATGGTACCAACCAGTTATGCTCAAACTATCCTTTCTTTTCATGATTCTAGAGATTCTTCATGTTGTGCTACAGGACAAGATCACCGACTTCAAACTCATGAGGTTTGATCTTATTATTGAACTTTAAGTGTAGGAAATTTTGATACTATAGACACCTAAATTTGATTAACAAATTTAATTAAATTTAGTCATCTTACTCGCATTATTGATTATGTAATTACGTGTTATTTAATTAATTAATGTTATCCTTCTAGCTAAATTAATCCAAATAATTAGCTATAGTCCAATTTATTCAATGGTAACCCATAACCATTTATTTAATTAAATCCCCCTTCCTCTATTAATTTAAATAAATAGACTTACCTATTTAAATTAATTCACTTTATCCTATTATCCCAATTATGATTAAATAAATCCTATTAAATCTTTTTGAGTACATGGCTCCTAACTTTAACCCCTAGCCTAACCTATGCCAACCACTTGACCCTTGGTTCTAAATCAACCCAACCCATTCACACATACTAACCCTTCCTTATTAGTTAATTGACCTCAATTAACTAATTAATCCCTCCACTCATTCTCTCTCCTCCCATCACATCCTCCTAATCTCCCACTTTCCCTCTAATTAATCCTAATCTCACATCTAACCACTCCCTAATAATTTGCACAATCCTAATCAAATGGATTAGCAAACCCAAGTCAACTCTCCAGTCCCATCACTTCTCACTCCCTAACCCAACTCACATGTGACTCTTACACCTCTTACACGTCTCTTACATCCTCTTACACCCTTGTCCCCTCCAAAGGAATATTTAATTCCTTTTTCACATCCCCCAAGCCTCTTCACACTTCTCTAAATCCCTTCACACTCCCCAAAATGGTCACATTCCCCAATCCTACTCCAACCCCCAATGTCCTCTCAAATCCTCTCTCATTGTGACACTTGTCACAATGCTATGTATTTGAGAAAGCACAATCCATATTCTCTCTCTTGGATGCATCTTGACCCTTCCTCATCTTTACATCTCAACCGTCCATTCAACCCTCCTCTTGCCTATAAATTGAAGGCTTCATTCCTTCATTTTCATCCATCATTGTAGCAAAGTCATAATTCCCATTTGAAGAATAAAATCCATCATAATAGCCTTATAATGTCAAATTTCTCACCCATTCATTGAAGCTTGAGCACACATCCAATCTTGGACAAATCCAAACATCAAGGAGGCTTCATGGCTTAAGAAGGTTTGCATATTCTTAGGCCCTTATGATATTTTTAGTCTTATTTTGTCTTATCATAAATGTTGTAGTGTTTTAGTTCTTTGAATGCTTGATTAGTTTTAAGTATTCTTTTAACCACTATTTCCTTGCATACATTTTGGCACGCCAGGTGGGACCCACTTTACAGGTCATTTCTATAATCTTTTCATCATTTTCTCTTGCAAACTAACCCAAGATTAACATTTTTTGTTGTTTGAGTGTCTTTGCAAGGTTTTTTAAGTTTTTTGCAGGTTGGAAGGGTAAAAATGACCATTTGCGCCATCAATCCCATCGTTGAAATCAACACAACACCTTTTTAGTCCTCACGCAGGATCATTGGCTAGACTCGCAGGAAGGTCGTGTTTGTTCACAGGAATGCGATCCTGTGACTCTACAAAGTGATAGAGGCCGAGACCTTATTTTTCTTCTTTTTGTCTTTTTCTGCATTTCAACAGACCTATAGGAACGTGGGCTAGACTCACGGGAACACGATCCTGTGAGACTGTACTCTATCATTGGCTGAGATTTTTTCTGTTAATCTCTCAGTTTTTTAAAAAAACCCTGCATTCCTATAGTCGCAAGAACGCTTGTTGGAGTAGCAGGAACATGTTCCTGTGGCCACAGGAATGCTTATTTCACGTGTGGGAACGCACTTTCATCATTTTGTAAAGCCATAAGGTTATTTTCACATTTTTCTTAGTATTTAAGTCAACTATAAGAGGTTAACTACCTGCGAGATCGCTATTTAACCCGCAGGAATGTGGTTTGACCTCGTGGGAATGAAGGCTAAAGTCAGAGAAATGTAAGATCACTGATTGTGCACTTTTTCTTTTGTAGGTGCACGGGATCACCTGTATGGAGCAACATTTTAATTTACCAATTAAACAAATTAACTTTATTTATTAAGTTTTTGGTAAATTTAAATGAACTCACAGTTTGATTTGGTGCTTTAAAATCTTAGGTTTAAATCAAATCCAATCAAATCTTTTATTTGGGCTGAAAATGAACTCATCAAATCTTGAAATGCTTCTAAGGAATTGAATGAAAATATTTCATTTGGTGCATTAAAATCAATCAATCAAACACTTCAATTTGGGACTAAAATTGAATAAAACAAACTCAAACATTTAGACTTGGTGCAATTAAAACAAACAACTTGCGAGTTTGCTTATTCCCTAGATTAGAAAACATTGCTTAACTTGATGGGAAATTGATCATGTGTTTGGAGTGTTTGGTGCACTTACACAAAAATCTGTTAGAGCGCAACCTCACATCATACACTATCCTCTCCCAATGGCTCTTGTGGTCATTGGTGCAAGAGAAAAATAATTGTGACCACTTGAAGTTTTATATTTTCTTAGAGAGGCATATCTATAGGGAGTGCTTACCCTTTAGAGGATGACCTCAAACTGGTAAATCCCTTCGGCTGATATAGAAACAAGACGTGACCCAAAGGTCCATTTTATATCCATTCAAGCTTGGGGGAGGCATGTTGATGGTAGTCTGTACTAGGTGAATATCCCTAGCATATCGGCATGGTCAACTAGGCTCTTAAGTGAGTCACGTGCATACAAACTGATAGGACAAACACCATGAATCTTACTAAGAACTAATGTTTAGAAGCCAAAAAGCCTTATATATTTATTGATACATAAGTTCAGAGACTGACTAAGACACCCCACACGTACCTTTCATTGTGAGACATAAGATCCTCAAGGTTTTTGGACCTTCAGGGTGAGAGATTCTGGTGATTCACATATCATGGAGGGGAGCCAGTGACACTCTAATCTGTACTTGGCCACTTTGTCTGAGGTATATGGAGAAATCCAAGTGCGGTTTTAGAAAATAGTATCCTATCCAGCCTAGGTTGTGAATGTTCTTGGTTCTGAATATGCACTTTGTGTTTTATGTACTTGGTTTACTTACACATCTTTTGCCAAACACAAGTCAAAATCTCACCAAAATCAAAAATTTACCAAGTCAAACACTTATCCCAAATTCCTAGTCCAAAATCACCTATCTTTATAGCTCTATCATCCTAGTTTCATAATCACGTCCTTACTATCATCTTGCACCATTTTCCTCTAGTTTCATCAGGTCCTTTGTTTCTCCCCATATCACAGGCTAGCAGAGTCATCTTTACCATTCCTCATCCCCTTTCCATCTTCTTTGGAGTTAGTCCTTCCTCCTATCATGAGCTTAATCCAATATCGTAGTCAGAGCTTATTGTCCGTCTTGATCTGAGCTTTAATTTTTCATCCATCTTTCCTTCATCCCTATCCAAATATTTAGCTGATCACCATGTCACAATCCTATTATGCTGAGTTTGGTCATCCTACATTTTCTTCCACTTCATCCCATTCTGATGATGATCAGAGTCTTGTTGATCATGATGAGTACATTGAAAACCTTAGCAAGCTTTCCCCAAGATTCCTCCAAAATCCAATCATTCCTCCACACTACCCCATCATGTCTTCATGCATACCCACTAGCACTCCTTATCATACCTTTGACAAGGAAAAACCATCTTATCCTCCATCTAAATCCCCCTCCTATGTCGTACCCACATATCCCCTTCATACATCATTCATGCCTTCATCTTCTCCCGTGGTCATATCTAGAACTCCATATTTCCACAACAACACTACTAACTACCTCCCTAATCCAAATCCACCATCTCCTTATCCTTCAACCCATTTTCCAATCTATAATCCTATTCCACCATTTCCTCCAATCAATCATCATGATCCCCATGCTATTGCTAATCCATCATCCAATCTATCCTACCTTTCTCCTCCATCCCCTCCATCTTATCCCAATCTACCATCTTCCATTTCTACCTACATTAACATAAATCCCCTTCCCCAATCCACCTACATCTCTCAATCCACTTCATATTCCATACCCCAATCCATCATTCCTCCTCCATCAGTTAGTCAATTCAGTTCACAAATCACCTCCATGCCTACCTATGTGAACTATCTAGCCATGCCATCTCCTACACCTAATTCTACACCATCATTCAATCATACAAGTTCACAAGCCATTGCCACACCTTCATATGTGGACTACCCTAACTTCCCACCATCTACACATTCTAATCTTCCACCTCCAATGTGGAAGTCTCCAAGGAGTTTCACAATGAAGCCATCACAAAATCCATCTTTTAAAGTTGATGAGCCAATTCATATCAGTCCCCCATGTAAAGCCATTAGTGATGAAGCATTTTCACCTCCCACACTCATCATTCCTCTTTCATCTCCCATGCCCATCATTCCCTTTTCACCTCCCACACCCATCATTCCTCTTCCATCTTCCACACCTATCATTTCCCTTCCAAATCCTTTACTTATCGATCCTCTTCCATCTCCTAACACCATTAAAGTCCCCCCATCTATTGGCTCCATCCAATCCCCATCCCCATCTTCTCCTCCTGACATTATCCACACTCCATTAGAGGAATCTCATGAGTCCACCCATCTTCCCTCTATCTTAATTATAGAATCTCCCATCCTTCCATCCCCTTCATCTAAAGAATCCATACCTACATCACCCATCACAACATCCACACCAATCCAATCATGTCAAGGTCTTGTCCAAAATCATGTTGAACCATCCATCGACTTTAATGAAGATTTTATCATTCCATCCACTCCATATCAAGATCCTACCATCCCACTTCCTCCATTACATAATCCATTTCTTCCATTAAATCCATCTCATGATCCATGTCCATCCACCCCTTCAAATCAAGATGCCACCATTCTACCTACTCCATCTCATGATCCATTACCAATCCCCTATCTAAGTCAAAGTCACAACATCCCATCTCCTCCACTCAATGTTCCTTTATCACCTCCAATCCAAACTTTCCTACCACCATCACTCTATCCCCTTGGTCCACTTACATTCATCCATGGTGGTCCACTTGAAGCAAAATAAATAAATTTCATGTCCACCATTTACACTCCTGATAATGGACTCGCATCTTGTTTACTAAGAAATAAGTACCCTCTCTTGGATCGAATGCTAAAAAAATGGAATTATCAAGGCAAAGGCTTAGGCCTAAATGAAAATTGTATACTAGAGCCCATCCCTATCAAAGAACATCCACGATCTTGTGGTCTCGGTTGGACATCTCAAGGCCCGTCATCCAAAAATGTTGGTACAACTAATGCAAAGTCCAAGCGTGTTGTCAAACCCACCATTACATCTTCCTATCGTTCCTCCAAAACATTTAACACCATCCCCCCTCCTCTGTCATTACAACCCAAGACAACCTACCATATCCCTCCTTCATCCTCTAAATCCATTTTGGGTCCCTATGTCCCAAAATCAACCATCGCCTATCATCCACATACTAAATCCATTTTGGGCCCTTACATCCAAAATCCCCATCCCTCATCTTCTCCTACTCATCCCTTCATCCACCAAACCCATGTTACAAACCCCACCCCTTGCATTCCCAATTAGGATCAACAAAAGCACATACCCATACACCCCATCCATTGTGCTACCTTCATCACCCCATCCATATCTCCCCCATCCCATGCAATTTATCATATTCTTTCCAATTCTACTTGCTATAACTTAGATGCCATATTAAAAATGCATAAAGCTAAAGATATTCATGTCCAATTCAAAATACATGCTCAAGAAAAGAAAAATTCAATCAAAGAATGCACTACATCCCATTGGCTGTAAAGGCCCATCAAAGAAAAAAAAACTATGTGGATCCCTAAGAAAAAAAATGAAATGCATCTAAAATAAAAATTCACAATGGCATCCAAAGTTGTTAATCCTCCATCTCTACATTCCTCTCTGCCATCACCAAAATCTCTTTTAGGTCCCTATGTCCCAAAACTCCCTACCATAACTCCTCCATCATATCCCCATATACCATCCACTTCCCATCCCCTCTTTTCTCACACTTCACAACATGTTCCAATGTTGGTCCTGACAACATCCCCCTATCACACTCACTTTCCATTATTTCATCCAAACACTCCTCACCACCATATCCATTACCCCACATATATCCCCCATCCTCACCATCTCATCCATGTCTTTGCATAAACCACTCATCCCAAATAAGGTTGTACCAACCTCCACTTAGCACTGTAACTAGGCTCCAATTACCTTAAACTTGATGCTTGAGTCCTCCATCCATCTCATCCTTATCAGTATCCATAAAATCCCTCAAAAAATCCATAAAAAGTATAAAAAGTCCTAAAAAAATAATTGTCTTGGTGAAAATATGGTAAACAGACACCTTGATGATAACAAAAGCAAAAAAAAAAGTAGAAAAGAAAATAAATCATCCAATGGTGAAAACTTGGCAATCAGGTGCCTTGGACAAGTACCATGATGAAAACCTAGCAAATAGGTGTCATGCATAATCCTTCCATCCTGATGTTCTCCACACTTGGGGGAAAGTTCTTCTAGCCACCATCCAACACCTCCTCAATCTCACTTTCTCCTATACCTATCATGCCTTGTCCATTTCACCTCCTCCATCTTCCTTTGGATCTTAATGAGAAAGATAAAGGCCGCTAGGTATACATGCTTTTGGGCACCTGTTGGCATCCATTTCCCCATCACAATCATCATTGACCTATCCTTTATCTACCCATCCTTATTTCCATATAATCCCTCCACCTCCCTTTGTCAACCTCATCCACCCATCATGTTAGCTTATATCTCCCTGGCCTCATCCACCCATCATCCTAGCTTCCATCTACCTCCTTGATCCTCTCATTGTCCTATCTTCCATCCTATCATACCCCATCCTAATGCCTCCTCACACATGACCTATCCTAAGTGGGAGCATTCTATTCCTTGGTGAGTATTCCTTGGAGACTTTAGCATATCCACCTTGCTTCTCCTATTACTACCCTTCATTCATAAGTCTTTCATCTCCCAATCCTCTCTCCTATCAACTCACAATTTCTAATCCTTCCATCTCCCAAATCCCCCTCCATTCCTCTACCAAAATCCTTCCATCCATCAATCCTTTCTCTCAGTCCATCCCTTTTACATCCCTTGTCATTGGTATCTAGATCTAGGCTACCCCCATGCATCCAATGTCATCCATTCATATCACCTGGCTCTACACAGTCTACCATCACATGTGAATCCTATCCACTTCCTCCAGCTATCCAAAAAACCAAACATCAATCATCAAGACACAATCACATCCTTGGTCTTGTTCCCCACCATGTTGCAAGCCTTGATCTTAATTCATCATCATCATCATCAGGAAGCATCCTTCCCAATCCTTGTGTTGTTTTGGGATATATCATTCCCACATCATCCTTTCCACCATCAGTCTATCTTAGCTTTTTAGCTCAACTGGGGCAACATCATGCATATCCTCATCATCTCATCCATCATCCCAAGCTCTTGTGCATCTTGTAATTAATGTCCTATACATAGTGTTAGTCGTGTCTCCACCTAGGCTCATTTGTACATATGTGTCTTTAGGTCCCATCCTTTGTGTCCAGTCAGTCCTTGTGTCATCTTGGCCTTCATCCCTTTTTAGCGAGTACTTTAACAATCATCCCTTAGTCCCTTTGAGTTTCAAGCATCTTCCTTGTCTCTTGTCATCAGAATCCTAGTTTAGAAATCCATCATCGGTCTTTGCAGGATGTATCCTTCCTCATATCAGACCAATCAAATCAATCATTAGTCCAAACAAATCATTCATCAGTCCAATCAAATCAATCATGAGTCCAATCAAACCAATCATCAGTCCATCATCCTCCCTATGGTAAAAGGTACGTAAGATGCTTGTTATTTCTTTGGTTCTTTTGGATCTTTGTTTATGTTTTGAGCTTCCTTGTTTTACCTCCTTATGGTCACCCCGATCCTTTATATCATGGTGTGTTGTGAATGGTGAAACTAGGGGCAAGGTCTTGATCTTTTCCTTTTTGTGTGTGTGTTTGTGGGTTTCTTAGCATTGTATCCACCCTAGTTCTCTATGACTCAGGCATGATGTTGGGGCAACCCCCGTGTGTTTGTTGTGGCATTCCTCTGCAACACCGGTGACAAGACCTTGTGTTCCTAGTAACCTTGGCATGGTCTCTAGCATTACTATATCAAAATAAGTGCTCACTAAATGACATCTCCCATTTTGGGAGGTGCCAGCTCAAGATTCATATCCCTCTAGCCACTTATCCTTCACTGATCTTGCATACATCTGTTCATCAATTTTGAGAGAACACCTACATTCTTTTCAACCTGCCTGTCCACTCGAGGGGCCATCATCATCCTCATCTCCCATCATCTTTCCTTCTAGTGATTGGAGCACCTTTCCTAATCAAATCATTTTCTTCTTAGCTCTATGTCTTAATCTTCTTTGAAATAATGCTACTTTGTAACACCACCTCAAAGAGGGGAAAAATGTAGACACCTAAATATGATTAACAAATTTAATTAAATTTAGTCATCTTACTCACATTATTGATTAAATAATTACGTGTTATTTAATTAATTAATGTTAGCCTTCTAGCTAAATTAATCCAATTAATTAGCTATAGTCCAATTTATTTAATGGTAACCCATAACCATTTAATTAATTAAATCCCCCTTCCTCTATTAATTTAAATAAATAGACTTATCTATTTAAATTAATTCACTTTATCCTATTATCCCACTTGTGATTAAATAAATCCTATTTAATCTATTTTAGCACATGGCTCCTAACTTTAACCCCTAACCTAACCTATCCCAACCACTTGACCCTTGGTTCTAACTCAACCCAACCCATTCACACATACTAACCCTTCCTTATTAGTTAATTGACCTCAATTAACTAATTAATCCCTCCAGTCATCCTCTCTCCTCCTATCACATCCTCCTAATCTCCCACTTGCCCTCTAATTAATCCTAATCTCACATCTAACCACTCCCTAATCATTTTCACAATCCTAATCAAATGGATTATCAAACCCAAGTCAACTCTCCACTCCCATCACTTCCAACTCCCCAACCCAAGTCACATGTGACTCTTACACCTCTTACACATCTCTTACATCCTCTTACGCCCTTGTCCCCTCCAAAAGAATATTTAATTCCTTTTTCACATCCCCCAAGCCTCTTCACACTTCTCCAAATCCCTTCACACTCCCCAAAATGGTCACATTCCCCAATCCTACTCCAAACCCCAATGTCCTCTCAAATCCTCTCTCATTGTGACACTTGTCACAATGCTATGCATTTGAGAAAGCACAATCCATGTGCTCTCTCTTGGATGCATCTTGACCCTTCCTCATCTTTACATCTCAATTGTCCATTCAACCCTTCTCTTGCCTATAAATTGAAGGCTTCATTCCTTCATTTTCATCCACCATTGTAGCAAAGTCATAATGCCCATTTTAAGAATAAAATCCATCATAATATCCTTATAATTCCAAATTTCTCACCCATCCATTGAATCTTGAGCATCATTCTTTGAGCACACATCCAATCTTGGACAAATCCAAACATCAAGGAGGCTTCATGGCTTAAGAAGGTTTGCATATTCTTAGGCCCTTGTGATATATTTAGTCTTCTTTTGTCTTATCATAAATGTTGTAGTGTTTTAGTTGTTTGAATGCTTGATTAGTTTTAAGTATTCCTTTAACCACTATTTCCTTGCATATAGATACACATGGGGATGGTTCAGAGCATTGATGTGCCTTTCATCAAGGATTTCAAGTGCTTATAAGAGAGCAACTGGGTATTCTTCTTTGGACATTAGATTCTTTAGGTAGATTCTGAGAGAATGGAGCTCAATTTCGATGGGAAGGATGGCCTCGGTACTGTAGATATGGGAGAATGGAGTGGCTCCAATGGGGGTATGAATGGAAGTGTGATAGGCCCAAAGGGAAGGATTCAACTAAAGGTTCCATTTGCATCTACAATCATCAAGTGTCTTCTTAAGGATCTTTAGGATGGTTTGTTTTGTAGTCTCTTCTTGACCATTACCTTGCGGGAGGTACTTGGAGGAACAATGTTGGTTTTAGGATTAACAAGATAGAAATAATAATCACATGAAAAAATATAACCAATATCAGATAATATTAAACCAAAACAAAAGAGAACACAAGACACAAATATTTAACGTGGTTCACCCAATCCCTTGGCTACGTCCACCAAACAGCAAAGTCCACTCTTATTATTATCCAATGATTATAATCTAATCGCAATGCACAAGTCCCTTACAGCTCAATACCACCATAAAACATACAACATAATCATGAAACCCTAACCCTAAGCCAATTTATACAATCTTTATACTGCTTTAGGGTTAGAACATGTCAAACATTGCAGAAAAGTAAAACACTTTCCTGGATAGTACTTTCCTAATCAGTCACCACAATGTAACAATATCCCTTTTAGGGACTGATCAGACTCTACATAAACCAACAATTCTCCCACTTGGAGACTGATCCTATAGCTAAACCACTACCCTGTGAAGCTCCCACCGGATCCAACCTTCCTGGACTCTATTGTTCTATTAGTTTATTCAATCTAGAAAACCAACTAAATCTGAACAAGAATTCATCTTCTCCCTCATCACAACCTTTGTAACATATCCACTGGATTATCATCTATATGTATCTTTTCCATCTTTAACTATCCATCATCCAAAACTGACTGAATGAAATGATACCATAACTATATGTTCTTTTTCTTTGAGTACAAAGAAGAATTCTTTGCCAGATGAATGGCACTATGACTGTCTGAATAGAGATAGTCATCCGCTTGTGGATGTCCCAATTCTTCCATGAAGAATTGAATCCATATCAACTCCTTGACTGCCTCTGTAGAAGCAACATATTTTTCCTTTGTAGTGGATAAATAATTCACCTTTTGTAACTAAGAAATCCAACTCACTAATGTCCCACCAACAGTAATACATAACCTATGGTACTCTACCTGGTATCTATATCTCCTACCAAATATGAGTCAACATAGCCTTGAATAGTAGTATTAGAGCCCCCAAAGTGTAAATACTTATTGGATGTACCTCTCAAATATCAGAGAATTCATTTGAATACATTCCAATGCTCAATCCCAGGGTGACTCATATACCTGCTAACGACTCCCAGTGCATGTGCAATGTTTGGCCTAGTACATACCATAGCATACCTTAAGCTCCCTACAGCTGAAGCATAAGGTATCTTGGACATTTTTGCCTCTTCTTTTGGTGTCTTTGGACACATCTCCTTAGTCAATTTCAAATGACCCAGAAAAGGTGTAGTGACATATTTTGCATCCCTCATGGAGAATCTCTGCAACACCTTTTCAACATAATCAACCTGAGATGGAGTTAATTTTCTATTCTTCCTATCTCTACAGATTTTCATGCCAAGGATTTGTTTTTCTGCCCCCAATCCTTCATATCATTTAAGATTTTTCTAACTATTGTTTCAACCCCTTAATATAATCCATGTTAGACCCAGCTACAAGCATATCATCAACATATAAACATAGAATAATTTAGTTGTCCTCATTTAACCTCTTGAAATAAACACAATGGTCAAAATTACATCGAGTGTGTCCATTCTCATTCATAAAAGTATCAAACTTAATATACCATTTCTAAGGCTATTTCTTTAAGCCATATAAATTTTTCTTCAATCTACACACTAAACTCTCCTTACCCTTGACCTCAAATCCCTATGCTTGTACCATATATATTTCTTCATTCGAATCGCCATGAAGAAAATTTGTTTAAACATCAAGCTGCTCTAAATGCAAATCTTTAGTAGCCACAATACTTAAAATAGTACGAATAGAATTCATTTTAACAACTGGAGAAAATATCTCATCAAAATCAATACCATGTTTCTGTGCAAATCCTTTTACGAATAGTCTGGCTTTAAATCTTTTCTAACCTCCATCTTCTTCTTTCAACCTATAAATCCATTTATTCTTCAAATCTTGTTTATCTGCAGGTAACTTACATAAATCCCAAGTCTGATTTTTCAGAAAAGAGTCCATTTATTCTGTCGTTTCAGACTCCCATTAAAGCTTTGTATCCACCTGCATAGTTTTGTTATAACATTCAGGTTCACCAGCATTAGTTAATAAAATAGAATACAAAGAAGGTGAAAATCTATCTAGAGGTCTACTTGGCCTTGTTGACCATCTAACATTCACTGGGGTGTGTGGTATTTTTTGTTGTTGTTTTTGTGGAGCATAAGGAATTATAGGAACATTATCTTTTAGAGTATCATCCAACTCTACATAATCAATGTATTTCTTCTCATGTTTCGCAACACATCTTTGTACAATATTTTCTCATTGAATATGACATCCCTGCTTCTTACAATTTTACGATTTTCAAAATCAAAAAGTCTATATCCAAACTCATCAATGTCATATCCAAAAAATACACATTTCTTTGATTTTTCTTCCATCTTGGTTCTATTTTCAGAATCTATATGTACAAATGCTTCACAACCGAAGGTTCTGAGAAAAGAATAACTTACTTTCTTACCAGTCCATGTTTCCTTTGGAATACTAGAACCCAAAGGAGTAGAGGGACCTCTATTAATTAAATAAATAGAAGAATTTATAGCCTCTACCTACATGTTTAAGGGGAGCCTAGCATGCAATTTCATATTCCTTGCACGCTCCATTATTATCCTGTTCATGCGTTCAGCCACTCCATTTTCTTGTGGAGTTCTTGGAACTATTTTCTGCCTACTAATACCATTAAAGGAACAATAATTTTCAAATTATTTTCTACAATACTTACCACCATTATCAGATCTGAGAAATTTTAACCTTTTACCAGTCTCATTTTCAACCAAGCTTTTCCATTTTTTAAAAGTTTCAGATACTTCAGATTTCTGCCTAAGGAAATAAATCCAAACTTTCCTAGTTGCATCATCAATGAAAGTAACATAATATAGAGAGCCACCAAGAGAAGATACATGAGCTAGCCCCCATACATCTATATGCACAAGCTCTAATTTCTCATCTTTTTTTTCCTTCCCACCCTTCAAGAAACTGACTCTCTTTTGTTTCCCATACACACAATTTTCACAGAAATCCAAATTTACACATTTCAAACCTGGTAAAACTTTATTTGAGTGAAGTTATTTCATACCTTTCTCACTCATGTTCCCAAGTATATTTTTCTATAGCGTTATTTTGGTATCTACAGTGATTGTTTCATTTTCTACCTGCTCAACTACAACAATTGTTCCAGAACATTCACTTTTCTTTGTAACAATTAGAGAAGAAGGAATAGAATTTCATGTACAAAGATATAATGTGCCTACTTTCACACCTTTTTCTACTACTAAGGAACCTTTTGAAACCTTCCAATTTTTATCATTAAAAGTAACTGTGTAACCCTCATCACCTAGTTTCCCTATTGAAATTAAATTTATACTCAGCCTTGGAACATGTCTTACCTCTTGTAGTAGCCAATGATTCCCATTATGCAACTTAATCTTAATTCTTCCATTCCCAACAATTTGAAATGGTTCATTATCTCCCAAATAAACTTTCCCAAAATCACTTTGGACATAATCAATAAAATAACTTTGATGGGGTGTAGCATGAAAAGAAGCCCCTGAATCTAGAACCCATGAATCATCAACATTCTCAAGGGAAAGAATCAAAACATAACCTTCAAATTTATTACTTACCACATTTGCCTCCTTGTTTCCCTCTTGTTTGTCTCCTTCTTTATTCTTTTGAGACCAGTAATCTTTCTTCTTATGACCTAGTTTTCCACAGTACCAGTAGTCATTAGGTCCTCTTGATTGAGACCTCTTTCCTTTTGACTTTCCTCATAATTTCCCATGATTTGTAGAGTTGTTTCCTCTATCTCTTGTTTTGCCTTTGCTTTCTACATTCAAAACACTACCTGATGTAGATCCGCCTGAGCTTTTTCTATGAATTTCCTCACTTAGAATAACACCAACAACATCATCAAATTTTAGGATGTTCAAATTAGAAACAGAGTTACTAACAACCATTATCAAGCTACTCAAGAATTTTGGCAAAGAACATGGAATCAAAAGAGCCCTAATTTATTCATCAAAATTTATACTCACAGAAGGAAAGTGACTAGTAACTATAGTAAACTCATTTAAATGACCAGTCACTGACCCACATTCTACCACCTTCATATTAAATAAACACTTCATAAGAAATACCTTATTCGAAGTAGAAGGTTTTTCATACAAATTTGCTAGGGTTTCCATCAAATCTTTAGTTGTCTTTTCTTTTGTAATATTAAATGCCATCGATTGTGCCAGGCATAAGTGAATGTTGCCTAGTGCCTTTCTATCCAGAATATCCCAATCCTCCTGAGACATAGTTTCCACTTTCTTGGTCACTCCTTCTAATGGTCGCCATAAATCCTTCTAATAGAGATAGTCCTCCATCTGCATTTTCCATTATTGATAATTTTTCCCATTAAACTTGTCAACCTTCAACTTGCCCTCATCTGCCATTACTCCCACTAAACTGTGAGACCTTCCTGCAGAGGATAACTAAAAAACAACCTCGCTATGATACCACTTGCTAGGATTAACAAAACTGAAATAACAATTACATGCAAAAATATAAACAATATCATAGAATAATAAACCAAAATAGAAGAGAACACAAGACACAAATATTTAACGTGGTTCACCCAATCCCTGGGCTACGTCCACCAAACAACAAAGTCCACTCTTATTGTTATCCAGTGATTACAATTTGATCGCAATGCACAAATCCCTTACAGCTCAATACCACCATAAAACATACAACATAATCATGAAACCCTAACCCTAAGCAAATTTATACAATCTTTATGTCGCTTTAGGATTAGAACATGTCAAACATTGCAAAAAGGTAAAACACTTTCCTGGATAGTACTTTCCTAATCAGTCACCACAATATAATAGTTGGGTAATTCCAAACTTCTTACATAGCTCTGTGACATCTTTTTTCTTGAAATGGGTCCCATTATCTATGATAATATCTTGAGGGATGCCATAGCAACAGATAAGATAATTCAAAATAAACTTTGAAATCTATTTTCTAGTGCTATAAGTAAGAGGAATGGCTTCAATCCATTTTGTAAAGTACTCTATGATAGAAAGGATATATTTGTGTCCATTGGAAGAATTTGGAAATATCTGGCTGACAAGGTCAAGTCCCCAGTGGGAAAAAGGCCAAGGTGATAAATTTCCATGTTGTTGACAAGGTACACATTTCTTCACATACTGATAGGCAATCTTATCCATAATAGGTCAATTGTATCCAATGCGTAATATTTTCTTGGCCAAAGTGAGCCCACTAGAATGGGCCCCACAAATCCCTTGATGTACCTCCTTTAAGGATGTTTGTGCTTCCTCTCAATTGAGACACCTTAGAAGAGTTCTATCAAAGTGTTTTTGAAATAGGGTATCACCAAGGATTGTGTAACATGAGGTTTGACAGATGAAGGTTTTGCATTGATTTTGGGTTAGAGTAAGTGGGGTAATTCCATCCTTAAGGTAGGAATAAATTTATTTGTACTAGGGGGAATTAGGATAAGAAATTTCACATACCATCTTATTCTTTGGTTGGTCATAGGCAGGGTTCATAAGATTCTCAATGAGAAACTCGCACTGTGAATTATTTTTCAGGTATGGATATTAAAGACCCAATGGTTTCCATGGCGTCGGTTATTTTGTTGTTTGTCCTTGGGATCTACTAGAAGATAATTTTAGTGAAATGTTGTTTTAGATCTTCAAACATGCATTGGTAGGGGATTAATTTGTCATCCTTTGTTTGATATTCATCCAGGACTTTCTTGATAACCAACTGAGAGTCACCAAGAACTAATAAATTGATAATTTTCCCCTGGACAACTTGGCAAAGTCCTATCACCAAGGCCTCGTATTCTATGATATTTTTTTTGCATAAGAATTGCATTTTATAATATTTAAGGATGAGATCCCCTTAAGGTGTGACAAATAGAATACCTGCCCCTAAGCCTTTTTGTGTAAAAGATCCATCAAAATAATTTTTCCATTGGATACTTGGGCTAACAGTGAGAACAAATTTATCAGGGAAATTTGTAATGATTGGATAATCCCCTTGAATAGGTTCTTGAGCTAACTGGTCTCCAATCACTTGTCCCTTAATAGATTTCCAATCCACATAGACAATGCCAAATTCACTCAGAATCATGACCCTTTAGTAGTGCGTCCAGTAAGATTGGCTTTAGACAATAGATGTTTGAGTGGATCAATTTTTGCAACAAGTTGTATCTTGTGATTAAGAATGTAGTGGTGCAAATTCTATGTACAAAAGACAATGACCAAAAAATATTTTTAAATAGGTGGGTAATTTAGTTCATAACCCACTAGTGTTCTGCTAAGATAATAGATTGCTCGCTCTTTTTCATCATCATCTAATTGTGCTAAAAGAGCACCCAATGCAACTTCAGTAGCTGATATGTACAAAATCATAGGTCGGCCTAAGATAGGTAGAACAAGAACTGGAGGATTAGCTTGATATCCTTTCAACCATTCAAATGTTTTTTGACATAGGAAATCCCATTGGAACTTGATATTTTTGCGTAATAAGTGAGAAAAGGGATGCACTTTATTAGCCAACTATGACATGAATCTCTTGATAAACTAAATTTTTCCTTGTAGACTGTGTAGCTATTTTAATGTCCTAGGAGGCGGAATTTCTAAAATGGCCTTAAATTTCTTTGGATCACCTTCTATGCCTCTGTGGGAGAAAATATAACCTAACAATTTTCCAAATTGAACTCCAAAGTCACATTTTTTGGGATTGAGTTGAATATTGTACTTCTCCAATCTTTCAAAGATTGTTGTGAGGATGGAAATATGTGAGTTTTGTGTCTTTTATTTTCCCAGAAGGTCATCCAAATAACCTTCCATAATAACATGCAGGAGATCATGAAAGATTGTGGTCATTTCTCATTGATAGGTTGCACCTTCATTTTTAAGACCAAAGGGCATGACCTGATAATAGAACGTACCCCAAGGAGTTGTGAACATAGTCTTGTGTTGATCTTCTGGTGCTATTCTAATTTAATTATACCCTGAAAAGTCATCCATGAGGGACAACATCTCATGTACAATAGTCAAATCCACTATAATGTCAATATTTGGTAGTGAAAAATCATCCTTAAGACATGCTAAGTTCAGGTCTCTAAAATATGTACAAATTCAAATGCCCCTAGCAGGATTACCTATTGGCACAATTTTAGAGACCCATTCAGGATAATAAATTGGTCGAATGATCTCATCGTCAATCATTTTTGGAAGCTCATCTTTGACTAATAAAGAAACTTGTGGATGCATCTTGTGTAACTTCTTCTTAACAAGTTTCACCTTTGGATCAACTGCAAGATAATGTACTACTAAATTTGTATCCAATCTGGGCATATCTTTGTAAGTCTAGGAAAAATTAGCTTTTCATTTCTTGAGAAATTACGTCATAGCTTTATGTTCTTGATCATTGAGTGATACAGCAATATATGTGACTTTTGGTGATGAACTATAACTTATTGAATGTTTGAAGATGATAAGTTGATGATCATCAAGCTCAAGAAAGTAAATATAAGACATTAAATTAATTAATGTATTGTATTGTCATTGATGTCAACTTAATATGTTACAATTTCTCATACACATATTGTCACAACACTTGATTATCTAAAGAGATAATTTTTTTGTCATTAGTAAAGGTATACACCAAGTGACAGGGTTACCCAAGAACAGTGAACCTCAAGCAGTTCACAGTGTTTCCAGACGGACAGTCAACACCAACCGACAGTGTTACTCGAGCAAGTGGTACCCGAGCAAGTGTTACCGAGCAGACTAAGATTTGATGACCAGAATCAACTAGAGTTAGAAAATGACAAAAATACTTAGCTAGTAGAGCTATATTTAGAGTTAACTGATTGATTGCTTTATTTTCATCGACCAGTAGAACTAAGGATAAGAAGAATATTTAAAGCTAGTTTTATTCATAATTGTCAAGGAGAAATCTATGAAATAAAACTAAAGAAAAGCTTTAAAGATTAAATAAATGCATGGTGGGACAAGCAATCTATGTCAAGAACAAGAAAGACAAGGAGATTGAGCCGCTAATCATGTCTATATAAAGAGACAAGTAATTCATTATATAAAAAAAAGAGGACTGTTGAATATAATTATGGTGAAGATAGAATTCTTCATGCAGATCTGATCATACAGGCTGAAGAATAGAGCCAAATAATTATGTAGACACCAAGCAACAGAAGCAAGAGCATTCACCGAGCATAAAGAAGAAAGAAGGGGAGCAAAGGAATTGAAGAGAACATTGATCAGAGAGGTATTTTTGGGAATAACAATAGATCTAAAAATCTGCAAGTTGAAGTTATATTATTGAACAGATCATTCATTATTTTAGTTTAACCATTGATTCAGAAAATCTCTTAATCAAGTTGGATTTAACCATCCTTATTGTATTGAGATACTCAAGAGTATCAAAAGGTTTTCTTGTTGACAGCATAGTGAATGCTAGGTCAAAATACAAACTTTTAGTTTTGAATCCTCTAACAAGGTCACAGTTAACAGTGTTTTTGTAACCTTTAACATGGTTGGCTCTTCATTGAGCTCACTTCATAAGAGTGAAAAATTTGGGTTACCAGTCCCAAGTGATTTTTCCGTTAACAGGGTTTCCACGTTAAAAATCCATGTGTCAAATGTGTATTTATTTCATTGCATTGATAGTTTACTTTACACATTACTAAAAATGGATTGGTCGATAAACACTAAGTTTAATTGTTGCTACTCGGTAAATCTTAGAAAAGATAAACATTATATCTAACCGAGCAGTATATATTTGATAAGATTAATTAAAGGCATACCTCTTGAAGGACTGAAAGATAACTAGAGGATATTATATTTGTGATATAATTTTTGGTTGGACTATTGGAATTATTTTTAAGGCCACTGATTCACCCNCCCCCCCCCCCCCCCCTCACAGTTATTCTAACATTTGGTATCATAGCTTTGGTGCTTGGAAGAAAGTTTAAAGGGACTTCAAAGATCATAAGATGAGTAAAAGGGATGTGCCTAAGTTGAACAAGGAAAAATTTTCATCATGGAAAAGAAGGATAAGACTTCACCTATTAGATATTGGAAATGATGTCACACAATACTTGGATGTTTAATATGTTGCACCTACTGGACCTATGATTGTTGATCAATTGAGAGAGAAACATGAACACAATTCTATGATGATAGAACTTGCTTCTTCACTATCTAATGTTGAATTTGAAGATGTCAAATCATGCACAACTAAAAATCAAATGTGGGAAAAACTCAAGCTATTACATGGAGGAGACACCAATGTGCTAAGAGCTAAAGTTGAAAGCCTAAGAGGAAATTTTGATGATCTAAGAATGAAAGAAGGAGAGAACATCACTCATTATAGTAGTAGAATCAAATAAGAAGTTAATGCTATCTACGGAGTAGGAGGAGTAATTGAGGAAGAAACTGTGGTAAGTAAAATTTTGAGAACCTTACTACATGTTTATGTTATTAGAGTATCTGCAATTCAAGAAATTAGAGCAGTAGCAAATAACAATGTTATTCTTGATAGTTTGATTGGTAGACTTATTTCATTTGAGACGAAAAACTATGAAAATAGTGTCTTACCTACTATTGAGTCTACATTCAAATATTCTCTAAAAATAAGCAAATCTAGTAACAAACACACTATGAGAAATGATAGTGAAAGTGATAGTGATGAACAAGAACTTGATGAAATTGAAGCACTAATGGCTAGAAGATTGCATAGAGGTAAAGGAAGATATAAAGGTAAATTACCATTGGTCTATTTTAATTACAAAGAAATTGGACAATTTGTTGCTAGATGCCCTAACAAGAGAAAAGATTAAAGAAACAATGACAAATCTTATGAAAAGAAGTTTAACAAAAGTGAT
This sequence comes from Thuja plicata, assembly GCA_018584345.1. NCBI lineage: Eukaryota > Viridiplantae > Streptophyta > Pinopsida > Cupressales > Cupressaceae > Thuja > Thuja plicata. Next base: position 3,523,426 of record MU227649.1, on the reverse strand, counting down.
GACCGAGACTATAGAAGCAACCAACACTCTGATAGAAGAGACAACTAAGACTACACAGAAAAATGCAAGAAGGCATGTTACATAGTTGAAAACAAAGCTAAAAATAGTGACACCGAGTCTAATGAAGATGTAGATGTAGTATTTGTTGCTATGAAGGATGATTCAGATGAAGAAGAAAGCTATGTTGAAACTGTACTCGTATATAATGTTAGAAAAAATGATGTGTGTATTATTGATAGTGGTTGTACTCATCACATTACCGAAGATAAGGAAAATTTTGAAACTTTTGAATATTATATTGGTGGATCAGTCAGGATGGGTAATGACTCACCTTGCCCAATTGAAGGAAAAGGAACCATCATGTTGAATAGTCTGATCAGATATGAAAATGCATATTTGGTGAAAGGACTTAACTATAATCTATTGAGTGTTTCACAGTTGAATAACACAAGACACCGAGTTGCATTTGAGAACAAAAAGGAAAAGATCTACAATGGAACAGGAAATTTGATCGGTACTGGTGAACAAACAAAAGGTAACCTATTCTATCTTGATAATATTGAGACCACTTGTTTATTGGCTAGAAATGAAGACATTTGTTTGAGGCATACAAGGTTATGTCATGTGAATTTTGACAACATGGTTAGGATAAGAAAGAAAAGGAAAGTAAGAGAATTACCGAGTATGAAAAAACCCGACCATGTCATGTGCAAGAATTGTCAAAAAGGGAAAATGACAAAGTCTAGTTTCAAGAGAAAAACCTACACATCTAATGTTATTCTGGAATTAGTCCATACTAACTTATGTGGACCAATGAGAACAAAAATCTATTATGGTGATAGATACTCCATTCTATTTGTTGATGACTATTCTAGGATGATGACTGTCATGTTCTTAAAAGAGAAATATGAAGCATTTAAAATTTTCAAATGGTATAAAGCTATAGTTGAAAAGAAAAGTGGAAAAGAACTAAAATGTCTAAGATTGGACAGAGGAGGAGAATTTATTTCTAATGAATTCACTAACTTTTGTAATGAGCATGGAATTACAAGATAGGTTTCAGCACCGAGAACACCACAACAAAATGGGATTGTTGATATCCAGTGTGAGGTTACTCAGTAGAGGAGCAGAGTATCCTATTATGTAGCAGCTTACAGTGTGGTCGTTACTATAGCGCAGCAGGTGCCACCATATTCTTATTATTTGGCTAGATCTGAGGGAGCAGGCCCCCCACCCCAAACAAATGTTCATCTTCCTCCCCCTCATGATGTCAGTGAGGGAGGGAGTGAGTCTTGATATTTCCTCTTCTTCCTTATCCCTTTTTTTATTTTTGCGAGATCCATTGATTGTACACGTGATTCATTTGCATTGAGGATGCACATTTTTCTTCAGATTATCTTGGCACTCTTTTGTAGATACTTGGTGTGTAATATAGTGGTCCATGTGATTGTTTTGTTTTCTTTTTCTTATTCATATGTTGCTTCTATGTAGATTTAGCATCTTGTATCATTGTGTTGAGTAGCTCTTGTGCATAGCTTGAATGAAAACATATATTATTATCCTTTTATATTAGTGTGTATTATGTTCTTATCATGATGTTTTGTTCTCTAATGATTAGATTCTTTCCTACTTGATACTAATTTTCTGTGTGCATATAGGTAACCTTAAAAATATTTAATGTTGTTGATCGCTTCAGTGAAGGGTTTGACGTTAGAAGGGTAGCTCTTTGTTTCATTATAATACTAGTATGCAAGCCTAGGAATGAAATACAACCTACGACGTGAATCTAGTTGTTGATTCCCTTAGCCATTGTCGTCGTCATAGAGCATTTGGGATACCAAATTCAATACAACCCTTACTGGTGTCACTGGGACCATAAGGATATGATTATGACTTTCATCGGATAAAATTTGGGAAACTAATGTAAGCATCAAGGTATAAAAACCAAGATGACCTGAGCATTTTTTCTAGCTGATTTTGTAATGATACTCTAGTATTTTCCTATTGAATGGTAATGATACATTTTAGTGTTAAACGCCATAAAAAATGCATTGTAGATGTAGAGCTCCACATACTTTCAACAATCTCTTGACAGGAAAGTTGTTGTGTGGGTGAAGACCTAAGAGAGATGATATGGAGATAATTTAATGCATTGTTTTACATCCTTGCACATGTTCATAATTATCCAAGTTGTGTTGTTTCACCTTCCTCCTCGCCTCAAGATCCACATGCTCTGGTGGTTCATTTTTTTCCTGTGGTGAATGCTCAAGACAATATTAGTCTTCTCTCCATCCAGGCCATGTTGATATTCCTAATCTCAAAAGGTGCATTCTACACCTTCTTCAATAGGTAATTTCAAGAGTGATAGGGGGAGAATGTGATCCAATTTGTTGTAATGGAGGACTAAGTTGGTCACTACTAAAGTATAGTTTCCATATCATATTTTTTTATAAGGGGCTTATTTAGTAAATTGTGTACATGGTGTGTATGATTATATAATATTTTAAATTAAGGGTGTAGAAAGTGAAAGAGACATGGGATACAATTTTTTTGTAATTCACAAAGCATTCATGTTGACATATCTGGCTAACAAGATTCATTACTTCTAATTTTTGTAAACATTATTATTATTATGATTATTATTATTATTATGATTATATCTTTCGCTTAAAAAAACCTACCATTGATCTCAAGTATCTTATTAGAATTTTTAAAGGATTTAAAATTCTTAGGAAAAGTAGGTACATGGAAATTTCATCTCCGAATGATAACAACTAGTATGAATTTCTAACCATTTGCAAGCTAAATAAAGAATGACCTTCACTATTAACTAGGAAATATCCATATGTAAAGATGGGATGTGATGTAAGGGTGCACATATCAATTAAAATTCAAGGTAAGTTATTATAAAATGAATCCCATGCAAATAAAATTAAAACTAAAAGGGGATAATAATGTTTGGCAATAAAATAAAATATTTTTATTTTATTGTTAATTGGTTAGGCATGGAAATCAAGTAAATTCATGAGTTCTATACTAACCATAGTATTAAGAGTAAATAAAAAATAATTTAAGAATGAAAAATTGGATCAAAATGAAGTGACAAGTGATAATATTAACTTTATTTTAATATTAAAAGTGAAAGTGGAGGCTATGAGTGAAGATGAGATATGCTTATGTAAATAAAAAATGAAAGAGAGAAGATCTAATAATGATTAAATTTTGAGAAAAAAATTAGAAAATAGGGGCATGGACAAAGGGAGGTGTTTTAGTATAATATGAATATCAAATTATTTTTAAAATTCAAGTAAATTGAGATAGAGAATATTAATGAAATGTTGATAAATAAATTCAAATATGAATAATTTGTTGGCGTGGCTAAATAAAATAACAAAGGAGCCCCGCCATTTGAAGTTGAACTTTTTTAAAAGCTAAAGTTCTCATAAAGTAAATCATGCCTGAAACTAAAAATCCTTATATAAAGAATCTAATGGTTGGCATCGTTCTTCAATGGATGACATTGTATTCTCTCAAATGATGTTATCCCAACTAAGACTAGTGTTGACATCACTTTTAAATCAAGTGATTGAATAAATGACATTTAAGTGGTAACTTATATCATATGATATTACAAATGGAAATGAATAGTAATTTTCATTATATGATATTATCTTTTCAAATGTATCATTATATTCACAATTTCATTTTTGAAGGACAACTCATAGAAATTTTTAACCATTATCAAGCTAAATGAAAGAATGACCTATGGTATCGACTAGGAAATGCCCATTTAGAAAGTTGAGACCCACTTTAAGGGTGCACATAACAATTTAAAATCAAGGCAAGTTATAATAAAGTGCAACCCCTACAATTTGAGTTAAAATAAAAAGGGGATAAAGAAGGTTGATAACAAGGTAAAATAATATTATTTTATTTTTGATTGAATTGGCATAAAATAAATTAAAGCCACAAGTTCCATACTAACTATAGTATCAAGATTAAATGAAAATAATATGATCCATAAAAAAAATAGATCAAAAAGGTGGCAATTAAGAACAATAACCTTTAGATTGATGTTAAAAGTGAAAGTGGAGGCTATGGGTGAATATGAGCTATGTCGTTCTAAATAAAATAACAAATCTTAAAGTTTTAGTAAAGATTTCATTTTAAGTAAAATTTTAAAAAAAAATAGTCATGTATAAAAGGGAAGAAATGTTTTTCTTTATTAAAGTAATTTTAAAAGTTAAGTAAATCCATAGATAGAATATTATTAATATTTAAATCCAAACACGTGTAATTTATTTTCACAGTCAAACAAGATAGGAAAAGAGGCCCACCATTTAAATAAAACTTTATTTTAAATCGAAGAACTCTGTAAAGTAATGTTGCATTGCATTGAAAATCCCTATAGGAATAAGCTAATGGTTGGTATCACTTTTATATGGATGGTGTCATCTTCTCATCAAATGATGGCATCCTAACTAATATTTGTATTAACATTAGTTTTTAGTTAGTTGATATTGTGAATGATACTATGTAGTGGTTTTCATCATATGAGGTTTGCAAATGGCGATGAATAGTGTTTTTCATTATAGGGTTTCATCTTGTTATTTTCTAACATCAAATCCTCCTTTTGAAAATTTGGACCCCTTCCCCATTCACAATTTATTTTTTGGAATACAACTTTGGAGGAATATTTTAGTAAGTACAACAAGTTGGGTCCACTTATAGAAGAAGTTTTGGGCTTGAAAAAATCTATAGAAAAAATGGATAACTATTTTGTAAAAAATTGGTACCGAGTTAGGAGCAGTCTCTAGAAGCTAAATTTATATCTATTTGAAATGGGTACCCATTTTTATTTTTAAAATGGGTAACTTTTTTTTAAATAAGTACATGTTTTAAAATGTGTACCTATTTTTATTTACGTCATATTATTGATCCTTGTAGAATGAATATGCATATTTAAGTGGGTATGTGTTTCATAAAATTTGAAATTTGAAATTTGTGGCTTTGCTTTTGGTTTAGGCTTGGAAACTTGATGCAAGGACTTATAAAGGCTCTAACTTTTGACATAGGAGTTTGATTGGGCTGAAATTTTATATGGGGAAAAAACTCAAAGAGCTCAATAAAATACATCTCGGCTAGAAAATAGTATATAGACACTAGTCTAAAGATACTTAACATCTAACTAGAAAAAAAGGTCTTGAATAGGATCTTTGGAAGATAAAATGTACTCTAAGGATATTATGTAAGGACATAACCCCTATTGTATATATAAGTAGTTAGTAAAAACTATTCACTAGAATAGGAGAAAGATAAGAGATCTAGTATGGTGAAATAGGATGTATATATGATATAAGGATATATAATGAATGTAATGAATGCATATTGGCATATGAATATAACTAATCCCAAGTTTTGATTGATTGTATGTGTATGATATTTTATTCTAATTTAAAACTAGTATGAGATATGGAATATCTTTCCGTATTACCTCAATAGGATTTAGTCCAAGCTAGAATACTACAAAAACCAAAATCCTTTGGGTACAAAACTATAGAATGAATCCCTTAGATTTATTTCTAATATTGGTTCCATTATTGCAACCCAGGTTAGGTTTTGTTGAGGTTTACTAGGAAAATTTTCAATTATAATCCTTTTACCAGATCAAGAAACAAACATCAAATGATGGAAAAGATATGATCAATCAAATTTATATCTTCTTTATTTCTACTCTATGATATGGGGTTAGGTTCCAAGGAGATGGTAAATGGAAAGGAGGAAAAGGTTCGAGAGACTTTGAAAAGGATGTGACTATTAAGAGGAGTTACTAGATAATTGTCCTAGGAAATAATAAATGATGAATGCAATATAAAATCAAAATTACTAATGGGAAAAGGAGACAAACAAAATTCAATATGATTAAGGAGGGATAAAAAATAAAATATGGCTAGACCTAACTGAGAAGAAAGTAGACAAAGGTAAATGATGGAAAGAGAAGAGATAAATAGAAGAAGAATGGAGATTACCAAAAAATATAGGTTATATGATGCTATTGGGGTGCTATTAAGAATTTTAATCTGGGTGATGTTGAAAAGGTAGGGAAAGAAAGTAGTAAGAATAAGGATAGGACCTTGGAGAAGATAAGTTTGTAACTAAAAGGAATTGGGAAGTTGCCAAGCATTTTCAAAGAAATAATGCATAATAAAGAACCTAAAATCTTGTTGACAAAGGAAAGTTATAGAAGAGGATCCTAATTTTATATAACCTTCCATAAACCCTAAGCCAAAATAAGATTTATTTGATATATCAATTAAGCTATATGATAGGTTTAAAGGGTTTCTAACCACTTTGGCTAAGGTCCTATCCTTGAATTATTATTATTTAAAGAGGATGGTTAATAATAAGATAAGTAAATTAAGGGAACAAGAAGAGAAATAGAAAGAAGTTAATTTGAACCTAGGCAAAGAGGTGAGGCCATTAAATAATCAAATGTCATTTACTAAAAAAAGGTTGAAAAAAAGTTATGAAGAGTCACAACCCTTGGACCAAGACCCATCCCACTTAAGGTCTTAAAGTAGGAGAATTGTTAAATAAGTAGTACCAAAACAAATATAAGAAGATAAAAAGGAAGAAAGAGAATAACCAGATATCCATTGCAGTGAGATACTAAGTGAAAAATACTTTGCTATCAGACATGAAATAGAAAAGAGTAGAGAAAAAAAGCTATAGAATAGAATAAGGAAGGGGAAAAATAAAATACCATAAAATCTATAAAGAAACTAGCAAACAAACATAAGATATCCTAAATATAAGACAAATTTTTAAGACTATGAACACAACAACCAAGATCCTTTTCTTTGGAACCAATATCCCCACGGCTTTAGAGAATGTATTTCTTTTGTAATACATATAGGAGAATGGGAAACCATATAGATAATGACAGATTGTTAGAATTCATGGGATCATTAAGAAAGGAGTTGGAGTGGTACAGAAAGAACTATCCTCGACACTCAACCACTTGGGATATAGTGAAAGAATATATTTTTGGAAAAATGTTGTACCTCGTAGATCTTAATTGAAAGTGTTACCATAATGTGGAACCTAACACAAGGAAAAAAATGAATCTATTAAGAGTACGATGAGAAATTTAAAGAAGATACAAGAAGTTGGATAAATCTCTAAAAAATAGAAGTTATAATGGTTCATCTCTAGATTGAACAAAGATATAAGATTAAGATTAGATGGAAGAGTATTTGACTAGCATTTTGATATAATTACCATATAATATTGAATCAAATTAGAGTCATGGAGAAGCATGTAAAAATATAATAAAGCTAAAATTAATGAATATTTCTAGTTGAAAGTGCAAAAACTAGTGATACAATAGGAAATCAAAGCTAGTGAGAATAAAGAAATTAGAAAGAATTTATTATACATATTGCAATAGGGAAGGGAATATATAGAATGAATACCCCAAGGACATATCAAAGAAAAAATTGGTTGCAATAATTTTAAGACCCAGTTCTATGTACCATTATATTTGTAAAGAATGGGATACACACTTAACCAAATACTACCCAAAGAATAAACCATAAGTATGGAATGGAGGAAACCAAGAAAATAAATGTTGTCATAATCATAACTACATTATCAATTAGATAAACAATTCAAAATATTGAATACCACCTAGGAATGATAACTACAACATTTGTGCTATGTAGAATAACCAACAAAGCTATCTAGATGATAACAGTCAATCAAGCTATAAAGGAGGAAAAGGAATATATCGAAATAAAAGAAGATATGAAGAAAATTATTTTAACTATGAAAAAATGGGTCATTATGCATTTGAATGTTAGGAAAAAGAACAAAAATGTCATTTTTTTGTGAACAAGATACAACATGTTTTCATGGGAAGTGGCTACGATATTTTATCAAAATTACTATACTAGCCAACCCTTCAAAGTGATAAATTATAAAGAGGAACAAAAGTGATCCAAAGGATACCATGACAAGTAAGAAAAGGTAATGGAGGTGTATCCCTTAGACATAAACATAGAAGAAGACTTTGAAGAAGAACTAATCATAAAAAATAAGTTCTAGAAGAAGAAGAAAACCAAAGGAAATAAGAAAGCAAATGCCATAACTAGAAAATGTACTAACACTGAGAGAAATAAGAAGAAAAAAATGGTAGAAGGACATGAAGAAGAATATAATCTAGAAGAAGAAGAGGGAGAGGAACCAAAGTACTTATAAAATAATATGGTAGGGTGGTGGAGAAGTTTAAACACGCAATAATTTATTATTTTACCCAAGGAAGAAGTTAAGATGTTAAAGGGTCTAGTATCCTTAGCCAAATATGAACACCTAGTCATGTTAAAATTAAAACAATGGAGAAAATAATGGAATAAAATGATGCATTCATAGTTAGAGTTTCCCCAATGGAGATATTCTAACCATGTATCAAGAGTCAACATAATGGAAACATGCAAAAAGAGTCCATAAACAACTCAGATATGAACAACAAACAAGCCTCGTAGGCCTTCATATTATCATCCTCAAGATTTACATCTTACATGCCCAACAACATGCCAACTTACATTCTAAGGAACACATGCCCAATTACATACAAAAAACTGGATCCATACTTGATGCTAATCTACTGAACTACTTAGCCCTCTCCACCACTAACTAAAGACCCTAAGACTACAAATATATACAAGACCACAAGCCACAAGTCAGCCAAAAAGGATCTAATCCTCCAAGAAGAAGAAAATGTGCTACAAAAAATAGGTTGGGACCCAAATCATCTATAACAGCCTCCAAAGAAAAAAAATAAGAGATGTGATCATACAATAATGTTGACCTCAACCATAATAATTATCTAGCACGATCACGCATGGAGATTCCCACTAGAAGATTAGGAAATTGATCGGAAGCACAATAACCAATTGGTAAACTAAAGAAGAGAATAGTCCTGGACCAATCTTAAGATATCTTCTCCAAGATAGAATGAAATACAATGCAATCCAAGACCAAGATTCTCTAGGATGTCTAGAAAAAACCCATCAGATGGCATAAGATAATCAGCCAACAGGAGTTACTGCTACCTAAAACACCAAAACTGCCCAGCTAAAACAAAACATAAAAGAATCTAAAAGGAAATATTTATGGTTGATGCAAGATTGTCATGATCCCAAGATTCTCCTAAATCAGACACTCAAGGTTAATAAAAAGTGAGCCTCTCACTTTGCAGTTGTATAATAAATCCACAACTGGATAAAAGATTTCATTTTAACCTTATTTTTTCCAACCCTCATGGTTAATAATATGAACCTACACACCCAAACTCTCTGATCTAACCTCCACATCCTCTACACTAAAATAGACCATCCAACAAATCCACATGAAGAACCAAACAAATCAACCACAAAAATAAACTCAAGATCTGCACTCTTATGCACAAACCCACTTGTCAACCTCAACCACTCAGCAAAGCTTTCCCCCTCCCACCTGGGATCAGCCCCGCCGGGTAGGTAGGTGGATCATTCTCATCACAAATTACAATTCTTTTTTCATCAATCCATTAGCAACCAGGAAATAAGGAACTTCACTGAATCTACCACCTTTATCCTTCAGTCATTCATTCATCTTCATCACCATCAACTATGTCTTCATACCAGTCTTCATCTTCATCCTCGGTATATCCATCCTCATGTTCAAGTACTCATCTTTTTCAAGGAAGTACAGTCTATTTTCACACACCTTCACTACAATATAAGAAACAACATCTTCCTCCACATAATCAATTTGATTAGCATCAACAAAGAACCACATGTCTTCTCTCTCTCACCCTCTAGGTAATCTATGCAACAAATTAGCACTCAACTAAAGCAATTCAGTCTTCAACTCTCCATCAACATCATGCACATAATAACAAATAAGAGTCTTATTACAAGCCCTCTCATGCTCACTAAATATAATCTCATCAACAGTAACACACATACTGCAAACAACATCCGACTCAACACCCATTCCAACAAGGTCATCATATTCAGTCAAAGGAATCTCAATTCCAACTTCAACAACCTCAATATCAGCAATCTCATTATCCCCCTAAATAAAAAAACATTCCTTAACTAGCTCATCAAATCCAATCAACAGATTATGAAATTCACCCATAACCATATCTACCTTATCCTCTACAATCTCAGTCAAAACTTTCACTGGTGTACATACCTCATCAATCTTATCCTCTTTCTCAGTAGTAACCCTAAATTTCTTTCTCCTCCTCTGAACAATCCTTCTTGTAGTAAAAATAATCCACCTTTTGATTGGTAGATGCAAACTCAACCTCTTCAGCTCTTTAGTAGCTTCTTCACACTCACCCTCAAGTTCGTGATTCCTCCTCAAACCAACCAAACCATTACAAATATCAGACCTAAACTCAACCCTAAGCTCTTCAAAAAATTTCTTCATGTTTCTAGGGTTCATCCTCTCCAATTACCTCTCTCTCTTCACAAGGTGCAACTGCCTATGCTTGGTGATCTGACTACAAGATCTCAATTGCTTCTCACTCAGCAATGTATTGAACATGCTCTCATCATGCCCTAAATCTGGTGATCTATTCATCAATAGGATGTCTCAAGGAATACAACCCACTCCAAGATTCACAATTAGAAAAAACTACTATATGATCCATCCTTGTGCAAATCCCATATTTTCTTAGGTCAAATCCATATTCTAACATCCCACAATAAGACCTCCATAGGATCATGATCTTAGGAACAAACAATCAACCATGACATCAATAAATCATAATTTGATAAAATCATACTAGCCATCAACCAATAACATAATTTCAACCTTCCACAACAACCCCTTCAAACCACTCTTATGCAATTCCTTCATTGATGCGAGCTAGATCTTGTCTCTACATGCTCAGAAGAAATACCCCAGGAAATTCACAAGTCTAGGATCTCATATCATTTCCACCAAAAGATCAAAACTCACTCTGATACCACCTTATGCAGTCATAGTCAAATTTTCCCCAATAGAGATAGTCTAGCCACGGATAAAGATTCAACACAATAGAAACAAACAAAAATAGTCAATATACAACTCAGGTATGAACAACAAACAAGACTTGTAGGCCTTCATACTATTATCCTCAAGATTTATATCTTACATGCCCATAAACAAGTCATCTTACATTCTAAGGCGCACATGCTTGATTACATACACAAAACCAGATCCATAAAAGATGTTAAGATACTAAACTACTTAGCCTTCTCCATCACTAACTAAAGAACCTAAGACAAAAAATATATACAAGACCTCAAACCATAATTCAGCCAGAAAATATCACATCCTCCAAGAAGAAGAAACTTGTTACAACAAATAGGTCACAACTCAAATCATTTGGAACAACCTCCAAAGAAAGAAATAAGAGATGCAATCATACAATAATGTCGGCCTCAACCACAATAATTATTTGGAATGATTTCACACATAGATTCCCATTGAAATATCAGGAAACCAATTAGAAACACAACAAATAACTAGGAAACTGAAGAACAAGATAGGCCTAGACCAATCTTTAGATATCTTCTCCAAGACATAATGAAACACGATGTGATCCAAGACAAAGGTTCTCCAGGATTTCTATAAAAAAAAAACCCATTAGATCACATAAGATAATGAGCCTAAAGGAGTGAGAATTGTTGGAATACCTAATGCAGTGATGGTAAGTGTGTTTTGGTGATGACATAGTGATTTAATTACAGGATGATCAGATATTATATTGTCATTGATGTCAACTATTGACTTTGTGTTCTTAGTATGTTGTCAAGCATATTTGTTATAAATGATGAGTTTCAGTGAATTTCAATGGTTTCTAACTTTAGGGGAGACTTAGGTATGTCTCTAGGTGTCAAATGAATGACCGCTACTGGTGAAGTAAGTTTATGTGAGAGTTATAATTGAATGGAGTATAACAGTACAACTGCTAGGAATATTAATGATAGGTGATAGATGATTTGAATGTCTTGTCAAATCTATGATGTATCTTGTTGCACGGTCATAGAATATGGTGTTCAATAGTGTTTAGATTCTATAGTTGTAATCACAACTACTTTGAGTGACTGGTCAGAAGGATAAGTGATTGGTGAGCAGAGACAGTGTTATTCAATAGGATAATTATTTGTGTTATTGTGTTGCTGATGGTAGATCTTGTATTGTTGATTAGTATCAATGTGGCGGTGATTAATGATTCATGATTCATGATCTAATGACATGTATTCATGATTGGAGGTGATGATTTGGCATCCAATTGATCAGTTTTATCTTGTGGAGAAGATTCTAGAGGAATTTTGAGTATGGTCAAAACATGTTTGACTCTTTGGCTCAATTTCATATGTAAATCATTGTGTAGGCTGATGTGGTCTTGGAAATATGTTTTGTGTATTTAATGTTGTTGTTTGGCATATTATATTTGAGCAGTATGCTTTGTAATTTCATTTTAGGGTTTGATTAAGGCGGTGGACTTAATAGTCCATTATTTAAAGTTTGAAGTTGAATGCAAAGTATGTTGATTGTGTGTTGTGCAAGTGCGGTGTAAGGTCCATGTTGCAATAAACCCAAGAAAGAGTTAATTATTCTTAGAAGAGATTGTGTGCTTCATTGGATCCAATTAAGAAGAGGCAATTTTATTTTGTAGATCGTTATTGTTGTTATTCCCTAATAGTTATAGTAGTTCAAATCTTCTAAGAGGGTAGATCCTAACAAATATTTATTGTAAATCCTATAACAAGGTGACACATTAGGTTGTGTTTTGAGTCCTCTAAAATTGATACTCTTAATAGGATAAAGGTTCTAATAGCCATAATGTAAATCCCTTAACCAGGTAGCACCTAACAATGTTGTTGTAAACTCCTAATGATCTTGGATTCTTATGACTTTCATTTGTTTCTATTAAGGTTAATCTTTTGAATGGTGATTAAACTTAAGTGATTGCAAAGTTAGTTTATTTGATAGATTACCAATTCACCCCCCCTTTAGTAATTTGATCTTAGTGTTAGGATTAACAAGACAAAAATAACAATTACATGCAAAAATATAACCAATATCAAAGAATAATAAACCAAAACAGAAGAGAACACAAGACACAATGATTTAACGTGGTTCACCCAATCCCTGGGCTATGTCCACCAAACAAAAAATTCCACTCTTATTATTATCCATTTATTACAATTAGATTGCAATGTGCAAATCCCTTACAGCTCAATACCGCCATAAAACAACATAATAATGAAACCCTAACACTAAGCCAATTTATACAAACTTTATGCCCCTTTAGGGTAAGAACATGTCGGCCCACAAATTGGCAAAAATAAGCCTCAAAAAAATTTTCCAACACTTCTTGTAGAAACCCCATGCATTATAGAAAGGTAAAACACTTTCATGGATAGTACTTTCTTGATCAGTCACCACAATATAACAATCTCCCACTTGGGGACTGATCAGACTCCACGTAAACCAACGATTCTCCCACTTGGAGACTAATCTTGTAGCAAAACCGTTGCCCTGTGAAGCTCCCACTAGATCCAACCTTCCTGGAATCTATTGTTCTGTTAGTCTATTTAATCTAGAAGACCAACCAAAGTTGAAGAATAATTCAGCTTCTCCCTCATTACAACCTTTGTAAACATATCCGCTGGGTTATCATCTTTATGAATCTTTTCTAACTTTAACTGCCCATCATCCAAAACCGATCGAATGAAATGATACTAAAATTGTATGTGCTTTTTCTTTGAGTTCAAAGCAGAATTCTTCACAAGATGAATGGAATTTTGAGTGTCTGAATACATCTAGTTATCCGCCTGTGGATGTCCCAATTCTTCCATGAAGAATTGAAGTCATATCATCTCCTTAGTTGCCTATGTAGCAGCAACATACTTTGCCTTTGTAGTGGATAAGGCATTCACCTTTTGTAACCAATAAATCCAACTCACGGTTGTCCTACCAAAAGTAAATACATAACCTATAGTACTCTGCCTGGTATCTATATCTCCTCCCAAATCTAAGTCAATATAGCCATGAATAGTAGTAGTAGAGCCACCAAAGTGTAAACACTTATCTGATGTACCACTCAAATGTCTAAGAATCCATTTGACTACATTCCAATGTTCAGTCCCAGGGTGACTTGAATATACCTGCTAACAACTCCCACTACATGTGCAATGTCTGGCCTAGTACATATCATAGCATACATTAAGCTCCCTACAGCTAAAGCATAAGGTATCTTGGACAGTTTTGCCTCTTCTTCTGGTGTCTTTGGACACATCTCCTTAGTCAATTTCAAATGACTAGGCAAATGTGTAGTGACATCTTTGGCACCCTTCATGGAGAATATTTGCAACACCTTTTCAAAATAATCAGCCTGAGATAGAGTTAATTTTATGTTCTTCCTATCTCTGCAAATTTTCATGCCAAGGATTTTTTTTGCTGCCCCCAAATCCTTCATAACAAAAGATTTTGCTAACTGTTGTTTCAACCTCTTAATATGATCCATGTTAGACCCATCTACAAGCATATCATCAACATATAAACATAGAATAATGTAGTTTTCCTCATTTAACCTCTTGAAATAAACACAATGGTCAAAATTACATCGATTGTATCCATTTTCACTCATAAAAGTATCAAACTTAATATACCATTGTCGAGGTGCTTTCTTCAAGACATATAAACTTTTCTGCAATTTGAACACTAAACTCTCCTTACCCTTGACCTCAAATCCCTATCATTGTACCGTATATATTTCTTCATTCAAATCACCATGAAGAAAAGTTGTTTTAACATCAAGCTTCTCTAAATGAAAATATTCAGTAGCCACAATACTTAAAATGGTATGAATAGAAGTCATTTTAACAACTGAATAAAATATATCATCAAAATCAATACCATGTTTCTCTGCAAATCCTTTTATGACTAATCTGGCTTTAAATCTTTTCTTCTTTTAACCTGTAAACCCATTTACTCTACAAAGCCCATTTACCTGCAGGTAACTTACATAAATACCAAGTCTGATTTTTCAACAAGGAGTCCATTTCATCTATCATTTTAGACTCCCACTGAAGCTTTGTGTCCACCTGCATAGCTTCATTATAACATTCAGGTTCACTAGCATCAATTAATAAAATAGAATACAAAGAAGTTGGAAATCTATCTGGAGGTCTACTTAGCCTTCTTGACCATCTAACATTCACTAGGGTGTGTGGTATTTGTTGTTGTTGTTGCGGAGCATAAGGAATTACTAGAACAATATATGTTGGAGTATCATCCAACTCTACATAATCAGTGTCTTTCTTCTCAAGTTGTTGCAACAAATCTTTGTACAATATTTTCTCATTGAATATGACATCCTTGCTTCTTACAATTTTACAATTTTCAAAATTGAAAAGTCTATAGTAAAATTCATCAATGACATATCCAAAGAAATATACATTTCTTTGATTTTTCTTCCAGCTTGGTTCTATTTTCAAAATCTATATGTGCAAATGGTTCACAACTGAAGGTTCTAAGAAAAGAATAACTTACCTTCTTAGTAGTCCATGCTTCCTCTGGAATACCACAACCCAAAGGAGTAGAGGGACCTCTGGTAATTGAAAAAATAGTAGTATTTATAGCCTCTTCCCACATGTTTAAGGGGAACCCAACATGCAATCTCATAGTCCTTGCACGCTCCATTATTCTCATGCTCTTGCATTCAGCCACTCCATTTTCTTGAGGAGTTCTTGGAACCGTTTTCTACCTATGAATACCATTAGAGGAACAATAATCTTCAAATTATTTTCTGCAATACTCACCACCATTATCAGATCTTAGAAATTTTAATCTTTTCCCTGTCTCATTCTCAGCCAAGCTTTTCCATTTCTTAAAAGTTTCAAACACATCAGATTTCTGCCTAAGGAAATAAATCCATACTTTCCTAGCTGCATCATCAATGAAAGTAACATAATATAGAGAGACACCAAGGGAAGATACATGAGCTGGCCCACATACATATGTATGCACAAGCTCTAATTTATCATCTTTCTTTTCCTTCCTACCCTTCAAGAAACTGACTCTCTTTTATTTCCCATATACACAACTTTCACAGAAATCCAAATTTACACATTTCAGACCTGGTAAAACTTTTTTTGAGTGAAGTAATTTCATACCTTTCTCACTCATGTGCCCAAGTTTGTTGTGCCATAGTGTTGCTTTTGTATCCACAACAACTATTTCATGTTCAACCTGCTCAACTGCAGCAACTGTTCATGAACATTCTGTAGACGTCCAAAATCATCCTTATATTAATTTAATTAATATTCCCATAACATTATAGTTAAATTAATTATATTTTTTATATTCTTCTATCTATTTAATTAAATATGATTCATTATCCTAAGTATTTGAATCTAATTTAAATACTATCCCTCTTAATGTATTAGATTTTATCTAATACATTATCCCTCCATAAATCCCCTTTTAAATAAATTTTAAATTTATTTATTTCCCCACATTCTAATATTCTTCTAAACCTCAATTAATTCAAATTTAATTTGGATTAAAGTAATAAGACCTATTAATCCTACCTAGAAACTTACCCTATTCCTACTCTATTCCTACCCTACCCTACCTATTCCTCTTAATAAACCTACTTCCTCACTTAAACACACACTAATCACACTTAAAGTGTGATTCCTACACTTTTTAGCACTAATGGAGTGC
>MU227649.1:3462566-3497947 GCA_018584345.1 Thuja plicata | reverse complement strand
TGGCTTTGAGACAAGTTCTTCATACTTGTTCTTGAAGCTTTTCACTCTTTTAGTTGCATTCTTGGATCAAATAGTGGGATTAAGTTATTGTGTTGGGAGAGCACACCCACAATAATCTCTAAGAGCACATCAACAAGGCATTGGGTGCCCTTGTTCAAGCTCATTGGAGGTTGTGGTTTAAACACTTGTCTTTGGGATTTTATTTTGAATATGCTAACCCTTTTGAATCTTGTTATTTGATGGCTAATCTTAATGTTTGCATGTTTTAGTGTTGTCCCTTGTAGGTAGGTTTTTATCACATACACATTCATTTTTATTTGTAACAATTAAAGTAGAAGGAATAGTATTACCTATACAAACATATAAGGTTCCTACTTTCACACCTTTTTCTAATACTAAGGAACCTTTTGAAACCTTCTAATTTTTATCATTAAAAGTAACTATGCAACCCTCATCACCTAGTTTCCCTACTAAAATTAAATTTCTACTCGGCCTTGGAACATGTCTTACCTCTTGTAGTAGCCAATGATTCCCATTATGAAACTTAATCTTAATTCTTCCCTTCCCAACAATTTGACAGGGTTCATTATCTCCCAAATAAACTTGCACAAAATCACCTTAGACATAATCAATAAAATAACTCCTATGGGGTGTGGCATGAAAATAAGCCCCTGAATCTAGATCCCATGAATTATCATATTTTCAAGGGAAAGGACCAAAACATCATCATCATATTTATTACTTACCACATTTTCCTCCTTATTGCCTTCATGTTTGTCTCCTTCTTTATTCTTCTGAGATGAGCAATCTTTCTTCTTATGACCTGGTTTTCCATAGTACCAGCAGTCACTAGGTCCTCTTGATTGACACCTCTTTCCTTTTGACTTTCCTTGTGACTTCCCATGATTTCCAGAGTTGTTTCCTCTATCTCTTGTTCTGCCTCTTCTTTTTGCATTCAAAACACTACCAGATGTAGAACCGCCTAAGATTTTTCTACGAATTTCCTCACTCAAAATAACACCAACAACATCATCAAATTTTAGGGTGTTCAAATTATAAATAGAATTACTAATAACCATTATCAAGCTACTCGATATTTATTGCAAAGAACACAGAATTAAAAGAGCCCTAATTTCTTCATCAAAATTTATACTTACAGAAGATAATTGACTAGTAACTGCATTAAACTCATTTAAATGATCAGTCACTGACCCACCTTCTACCATCTTTTTATTAAATAAATGCTTCATAAGAACTACCTTATTTGAAGTGGAAGGCTTTTCATACAACTTATCGAGGGTTTCCATCAACTCTTTAGTTGTCTTTGCTTTGGTAATATTAAACGCCACCGATTGTGCCAAGCATAAGTGGATGTTACCCAATGCCTTTCTATCTAGAACATCCCAATTCTCCTGATACATAGTAATGGGTTTCTTGATCAATCCTTCCAATGGTTTATATAAATCCTTCTAATATAGATAGTCCTCCATCTTCATTTTCCATAACTGGAAGTTTTAACCGTTAAAATTCTCAACCTTCAACTTACCCTCATTTTCCATTACTGCCACTCAACTGTGAGACTCCCACTAAACCATGAGATCTTCCTATAGAGAATAACTGAAGACAACCTTGCTTTGATACCACTTGTTAGGGTTAACAAGATAGAAATAAAAATTACATGCAGAAATATAACCAATATCAGAAAATAATAAACCAAAATAGAAGAGAACACAAGACACAACAATTTAACATGGTTCACCCAATCCCTGGGCTATGTCCACCAAACAACAAATTCCACTCTTATTATTATCCAGTGATTACAGTTAGATTGCAATGCACAAATCCCTTATAGCTCAATACCATTGTAAAACAATATAATAATGAAACCCTAACCTGAAGCCAATTTCTACAAACTTTATGCCACTTTATGGTTAGAACATGTTGGCCTAGAAATTGGCCGAAATAAGCCTCAAAAAAAAAATTCCAACACTTATTGTAGAAACCCCACACATTGCAGAAAGGTAAAACACTTTCCTAGATAGTACTTTCCTGATCGATCACCACAATAGAACACTCAGCTCTAACAATTGGTATCAAAGGCTTAGTCCTCTGTTATAGTGAATCTTAATAGCTTGAGGTAAAGATCCATGATGATGAGAAATGAAGGTCCTAAATTCACAAGAGAGAACTACTCAATATGTTGTAGTGAGATGAAGCTTTATCTTAAGGGCTTGGGTGATCAGTATTGGGATAGTGTGGAAAATAGGTATACTATCCCCCCACGAACCCTAACTCCAGATCAGTTGAAGGTTAAGCATGAACATATTGCTACTATTGAAGATATTGCAAGTACTCTTTTAGATGAAGAGTATGTTGATATTAAAGAATTAGATACTAATTATGAAATGTGGGAGAATTTGAAAATTGTCTATGGTGGAGATCCACATGTGTAGAAGGCAAAGGTTGATAGCTTAAGAGGAAAGTATGATGAGATGAGAATGCAAGAATATGAGAACATTGAGAAATACAGTCAGAGAATTAAAGAATTTGTTTTTTTATTCAAGGTTCTTGTGGTAATCTTCCTAAGGAGGATGTGGTAATAAATATGTAAAGAAATTTATTACCTCGGTATGCTATTAGGGTTTCATCTATTCAAGATCTTAGATCTTTAGGAACTTTTACTATTACTCAAGATTCATTAAAAGGGAAATTAACTACATTTGAGTTAAGTAATTGTGATAATAGAATGCCTAAAGTTAAATCTTCTTTCAATTCATCATTTACCCTTGCACCATCTAGGAAAGTAAAGGAGATACCTAACAGTTCATCATCGTGTCACTCTAATGATTATGAATCTATCTTATTTGAAGAAAGAGATCAGGAGGATTTGGAAGCCTTGATTGATAGGAGGTTGCCTAGAGGGAAAGGTAAATACAAGGGTGAGTTTCCTTTGAAGTGCTTTACATGTAAAAAAAATTGAATATATTTCCACTAGATTCCCTAACAATGACATGAAGGAAAATCTAAGAAGATTCAAGGAAAAGAACAAGAAAGCCTACTTCCTAGCTGAGGAAGGTGTGACCAATGAGGAATCTGATGGAAGAGATGAAGAAGAAATTATATTTGTTTCAGTTAAGGAAGATCCCTCATAAGAAGGTGAGAGAGATTTGGTTTCTAATATGAATCATAGTGGTAACTAGATTATTGACAGTGGGTGCACTCATCACATGATTGGTGATAAAAGTAAGTTCATCAAGTTGGAGGAATGTGATGGAGGCTCAGTAAGGTTTGGAAATGATGTTCCATGTTTAGAAAAAGGTAAATTATCCATTTCTTTGAATGATAAAAATATTTTTGATGATGTTTACTGGGTTGATAATTTAAGATACAATTTGTTAAGTGTTACTCAATTAAATAACAAAGGTTTCATATTGGAGTTCATTGGAGTTTTGTGTATAATTATTTGGAAAGCAAGAGAACTGATTGCTACCGGTAAACAAACTAGAGGTAAATTGTTCCATCTGAATTCTACTACTAAGATTTTTCTTCTAGCTAATGTTTAAGATTGTTGGTTGTGGAATAAGAGGTTTTGTCATGTAAATTTTGATAACTTGATCAAAGTTAGTAAGATGAAGTTAGTGACATTTTTTCCCAACCTAGTGAAACCAGACAATGTAATATGCAAAGAATGTCAGCTTGGGAAGTTAACTATTTCTAGTTTCAAGAGGAAAAAATATTCTTTTGAAACTATCTTAGATCTGGTTCATATAGATCTGGGTGGTCCTATGAGAACTAGGAGTTACTATGGTGATAGATACTTCATGTTATTTGTTGATTATTTTTCTAGAATGATGTGGGTTATCTTTTTATAGGAAAAATCTAAATCTTTTCACATGTTTAAGATCTATAAATCTAGAGTGGAGAAGGAGACCAGTAAGACTCTGAAGTATCTTAGATCTGACAGAGGAGGTGAGTTTACTTCACATGATTTTAATACTTAATGTGAAGAATGGGGAATTCAAAGATAGATGTTTGCACCTAGAACACCTCAACAAAATGGTATTGCTAAAAGAACAAAAATATCTATCATTGATTGTGTTAGGACATTAATGATTCAAAAATGTGTTTCTCAAACCTATTGAAGAGAAGCGGTGAGTACTATAGTTTATGCTTTGAATAGAGTTCAACTAAAGAAAGGTACAAACAAAAATGCCTATGAGTTGTGGTATGGTAGAACAGTATGTGTTAATTATTTCAAAATCTTTGGAAGTAGATGTTATAAGAAAAGAGATTAAAATTCTAGAAATTTTGATCCAAGAAGTGACGAGGGGATATTCTTGGTATATTCTTGTAAGAGAAAAGCCTACATGTTCTTGAACAAGAGAACAAACAAGATAGTGGAAAGTACTAGTGTCAGAATAGATGAATTTTCTGAGTAAAATGATGAATATGGCAAGAAGGAACCTGAGGACTATCATGGGTTTGTTTATGTGCAATCAGTGGATCATGACACTACATAAGAGTTGATGGAGAGACAGGTCAATGAACAGGAACATATACAAATAGTTGAAGGAAGTCCTAGAACTGAACCAGTATTACCCAAGTATGTAAACCTGAATAACTCACCTGATCAAATTATTGGTGACAAATGTAGGTGTGTTAACTAGAAGAAAGGAAACAAGAGGTACATGTTTTTTATCTGAATTTGAGCCCAAAATAGTGAAGGAAGCATTGAAATATGAAGATTGGGTGAAAGTTATGGAAGAAGAATTGGAACAGATTGAGAGGAACAAAACCTAGACATTAGTGCCCAAACTGGTGGACAAGAATGTGATTGCTATGAAGTTGATTTTGAGAAACAAGATGGATGAGACTGGTGAAGTGGTAAGAAAAATGGAAAGATTGTTGTATAAAGGTTATGCACAAGAGGAACGTCTAGTCTATGGTGAAACATTTACACCTATGGCCAAACTTGAAGGTGTGAGAATAGTGCTTGCTTATGCTTCTTAAAAAGGATTCAAGGTATATTGAATGGTTGTTAAGTCATCTTTTCTTAATGATATTTTGAAAGAAGAGGTATACATTGAACAACCTGAACGATTTTCTAATTTTTAAGGAAAAAATATGGTGTGTAGATTACATAAAGATTTTATGGATTTAAACAAGCACCTAGAGCATGGTATGAGAGGTTGCACTCATATCTAATTCAAATTGGTTTTTTTAGAACAAGTGAGAACAACAATGTGTATGTGAAATCTGAGAAAGATGACATATTGCTAATTATAGAGATATTTGTGGATGATATCATTTTTGGTTGCAATAAAGTGTTGAGAAGATCATGTGCAAATGAGATGAGGAAATAATTTCAGATGTCTATGATTTGTGAGATCAAATTCTTCATTGGATTACAAGTTCAACAGATGAAAGATGGTATCTACATAAGTCAGTCCAAGTATGTAAGAGAAATAGTAAAGACTTTTAGACTAGAGGACTCAAAACTGATTGGTACCCCTATGGTAACTAGTTGCAAACTCTAAAAGGAAGATGATGTTAAAGAAGTGGATGAGACACTTTATAGGTCCATGATCGGTAAGCTACAGTATGTTGTACATAGTAGACCCAATATAACATAGGTAGATAGATTAGTAGCTAGATTTTCTTATAATCCTAAGGAATCTCATATGGTTGCAGTGGAGAGAATCTTTAGATATCTTAAGGGGAATGAAGATTATGGCTTCTAGTATGGACATAAAGGTTATTTCTCTTTGAATGTTTTTACTGGTGTTGATTGGGTAGGTAATGTTGATGATCATAAGAGCACAATTGGAGCTTCATTATTCCTTGGAGATAGACTTTTATCTTGGACAAGTAAGAAGCAAAATTGTATATCTCAAACAATTGAAGGTGAGCATGTTGCTACTACAATTAATTGTACTTAGATAGTGTGGGTTAAGAATATTCTGGAAGGAATTTAGTAGAAGATAACTAAACTGATGGTTATCTATTATGACAATACAAGTACTATTAACATTTCAAATAAATTGATGATGCACTCTGAGACTAAGCCTATAGCTATCAAATATCATTTTCCTAGAGAACAGGTACAGGAAAAGGAAGTAAGGTTGGAGTATGTACCAACTAAGGAGCAGGATGCTGATATTTTTAATAAATCATTACCTAAGGATACTTTTGAGTACCTAAGAGATAGGTTATGGCTCATTCCCCTACCTACTCTTAAATAAAATAAGATGCAATTGCATCAGTCCTAGTGTATTCATTGAATATTTTTATGTGTGGATTGATGTTGTGAGGCTACTCCTTCGGGGGAACAGTTTGTGAAGTGATTTTTTTTGGTTAGTTAGGCACTATAGAAAAGATATATGGTGTATTTAGGACCTTTGGAATTGTTGTCAAAGGGGGAGAATATGTATGTTCATAATCTAAGATGTATGGAAATGATGTGAAGATGTATGTTTTTTTGACAAAGAGTGAAGTTTAGTGTAAGGGGGAGTAATTGTAGAACAAGTAAAAGATAGAAGTGGAAACATTTTTTCTCCTTAATGTTTCATGTTGAAGATGTTGATGTATTCTATTGATGAAGAGAGTGTTGCAACTATTGGTGAAGCATTGAGTGTTTCCATCAATGCCAAAGGGGGAGATTGTTGGCATGTCTGATGTAGTGATGATAAGTGTGTTTTGGTGATGACATAGTGATTTGATTATAGGATGATCAGATATTATATTGTCATTGATGTCAACTATTGACTTTGTGTTCTTAGTATGTCATCAAGCATATTTGTGATGAATGAGTTTCAGTGAATTTAAGTGGTTTCTAACTTAAGGGGAGACTTAGGTATGTCTTTCGATGTCAAATACATAACCACTACTAGTGAAGTAAGATAATGTGAGAGTTGTATTTGAATGGAGTATAACGGTACAACTGCTAGGAAAATTAATGACAGGTGATATATGATTTGAATGTCTTATCAAATATTTGGTGTATCTTGTAGCATGGTCATAGGATATGGTGGTCAATAGCGTTTAGATTCTATATAATCACAACTAATTTGAGTGACTGGTGAGAAGGATAAGTGATCGATGAGAAGAGATCATTTTATTCAATAGGTTAAGTCTTTTTGTTCATTTGGTACTAATGGAAGATCTTGTATTGATGATAGCTATCGATGCGGTGATGATTAATGATGAATTATTTATGATCTAATGACATGTATTCATGATTGGAGGTGATGATCTCACATCACATTGATCGATGTTATCTTGTGGAGGAGATTCTAGAAGAAGTTTGAGTGGTGCATGAGCTCCTAGGCTAATCTCTAAGCTAGTTTAAATTTTGGCTTGTACTGACCTTAGCCAAATCAGTAGTGTTTAATTTTTACCTTAGAAGGTCTTGCATGTTTGTTCCTAGGTGGATTAGACTAGGCTCAATCCAACCTAGATGTTTAATGCTTTGATAATGATTAGTGTTAGATCATGCCTAAAGATGGGAAAATGGGTCTTAAAGCCTTTAATGCTTGGGAAAGGGTAGAAATATGCTTAAAATAGTTCCTAGGATGTTTCTACATCATTCTAGGTCGATTAGAGACCCTTAGCATTAATTTTACAAAAAGATGTAAAAGTTATCACAATGTTGCTTGACAACATTTTAGAAACTTTTAATGTTGCATGACAACAATTGCAAAATTGGATTATTTTTGAAGCATCATTATCGGTAGTTTCCATAATGGCATAAAATCAAGGTTAAGGAATATTAAGACATATAGGATCCCATTTCCCAAGGCAGAGAGTGATGTAATGGAATTTTGAATGTGAATAGAAGCTCATAGTTTTGGTTTGTAGACACAGTCAACTTGCATTGTGTTTAAGTGATATTGATGGATTGAATTGTGAGATTTAGCACTGGATTTTTGTAGTAGAATTTTTTCTAAGAATTTTATATTCAGTGGTGTATTTGATTTGAGTTCACTAGATTAGTTTTTTGAAATTGTTTTGTAGATAGCATAGTTACTAGTGTAGTTTAGACTATATTTGGTTTCATGGCTCCCCCATAGTTCTCCACCATGAAAATAATCATGGAATAGAGGAATATGGTAGGGAAGCCATCTAATTTTTTTTGTGTGGAAGGAGGAGCTCATAAGAGAAAGCTTTCTATTTTTGAGATCATGCCCTAGGCGAGATCAGTGTGTTCAGCTAGGCGCATGACAGATAATAATTGATGTGCAATTGCAGGGGAAAGAGAGGAAGCATAGAACCAAGCATGGTTTTAGAGAGTTAGAGGTCCTACAGACACCTAGTAATGAGATTAGGCATTGGCTAATCCATTTAGGTATATTTCCAAGTAGAAAATAGAGGACTACACAAATATAGCCCTATTAGCCCTACATTTCAGGAATCCACTGTACGGATTCCTTAGGAACCTAAGACCACAAAAATATTCAAGGTCTTGAAAAAGGGTATCTGAATGTCAAGTTATTTTTTGGGGTTATTTGGAAGTTTTGAGAAAGAATTCGAAAAAATACTTTGTTTAGGGCTAGTAGACCAATTAGGTCTTTAGGCCAAAACCATAGTCAATCTTGAACTCAATTGAGAAAACCTTAATTCCCTATTCAAATGGGATCATTAGGAAGATAAATAGTTATTTTAATGATGAATACACTCCCTGCAACACTTATGATGATAATGTGGTGAATTTTCACTTGGAGACATCTAAGGAGGACTGAAGAGTTAAAGTACACTTAGTGATAGTTACCCCTAAAGGTGAAGCACAAGGAGACCAACTCATAGAGTTGAGTTAGTGAAGTATTAGGCTAGTAGAGAAAAGACTTGTAAGGTCCTAGAAGTGAGTTTAGGATCTTGAGAAGGCTAGGACAAGTATATTCCTAGATAGTGTTTGTGCAAGCACACCTTGGAGTGTCTCTATCATATTGGTATCAGAGCCTATAAGATTTTGCTTGTGGTGAATGTTCCAACTAGTAGAGTTGGTAGGAGAATCTAAAATGGTGAAAAATTCAAAGTTGGAAAAGAAGGTGGATGAGCAAGAAGAAGAGAATAGATTTCTCAGAGAGATATTGGCACAAATGGAACACAAGGTGGACCAATTAGATGAAAAGACTGAGGAAGTGAAGGATAAGGTTGAAGGAAAGAGTAAGGAGATTGCCTTAGATGATGAGATCTCTGAAGCTGAACCTATCGTTAATGAAGAGTCATTCTTAAAATCACTAAAGTCTTTGAGTGGTAAGGCATTGGAAGGAGTTCCTATCATCACTAGAAAGATGGAACCAGAGATAGTCCTAGATTGGATAGAAGGACTATAAAATCACTTTGAGTGTGATGGCATAACAAAATCTCAAAAGGTAAAGGTATCTAAGGAAAGAATTACAGGGTCTGCACTCACTTGGTGGAAGTTTATCCAAGATGAAAGAGAGAAGGAAGGAAAGAAGCACATTGCCACATGGAAGGATATGGTAGCAAAAATTAGAGATGCCTATGTACCTGAAGATTATGAGATTCAGTTACATAAAAGTAGACAAAGTCTAAGACAGAAAGAATTGGATGTGAACTCTTATACTGAAGAGTTTCAAAGGCTATGTATGAGGTCTCAAGTTGTAGAGATGAGAAGGTGAAGTTAGCTAGATATCTTAATGGTCTCAAGTGGACTATACAAGATGAAATGAGTCTCTTGACTCCTGATACTATTCATAAATGCCTCCAAATTGCAGTAAAAGTAGAAGAGAAGCTAAAGAATAAGCAAGACTCAAGCACCACCAGAGGTAGAGGCAAAGGAAGAGACAATAGAGGATAGAGAGGTGGATATGGTGGTAGAAGTTCTGAGACAAAGGCTCAAGGAGAGACCAAACTTACTGAGCAGCAAGAAATAAGTTCAAATAGAGGAAAATCCAATAGAGGAAGGAAATATAATAGAAATTGGAGAGGAAGAAACAATGGTCAAGGCAGAGGTTCTTACTTTGCAACTATGAAGTGTTACCACTCTAACCAAATGGGACACCTTGCATATAGGCGTCCAGAGAAAGGCTCTACTTCTCATGGAAATGAAAAGAGGGTAAACTTTGTTCAAGAAGAGTCTAGTGGAGGAAAAGAACACCTTGAGGTACCCTTAGAGTCAGAAGAAGGAGAGAACTTGATTATGAGAAGGACATTAATCAAGGAACAAGTTAAAGAGGAACCGAGTCAAAGAAGGTAAATGTTTAGATTGAAATGTAAGATGATGGGAAAATTTCATAGAGTCATCATAGACTCAGGGTCTACAAACAATATAGTGTTAGAGGAGGTAGTCAACAAATTGAAGATGAAGAGAATACCCATAGAAACCCATAAAAAGTTACTTAGTTGAACAAAGGATAATGTGTCCTTGTCAATGAACAAGCATGGGTAGAATTTTCAATTCGGAGATACAAAGATAAAGTGTTGTGTGAAATCCTACCTATGGATGCATGTCACTTAGTACTTGGAAGGCCATGGAAATTTGATAGACATGCCATGCATGATGGAGAAAAGAATTCTTATTCTTTCAAGAAGGACAATGTGACTTTCAAGATACAGTCACTATTAGAGGAAGGAGAGATGAAGTCATCAGGCCCCAATGTTCTTATGGTCAATGAGAAGGATTTCATAGAAACCTTAGAGGAAGGAGAGGGAGTAGGATTTTCACTTGTGTTAAAGCCAAAGGAAGAAAGTGCAGACAAGGCAGTCAAGGAGACAGAGTTGCCTAAGGAAGTACAGGAGATGTTGCAGAAGTATGAAGGCATTGTAAGTGATGGAAAACCATCAACCCTACCCCCTAAGAGAGTTGTTGGTCACCAAATTGAATTTATCCCAGGAGCTACCCTTCCAAATAAGGCAGCCTATAAGATGACCCTTCAATTAAATGAGGAAATTTCCAAACAAATTCAAGAACTCCTAAGCTAAGGTCTCATTAGGAAAATAATTAATCCTTGTGTCATACCCATGGTCTTAGCACCCAAAAAGGGAGGAACGTGAAGGCTCTATACTGATTCAAGGGAAATAAACATAATTACCATTAGGTATAGGTTCCCTATCCCTAGGATAGAATACCTAATGGACTATCTAGGAGAAGCCAAATTTTTCACTAAGATTGACTTAAAGAGTGGATACCACCAAATTATATTCAATGAGGTGGATGAATGGAAGAGAGCCTTCAAAACTATGGAAGGTTTATATGAATGACTTTTGATGCCATTTGGGCTATCTAATGCCCCATCTACATTCATGAGACTTATGAATGAAGTCCTAAAAGACTACATTGGAAAATTTGTGGTAGTATATCTAGATGATATACTAATCTATAGCAAGACAAAAGAAGAGAATCTCAAACATCTGCAGATTGTTTTCAAGAAGTTGCATGAAGAGGAGTTGATAATAAATTTGGAAAAATGTGAATTCATGAAGCAAGAGCTGGTGTAGCTTGGGTTTGTATTGTCCTAAGGAAATCTAAAGATGGATCCAAGCAAAGTGGAAGCAATTCTCAACTTTCCTACTCCAAGGACTGCAACAAAGGTGAGAAGTTCATTAAGCAATTCAGTGCTATTTGTGCTCCTATGTTAGATACTATCAAAGGAGGGATGAAAACCAAATTTATTTGGAATGAGCAAGCTAACCATAGATTTTAATTATTGAAGAAGAATATTTCCACTCAACCAATCCTAACACCACCAAGTTTTGAGAGATTATTCATAGTTGAGTGTGATGCTAGCAATATGGTTATTGGTGTTATTTTGAGACAAGAGGGAAGACCAGTGGATTTCCACAGTGAAAAGCTTAGTGATTATAAGAAGAAGTAATCTTCTTATGACCTAGAGATGTATTCTCTATTCCAAGAATTAAGGAAATGGAGGCACTACTTGCTTCCAAAAGAATCTATGGTCTATTCAGGAAATCAGGCACTTAGTTTCCTGAATTCACAAGATAAGCTCAGTCATAAACATATGAAGTGGGTAGAGTATCTTCAAGCATACACTTTCAAAATTAAGCACAAGAAGGTATTACAGAATAAGGTAGCAGATGCCTTAAGTAGAAGAGCCCTAACTGTACAAGAGATACACCTATAGAGCATGAGTATTGAGAGTTTCAAAGACCTGTATGCAGAAGATGAAGACTTTGAAGACATCTATAAGGTATTTCAAGAGTACAAGAATAATTTTCATAGTGAGTTCTTTGAATATACTATGAAAAGTGATCTATTGTTTAAGGGAAGTCAATTATGTGTTCCTAGAGGATCAATTAGGGAGAATCTGATTCAAGAGAAACACAATGGTGCACTTAGTGGGCATTTTGGTGTCAATAAGACCCAAGAGTTAGTGCAGAGGTTTTACTTTTGGCCTAAAATGAATTTGGACATTAGGAAGTATGTAGAAAGTTGTGTGGTGTGTCAGAAAGAAAAGGGTACATCTTCTAGTGTAGGCCTTTACCAACCTCTTCCCATCCCTAGTAGACCATGGGAATGCTTAAGTATGGACTTTGTTATGGGTTTACCAAGGACCAAACAGGGATTTGATAGTATATATGTCATAGTAGACAGGTTTAGTAAGATGGCCCATTTTGTACCCTATAAAATAGTCCATGATGCAAGTCAAATAGCTCACCTATTCTTCAAAGAGGTAGTCAGAATTCATGGGTTACCAATGAGTATAGTGTCAAACAGAGATAGAAAGTTCATGAGACACTTTTGGAAGACACTATGGAAAAATCTAGGAACCAATTTGTCCTTTGCGTCTACATATAACCCTTAGACTAATTGTCAAACTGAGGTGGTAAATAGGAGTCTAGGTAACCTCCTAAGGTTCTTAACTAAGGAGTATGGTCAAGCTTGGGACCAACTCATTGGACAGACAGAGTATGCCTATAATGACACTCTCAACAGAACCATATGGTGAAGCCCCTTTGAAATCATCTATGGACTACACCCAAGGGGGATATTTGAACTCAGAGAGTTGAAAGATGGAACCAAGGGCAGTGGGTATGTAGAAGATTTTGTAAATTCTATGAAATAAGTGCATGAGACAGTATGGAAGACATTGACTAAGAATACTAAGAAGATAAAGAATAAAGTGGATGAAATAAAAAGGGATGTCCAATTCCAAGTAGGGGATCTAGTAATGGTCCATTTGAAAAAAGCTAGACTATATAAGGGAGTACCACATAAGTTGCATATGAGGATATTAGGGCCATGTACTATTATGGCCAAATATGGCAATAATGCATACAAGATTGAACTCCCTGAGGATATTGGTTTGCCTCCAATATTTAATGTAGTAGATCTAATCCTTTATAAGGGTCCTACTCTATATCTAGACTAGAGCCTTACAGAGGTCATAAAGGA
This sequence comes from Thuja plicata, assembly GCA_018584345.1. Classification (NCBI taxonomy): domain Eukaryota; kingdom Viridiplantae; phylum Streptophyta; class Pinopsida; order Cupressales; family Cupressaceae; genus Thuja; species Thuja plicata. The sequence continues at coordinate 3,484,572 of MU227649.1, read as the reverse complement.
GGTAGAAGACCTAAACTTGACCCCTACAGCACCTAAGAAGGAAGAGAAGATACTTGACTCCAGGGCCTACAAGAAGACCAGACAGAGAACTTATTATGAACATTTGATCAAGTGGCATGGACAAGGGGATGTAGAGGCCACTTGGATCAAGGAGACTAAATTCAAGAAGTTAGGAGTGGATTTCAACTTACTCAATCCAAGGATGGATTGAAACCTTTTCATTTGGGGAGGATGGTGCAAGAGCACCTATGATAATCTCTAAGCTAGTTTCAATTTTGTCTTTTACTGACCTTAGCCAAGTAAGTAGTGTTTAATTTTGACCTTAGAAGGTCTTGCATGTTTGTTCCTAGGTGGATTAGACTAGGCTCAATCCAACCTAGATGTTTAATGCTTTGATAGTGATTAGTGTTAGATCAGGCCTAAAGATGGGAAAATGGGTCTTAAAGATTTTAAGGCTTGGAAAATGGTAGAAATATGCTTAAAATAGTTCCTAGGATTTTTCTACATCATTCTAGGTTTATTAGAGACCCTTAGCATTAATTTTTTAAAAAGATGTAAAAGTTGTCACAATGTTGCTTGACAACATTTTAGCAACTTTTAATGTTGCATGACAACAATTGAAAAATTGGATTCTTTTCGAAGCATCATTATGGGTAGTTTCCATAATGTCCTAAAATCAAGGTTAAGGCATATTAAGACATCTAGGATCCCATTTCCCAAGGTAGAGAGTGATGTAATGGAATTTTGAATGTGAATAGAAGCTCAGATTTCTGGTTTGCAGACACGGTCGACTTGCATTATGTTTAAGTGATATTGTATGGATTGAACTGTGAGAGTTATTGTTGGATATGTGTAGTATAATTTGTTCTAATCATTTTATGTTCAGTAGTGTAGTTTATTTGAGTTCATTAGATTATTTTTTTGAAAATGTTTTGTAGATAACACAGTTACTGGTGTAGTTTAGACTGTTTTTGGGTTCATGGATCCCCCATATTTATCTACCATGAAAATCATCATGGAACAGAGGAATATGGTAGGGAATCCATCTAATTTTGTTTGTGTGGAAGGAGGAGCTCAGAAGAGCAAGATTGTTAGTTTTGAGATCATGCCCTAGGCGAGATCAGTGTGCCCGGCTAGGTGCATGACATAGAATAATTGATGTGCAATTGTAGGGGAAAGAGAGGAAGCATAGAACAAAGCATGGTTTCAGAGATTTAGAGCTCCTACAGACACCTATTAATGAGATTAGGCATTGTCCAATCCATTTAGGTAGATTTCCAAGTAGAAATCAGAGGACTGCACAAATATAGCCCAATTAGCCCTATTACATTTCAAGAATCCATAGTATGGATGCCTTAGGAACCTAATACCACCAAAATCTTCAAGGTCTTGAAAAAGGGCATTTGAATGTCAAGCTATGTTTTGGGGTTATTTGGAATTTTTGAGAAATAATTGGGAAAAACACTCTGTTTAGGGCTAGTAGACCAATTAGGCCTATTAGGCCAAAACCATAGTCAATCTTGAACTTTATTGAGAAAGCCTTAATGCCATTTTCAAATGGGATAATTGGGAATACAAATAGTTGTTTTAATTATGAATTCACTCATGCAGCACTTATGATGACAATGTGGTGAAGTACACTTAGTAATAGTTACCCCTCAAGGTGAAGCACAAGGAGACCAACTCATAGAGTTGAGTTAGTGAAGTCTTAGGCCAGTAGGGAAAAGACTTTTAAGGTCCTAGAAGTGAGTTTAGGATCTTGAGAAGGCTATGACAAGTAGATTCCTAGATAGTGTTTGTGCAAGCACACCTTGGAGTGTCTCTATCATTGATTATGGTCAGAACGTGTTTGACTCTTTGGCTCAATTTCATATGTAAATCATTGTGTAGGCCAACGCGGTATTGGAAATATGTTTTGTGTATTTAATTTTCTTGTTTGGCTCATTATATTTGAGTAGGATGCTTTGCAATTTCATTTTAGGGTTTGATTAAGGTGTTGGACTTAATAGTTCATTATATAAAGGTTGAAGTTGAATTCAAAATGTGTTGATCATGCATTGTGCAAGTGCGGTGTAAGGTACATCTTGAGATAAAGCCAAGGAATAGTTAATTATTCTTAGAAGAGCTTGTGTTCTTTAGTGGATCTAATCAAGCAGAGGTATTTCTATTTTGCATATCATTATTATTGTTGTTCCCTAATAGTTATAGCAGTTCAAATCCCCTAACAGGGTAGATCCTAACATATCTTTATTGTAAATCCTCTAACCAGGTGAAAATTAGCTTATGTTTTAAGTCCTCTAACAAGGCTACTCTTAATATGGTAAAGGTTCTAATAGGCCTAAGGTAAATCCCTTAACCAGGTAGCACCTAACAATGTTGTTGTAAACTCCTAACAGGGTTAAGCTCCTCACAGGGTGTACTTCAGAAGAGTACATCATTTTAGTGGGTACTAATCCCCACTGTAGTTTTTTCCCTATTTGGATTTCCATGAGATAAATTTCTGTGTCAAATTTGTGGATGATCTTGGATGCTTATGATTTTGATTTTCTGTTATTAAGGTTAATCTTGTGAATGGTGATTAAATTTTAAATGATTGTAAAGTTGGTTTATTTGCTGCTACCTAAAACACCAAAACTGCCCAACTGGAACAGAACAAAAATGAAACTAAAAGGAAAAAAAAATTGTTGATGCAAGATTGTCAAGATCCAAAGATGCTCCATTCATCATAAGAAGAAGAAAGTAAGAAATTTATCTAAGGACCAAAACCATAAGAATGTTTTTTCGTTTATTCATATTCAATCAAATGATTGCAAATTTGAGTATGTCAAGCTAGATCTTCATGCAGGCCTTAACATAATTTCATCCACCACATGGATGAAATGATGTTCAGGCCTACATGATGTTAAGGTTAATCTTGTGAATGGTGATTAAATTTTAAGTGATTGTAAAGTTGATTTATTTTCTTCTACCTAAAAGACCAAAACTGCCCAACTGGAACATAACAGAAAAGAAACTAAAAGGAAATCTTTTTGGTTGATGCAAGATTGTCAGGATCCCAAGATGCTCCATTCATCATAAGAAGAAGCAAGTGAGAAATTTATCTAAGGACCAAAACCATAAGAATGGTTTTTTGTTTATTAATATTAAATCAAATGATTGCAAAGTCAAGTATGTCAAGCTAGATCTTCATGCAGGTCTGAACATCATTTCATCCACCACATGGGAGAAAATGGGGAAACCAAAATTTTTAAAGGCACCAATGAACTTAAGCCTAGTTGATGGTTCTATAATGGAGACATTGGGAACATGGCAGAATGTTGAAGTGAATGTTAAGATGACTAAATAATGTGTAGACTATGGAGTGGTAGAAATGAAAGAACTATTTAATACATTCAAGGACATACTTGGATTGAGATGGTTCATAAATTCTAATGGTATTGTGGACTTTTTGGAAAGAATTTATTTCATTTTCAAATTATAATAGAGTTTTATGTATCCCCCTAGGAGAACCACATGAGGTATCCTATATAGAAGAAGTAACATAAGATAATGTAAGGAAAGATGTGAAAAATCTATGTTCAATCTCTACACTTCCAAATACATGAGAATAAAATCTAAATAGTGAAGGAGAATTTAAAATAAAGAGTGATACTTGCAATTCTTATAACTATTAATTATTAGATGCATGGATGTATAGGGAAATATATTTGACTTCTTGGATAGTATAAGGATTTTTTAGAGCCTTCTTGATAAATTAAAACCCTAAAAACAAAACCAGTAATCCTTGAAACTCGAATGTTGAATACAAGTCTACTAAAACCATGTGCAAAATAATAAAATAGAAACAAACTAGACCATAGGAATTTTGGGTAAACTACAAAATAAATATAAGGGAACTCATAACAATAAAAGTAATAATGAATGAAAATACAAATCTAAGGCAATTGCCCTAGACAAAAAACAATCAATTAAGTATTAAAAAATAAAAATAAAAAGAAGCTATAAAATTATCTAACATGGCATTGGAAAGAAAAATAATAAATATTATCCAACATAATCATGTCCACTGATACTATAGTTGTAATATGGTGTATTATAAATAAATAAGAAAAAGTAGGTAATAACAGCTTGAGAAAGTTAGTCCTAGGAATGTAACGAACAAAAAAAATGAGAAATGACTAAAAAGGATCTAATAAGAAATTAGCTCCACCTAAAAAAACTATAAAAGACATACATAACATTGGTCTATTTAGTTGTCTACTTTATCTCCCTTGTTCTCTCACAAAGATCATACTCTCATGCACTTAACTTATTTTTTATTTTCACTTGAAAACCCCTAGCTGCCATACCATAAAACACACATTATCTCACAATCATGTTTATCCCTACTATAATTGGTGTTTCAGCTAAGATGAAACTAGAACATAAAATATTTCCTTAAAATACAATGGAGAAATACCCTGATCAAACATTCTCAAGGGTCTCATTTGAATTTATTTACGTGGAGGATATAAGAAAATATATACACTCCCCACTGGGTGAAAACAGATCATAATACATTCAAATGTCTTTGACAATAATTACTATAAATGGAACTAGCCAATATGTACCAAGGTATGGCCAGATAAAAGGGAAGAAGATAGATGTCTAGAAGGATTTTTTATAGTTCACCAAGGAGAGGGAGTATTTGGCTAGTGTTGATTAGCTTGCACGATAAATATCTCTATTTGGATAAACCTTATTAGATTACAAAGGAGGTCATCACAGCTATCACCAAGCTATTGATATAAGGAGAAACCCCAATTGAGAAAGGAATTCAAAGTAAATAAGTAAATTAGCTAATTGGAGCTACTTTCAATCGTCAAAGTTTAAATATCACTAATATAAAAAAATAAAATGGTGTTTTGCGTGAACAAGGTCATGATTACAAAATTTAATTCATAAATTGAGAGGACTCTATGATAATAATAGATATTCATATGGCACATCAAATGGCTCTTTAAGAAAAATAATAGTATTTATATGAAGTCTTAAGAATGGATTTTTTTAGCAATGTATCCTCGACCAAGAATATCGGCTATCAATTCTGGTATGACACCTTTTTAATTTTTTTAGCAATATATTTTATGCATAAGCTTCCACAAAATTTTGGTAGAGTACAGACCATGGTGAGACTATTAGTTGTGAAGTTTCTAGAATATGTAAGAAATTTCAAATCCCTAATGCAAATATACAAGTTCTCAAAGGATACTTTAAAGATTTTCAAAAAATAATGCAAGAATGGTATAAGATATCACATCATGTTGTTAAAAAGTAAGTAGATACTATAGTGTTCCAATTATATAAATATTTTATCATTATGAATGCACTAGAGCCTCAAACTTCATGGATACCCCTACTACCCTATGAAGTCTAATAAACGGAAGCATATTCATATGCACATGTCTTACTCAGATTGCCTAAAGCTTTGGGAGAATAAAGAAATCATATTTCCAAGGAGTTCTTTGACTCATTTGCTAAGGAGAAAGCAATACAAAAAATTGAGAAGAAGAAAGGTCATATTGTGCGAGGTCTAGAGAGAGTATACAATAATCTCTTATATGAAACTCATAATCATTCATTAAGTTTTCCCAAGGGTCTATTAGTGTTCAAAGGAACTGAGAGGGGGGAGTTAATCAATACACCCACAAATCTGAAACAAAACTTAAATATATTCCACAAGATCCAACATGCAAAAGAAAATAGCACATAGAAACTTAACACATAAACCATTCACATAAAATAGAAACAACACACAAGATTTTCCCATGGAAACCCTTGTTATAGGGAGAAAACCATGTGTGGAATGGTATCCAAAAATTTCACAAGTGCACTAAGAAATTTTCCCTGTTAGGAGTTGTTACAATCACCCTGTTAAGGGTATACCTAGTTAAAAGTATTCTAGCTCAGTTAGAAGCTAACAACTTCTATCTAAGAATACTCTGATAAGAGATTTCAAACTCCTTCCAAGAGTTACCTGATTAGAGGATTTTACACTTCAGATCCCATTAGAGATCCTCCTCACCCTGTTAGGAGCGACCTTGTTAAAGGATTTAACTTGCAACCTTCTAGGCCTTGTCTTGAGATAGACTCAAGAATGTCTGATCTGAATATGACCTTTCTATTTGATAGATCCACTTCTTCTCTAATCATCACTGCCTTAGACATCAAAAAACTCCAAAAAACATCAATTCCAATTGCAACACCTAAAACTGTTACCCTAATTCACAATTTCCTCCTTTTATATCAAAATATACAAGTCGGTCTTCCAACCCAAAATGTTTTACCCACTGACCTAAAGTTCAAATATGATCCAGCCAAAACACATTGGTTAATCCAATATAAGTCAATACAATATAAATTGGGTCACAAATAATCATTAACTAACATTAGACTAATCGGTAAACTGATCAAATCAAACTTATTCTAATTGTCCTTTGTTCTTCCTACAAGTGAGACTTGAATCTTCAATAACTCAATCAATTATTCAAACTAACTAATGAGATCATATACATAGGTAGATATACCTTTGTAGATGATAATTGCATGATCTCACACCTTAACTCAATCTCCATCTCCAAATTTAATCCACTGAGTGTCGCTCACTATTATTTAACTAATTGACTATACACTTAGTCAATTCTTCAATCAAATCTTCATTACCATCGTTATAGTTGATCTCTCATCTCCAATACATCATGTTTCCAACAATTAAAACACCTCAATACAATACTATGATCAAAATACATATCATCTTCACCAAATGCCAACAATCTCCCCCTTTGGTATTGATGGAAACACTTAGTAGAATAAAAATGAAATTTTCCTAAGTGTTGAATCTACTACAAAATTGAAAAAAAAAAACATTATAGTGCATTTGTAGTAAACAAATTAAGATATACTCCCCATTGGAATTACAATAATGTATGCTACATCCCTTAACCCTTACAAAAAGAACTTAGCCAAATTTTAGCTTAAGTACATCATTACATTACATTATCTCCCCCTTTGACAACACTAACTGTTGTGGGTCCACAACACACACCCCATTTTAGGTCCTCTGACCATGGGGAAACCCCCAACTTCCTGTCTTTTTCCTTTCATCATGTCTGCCCCTTGTAGAGATCCAATCAGCCACCGAGAAAGATTACTGAAACCAAAGTAGATAAAGGAAGAACCCTTTTTCGGCCTTTCGGTCCTTTCAAACTTTTTGAGGACTTAGATCCTCTGAAATGCCGAAATGGCCGAAAGGCTGAAGACCTGACCTTTCAGTGTTTTTGGCCTTTCGGGGTCTGAAACCCCAAAACTGCTGACGTCAACCCGAGGGTTATAAAAGGGGTAACTTCCCTTTTTTTTCATTTCACTCTGTGTTTTTGATGTGTTTGTGCTCTCGCTCGCATTCTGGCTACGCCTCCTCATTGACCGCCTCCTCTTCCAAGCCACCTGGTTGCCCTCCCTTTGTTCGATCAATCGAGGTAGGCTCTCTTCACTCATCCTCGCTTAGTGCTTTTATGTTTCCCTAGGATTAGGGTCTTTTCAGTGCCCCTAGTGCCTATCCAGCCTAGGGCACTTCATTTCATCGCTCTTTTGGGCTTCTGTGTCTTCGTGCATCGATAGGGACGTCCCTCCCTATTGGCCCTAGGGTTTTCCCATGTTGTTAGGTCTAGGTTTAGGGTCTCATGTTTCTATCAGTAACGATGCCTACCATAGGTTTTTGGCCTCTGAAAGGCCAAAAACTAGATCTTCATCCTCACCAAGTGTCATTTCAGATGTTTCAGCCTTTCAGACATCTGAAAGGTCCAAAAGTATGAAAAGCCGAAAAAGCAAAACCTCTGATTGGACCATCTGGGCTCCTCACCATGTTTGGATAATTTGGTGTTCTTGAGAAAACCCCTCCCAATTCAGTGTCTGAAACTCCAAAACCCCCGATGGACTTGGCCTTACCATTTTGCATGTTCGCACTTTCAGACTTTTTGGTCTCTGAACTAGTTTTCGGTATCTGAAACCCCGAAAGGTCTGAAACTGCAAAAACTTACACTTTCACTTCTTTTCAGCTCTCTTTACTTGCTTTCATAGTTTAAATTGTTTTTGCTGTTCAATAAGCTATTGATATTTGTCTTTTCTTGTAGGAATGACTGAACCAAAGACAGTATCCCCAATGAAGTTTCAATACAAGGGGAATCCCCCTAGCTCAAAGGTGGGAAACAAACACAACAAGATAACTGATACCAACATCAAGAACATGGATTGGAATGAATTCCTGACTCAGTGCTCCCAATCGGAAAACAAATCCAAGGATTGTACCTCATTAGTCCTATCCAGGCTAGTAAATGTAACCTCACACCCCGTGGCTGCTACATCTTCAGAATTGATCACCACCCTAGCTCACCACTATGATTCAGACAAAAGGGTGGTAGTAAACTTAGAGGATCAGGTTGTATTGGACATCAGGCCGGATGTCATTAAGGACGTCTTTCACCTCCACAAAGGCATAGACAAGTTCTATGACTTTTATATTGAAAAGGGGACCAAGTGGTTTGGCAAAAAGGAGAAAACCATAAATGAGATGATCAATAAGGAATACCTCAAGCAACCACTTCCCAAGAACAAACTGGACAAGATAGACCTCCGGAGAGGTTATATGAGAGATGATATCCAGGCAGCTATAACAATGATAAGCAAGGTGTATGGGTTACCACAGTCCACCCAACTCAAGCACTAGATGATCCTACTAATAGAGAGGGTCAGAGAATGAAAGGAAAGATTTGACTGGGGCACTATCATTAGTGACAATTAGGATGAGCAATTGACAGCAGTGAAGCATAACCCCAAATTCTACATGAGCACTTACATAATGTACCTACTAGCTGCATGGGAAGATTATCCCGGCCTCACCAAGAGGGGAATCCTGAATGATCCAAATGCATGGCCCCATCTTGTGTACTCACAGTTGGTAAAAGGGGCAAACATGCCAGAGGATTCCCCTGATTACAGAATAGTTAATGATGCCTTCATATTCACATTCATCTGATCTATTGAAGGTGACTTTGCTAAAAAAATGTCAGAAGAATTTGTTGCTAAGGTAAGGGCCATTGGGGACTATTTCATCTAGTTTAGGAAATTCACATACATTTGGATAGCTGGGTCAACCATATAACCAAAGATGCTAGCCATGTATCCATTTGACTGGATAATCATACTAGAGATGGCCAGGAAACTCGTGGATGCATACAAGCACATCAAGCATAAGAAGAAGCACTGTTGGGACTTTCCCATCTCTTTGGGACCCTATACACTACAGGACATGAAGGTTTGCAAATCCCTTGCTTTTGAATGGGATGACTATCCCTTACAGCTTTACAAGATATTACGAGCCCGCTTTGATCCTCTAGGTACTTATAGCCATATCATCGGCAGATTCTATGTACATGAGCCACATCTGGAGGATCATTGGATAAACTGTATAGATGACCATGAGGTCAGAATCTGAGATTACTATAGAATGAACCTAGCTCTAGCAAAAGAGGCGTTGAAAGTTCCTATTTCCCCGAAGATATGGGAATGTGATTCAGAGGAAGTCTTAGAAGACATTTACACAAAAGATCAAGTGTATGACCGGCCAATCATGAACGTCGAGGTAGACAAAGATGAAAATGATGACATAGACTTTAGGACAAGGCACGTGATAAAAACCACTATATCTTAGATCAAGAAGCCACACTGAATGAGTCCAATCCTGGTGAAAACATTAATGGATCCCTCTAAGAAAGTAGAGAAACAATGAGGATATAATTCAATAGCTTCTAAATTTAAGAAGGCACCCCCTCAGAAGCCAAGAATGGTGTATGGTCATGAACAACCAGTTGAATATGGCTCCAATCCTAGGCCTAAGAAAACCAAAATGATGGGCTAGATTGACCCACTAGTAGGATTCTCACAACCCCAATTAGGAGAGGGCCCATCCACCTCTGGCCAATCTTCCCCCATCGTTGATAAGAAAACCTATAAGAGGAAGAAGAGTTCTGAATCTCCGCAGTTAGAAACTCTACAAGAAGATCCTGAGGAAGAGGACGCAAGTGAGCCCTTAGTCTGGAGGACCAGGTTGCAGAAGAGGAGAGAAAAGGAGACTACTAAGAAACATAGAGAGGATCCCAAAGAACAGGATGATCATGTAGATCCATTAGGACCAAATGAATTAATGCTCTCTAATTTTGAAGGACTTGAAGACTTTTCAAATCACGGCCAAGATACACACACTCGGGGGCTACCACTCATACAACCCTAGGTAGTCCTCACTCCACCACCACTCATACAACCTCAAGTAGCCCTTACTCCTCCACCAGTCCAGTTCACCAATCCTTCGGTGAATGTTCCTACTCCACTAGTAAGCTCTGATTCTACTCCAGGGCTTAAAAACCAAGACAATGGGGCAACTCAGAGTTTAGCAATAGATAGTGTAGCTAGAGGGAGTTAAGTTTTCACCCCACCACCTCATATACTTACCCCACCAGTTTCCCTACGAACTCCAACACCTACTCTTGCACCAACTCCACCCCTGTCTACTACCACCATCTCCTCATCTCCCACTCTAACCATGCCAACACTTATTCCCGCAACCTCAATCCCATCAACATGTGCCACTCAGGAAACCGAAGGAACAGTAGGCACAAAAGACACATCACCTTTTCAGACCTCACTAGAGGCCATGACCGGTCTTAGGCTAGAAGTGGTAATTGATTCATCAGCCTACAAAGGCCCAGAGAAGGAAAGGGAAAAGGAGGTTAGTGAGAAAGATAAGGAAGAGGAGGAAATAGAAAGGGATATAGAAGGGGATAGAATGGAAGAAGGAGAAGATGGACAATGAAAAGGGGTAGAGAAGGAATCAGAATAGGGAATAGCTCTAGGGAAACAAGGCTTGACCTCAATTTTCCATATGAAACTATATGAGCTAGTAACTACCTCTGGTAAACCTACTTGGTTTACCAAGGAGATACAACCTTGGAAAAGAACCTACACAAGTGAACTAGATGGAGAAGATACAAGTATAACTATTGTGAAGCAAGCTTTCCACCATGTAGATGTGAGTGTGCCTGCTAAAACCATGTCATATGTGACCCAAGACCCTAAGGGTCGATGAATAGCACAAATAGCTATACCACCCCCAAGAACCTCTCAAACCATAGGTTCATCATGAGACTATACATCCAAGGAGGTAGACTTGGGGGAACCAACAATAGAAGGGAGCAAGACATTAGCAGCTTTGGGACTCAAGCATGCTCTAGGGTTCATGAATAAAGATGAAGAAACCATCAAGGCTTTAACAGGCCAGAATGAATCATTGAAAGGGTTCATCCAAAAGATGGTGGGTCCCATTGACCCAAATTGTTCAGAGGCTTCGTTACAAGCCATGCTTGATAAAAGGGCTACACCAGATTTGTCGGCAGGATTAACCCCCTCTTTCATCCAGGCGAGCGTCGATTGGATAAATGACTTCAAACAGTTCAAAGAGAAGGCAATCCCATCAATATTTAGGCCATACAGGACTATTTTGGTTGAGATTAATTCACTCATCGACCTGGTGGAAGATGACGGGGGTATGAATGCCAAGGTAGCTAAGTGGCAGGTAGCTCTCCAGGATTTGGAGGTAATTAGAAAGCAACGCTTCCAAATTTTGGTGAAAATCTATGAGGGTGAAGAATTGGATAAATTTGAGACTTGGATCAAACAGATGACCAAAATAATTAAGGTTTACAAGAAACATCAGACCCTTATAGACGAAAAGTGGGAAGAGGTAATAAAATGGATCAAAGATATAGATACCTTCTTCACAGGGGTTGGCCTCAACGTCTACCAAGATGAAATCCAACAAGCTCTACGGCACTCCAAGGAAGTGGTCCAACAGTTTAGTGACATTCTGGCCGGAGTCAGTACCAAGGAGGCCTTGCAGCAACTATTCTACATGAAAGATGAAATACAAAGAATGTCCCAGCATGAAGAAGAGATCATGTTCTTCACTTCTGAATTGACTATCTTCAGAGAGAAGCAAGAACAAAGGGTCACAAAGATAAAAAGAAAAGAGATCAATTTTGAGGAAGTCCAGGAGATAGTGCAAAGGCTCCGGGAAGCTCACCCAGAAGTCTTCACTGGATAAATCTCCAGGGTTCAAAAACCAGATAGACCGGGCAAGATTTTCACACTTGGTCAAAATTCACTAAGCCAGTATTTTTCAGCCTTTCAGCCTCTGACTTTTTGGCCTTTCGGCCCATACGGCAAAGAGTATTTTTCAGCCTTTTGGTCTTTGAAGATTTCAGCCTTTCGGCCTCCTCAAATTTTTTCATCCTTTCGGCCCACGAAAAGTCTAAACTTTTGGACCTCTGAGTTTGAAGATTTCAAAGAGCACCTAGGAAATTTTGAAGACATTAAAGTTTTGGGGTAGAGGTCAGGATCTGAAAAAATTGGGTGTTTCCAGCGAGATCACTTTTTTCAAACACCAGTTTGACTCCAGATCAGATCAATGGACAACTTGAGTTCATTTTAGAGGAACTAAGGGTCTCCTATCAGTTCCCACCATCAAAAATAGCCCAGGTCAAGAATCCAAGAAGGACCACCAGAATCAAAAAGAAGACTCCCAGTTCACAGAAGAAATTCACCTTCTTTCTCTCTCTTCTCTGGCGGATTTTTCCCTCTTTACATGACCAAACAGATTGTAAATGGGTTTAAGAATCAATGCAAGTTACACAGTATCAATTAGAAAGTAATTTACCTTCATTAAAGTTCTAGTTTAGTTATTTTTCTTTAGTTTAGACTCTCTTATGCCCTAACTCCAAAAATCAGAGTTGTAGATCAAAACTCTATATATTGTAATCAAAAAGCAATGTAAAAGGCCAACTTTTTTTAATACAATAAAGATCTACATTGGGTACTTCATTCATGGTGTGTGAATTATTGCTATCTATGTGAATTTATTGAATGTATGCTTGCATTATTCTTTATTTTCATAGAGCCCTTTGTGTTATTGTGTTTCGAATTTGTGCTACTTTTAGTTGGAATTAGCTGTTGTGTACCTACCTTGCTGTGATGAATGTGTGGAGGAGATCATCTTTGGGCTTAATGATAAATCCATCTCATGGGTGTGCACATCTTGGTGGCTTCATGATTTGATAGATTTTGAATAGCTTGCATGAGTGAATATATCTTCTCTCCAGACGCTTCCATCCATGGAGTAGTGAATTGTGACTTGGTCTGATTTATGCTTCGTGGGTTGTTCCAAATCTCTCCAACATTTAATTCGCAAGAAAGGGTTTACGGCGGTTTATGTCCTTAGGATTTCACTTTTCTCGCAATTTGCTTTATTTCTCATTACCCTTCCCTCTTTAAAAACACTGTCATTAATTCTAAAAATTACCATCTTGAACACACAAAATTGCATTTTATTTACAACACCCATACTTGTTAAAATGGAAAATATAAAAAAGAGAACTAACAATATTTTGCAGTTTGCTATCTTGAACATACCAGCAAAGGCCTCCTTGTGAACAATCACATTTATCTTCAACTGAGTAACCAATCAGGTTGTGACCCAACCCTGCAGAACCTTGGGAATAACTCTATTATTCTTTCAAGAGAGGAAATCAAATCTCGAGATCCTAGCAAGTTGGCTTGTGTTAAAACAATGCTTAATAGAAGTGGTGCTAGAAGGATGGCCTCAAGACTCAAGAGCTAGATAATATTGGGTCTTTCTCCCTAGAGAGGTTCGAGCATGTGCTTAGATCATCTCCAAAAAGAGGTGAGTTTCTCAAACTCACTCACCACCAAAGGGCTCGCAGCGACAAGGGTAACACAAAAGATAAATATTCCCATCACCTTGCCAAAACTTGGGATCCTCTTTGACAGCAATCACACATCGCTGCCCCAATCATTGCTGCAACCATCAATCAAAATCAGAACTCGCAAAATCAACATTTGCAGCAACCTCACTCGATGGCCTTTTTTGCTAACGCAACAAGCTCACCTTTGTACTTTGTTGGGCAGCTCCATGAGTTACCTAAATATCCAGAGGAATTTTGTACACAATTCATATATGGCAATTCTAGGATAGCGGAAGAACATATCCACGCCTTCAAGGAAATTTGCAACCATAAAGAGATTTCCCACCAAGACGTTGTCTGTCGTCTCTTCCCATATACCTTGGGATAATTTGCATACAACTAGTACCTTAATTTACCATGAGATTCTATCTCAGCATGGAATGACTTTGAAACCAAATTCCTTAATCAGTTCAAATTGTATGTCGATCCTGCAGTGACACATCACCAGTTCATAACAATGAGGAAGGATCCTAAGGAGCCAATTGCTATGTTTAATCATCGCTTTCACAAAATTCATCAAAAGCTGGAAGCTCCTTACACTATACCAGATGAAGCTATCATACAAGTTTACCCAAAGGCTCTAGACCCATTCACCTCAATCTTTCTAAGAAGTCTTCCCCCGGTAGATAGAGATACAATGGAAAAGGTGTATAATGAAGCAATCACTTTCACTCAGAAAATGGACCCACAAGAAGGAAGCTATGCAGCTGTGCCCATCCCAAGTAATCTTGTTGTCCCACACCCATTTGCAGCAAACAATCAAGCCTTGGCCAACCACTTGCCCATGCAAACTCCTATACCAGCACAACCATGTACAACCATGCCTCCATCTATTACTTATCTAGGTTACAAAGTTCATAAAATGGAATTCATGGAATAGAAGGTTGTACCCCACAATGAGCTTGATGCCCTCATGGCTTTCGAGTTAGATGTTGTAAAGAAGACTTTATCCCAGCTCACTAGTGAAGTTACCAAAATGAAGCTAAACCCGCCCCAAAGTCAAGGTGGATACCAATGAGTGTTTGTTGGTCCAAATACATACCCCTAGAATCCAAACTAGGGTTTCAATGCATATAGCAACAACAATGTGCCGAAGAAACCATTTGGGTAGCAAAGGCCAAATCGGCCATGGAACACTAGACCAAATAATGGCAGCATCCCAGCAGATAACACCAATACTTATGAGGCTTTAGAGGCCAATTTTTTTGGGGCTCCAAGTAGGCATCAGGATAATAATGGATATGTGAACAACTCCCAAGACCACTACACCCAGAATCTAGAGGGGGCCCTGGTACAATTCAATGCTATGGTGTTCGATTCTTAGGAGTCTGGAAAGGAGGGAAGCTCAGAAGCTTATATGGGAGAAGATGAATTTGTGTTCCCTTTTTAGAGAGAAAATGAACCTAAATATTATGAGGTTCATGCCTTCCAGAATGATCAGCGAAACCCACATAACCTTCAGAGTAGAAAGGAACCCCTCACCGACGGCATACCTCCAGGAAAGCAACTGACTCCACCAAATCCTCAGGCTAGTAACAATCCCATGCCTCCAAAGGGCCCGCACGCCATACCTCCTATGATAGGTATATATGTTGGCTACCAAGGAATGGCCTGGTCAAATGACAAATATAGTGCAGTAGATGAACTCAAGAAAACTAAGGCAAACATCTCTATGTTCGAATTATTACAGGGTTTCCCATCTCAAAAGGAAGCCCTTTTAAGATCCTTGGATCATTCAAGACCTGGCCCGTCGACCAACAGCACCAGGGCACCCACGTCTAATGTTAACACATCTGAGGTGTTCCCAGCAATATTCACTGATAGGGTAGAGGTCCCGCCATTCCTACTCATTCTGTGAATGTTCGAGAAGAACCTACATAACTGCCTAATCGATTTAGGAGCCTCATGCAATGTTATGCCCCTATCAATTTGCCAAAAGTTGGGGATGGTGCCCCAAGTAATGAACTGGGTGGTCATACAATTGGACAAAACTGAGGTTAGAGTAATTGGTGTGCTCAAAGATGTACACATCCAACTAGTCACAGATCCCTAGATACAAGAACGCATTGATATACACATAGTGGACATCCCTGAAACTTATGGGATGTTACTAAGCTGAGAATGGACTAGATGCTTAAGAGGATGGATCTCTATAGATTTCACCCAACTTTGGCTACCTTGGAGAGGTTTGAACAACCAGATCAAGATAAATGCATAACCAAAGCTAAATAGGATGATCACCGAGTACAATTCCCCGAATGAAGTCTTGTTCACTCAAACCAATTTGGGCACTTATCGATTGGATGAAATTTTCATGTTTCAAATCTGACAAGGCAAAGAGTCAAACCATAGTCCCGTCCAAGGTCTCCTGGACCTAAAGATTGGTGATGACATCTTCCAAAGTTTTTTCAATAGCACAACAGCTAGCCTGCAACACCTGGGTCAAGACGTAGATCCCAACATCTTGTTGCTACCTGGATACTGCCGATTACATCATGCTAGTCATTCTGAGTTTACATGCCCCAGTTCTCAAGAGGCACTGTCACAAGTGTTGGCTCAAATTTCCCAACCAAATGAGCCACCAAAAGCACAAACGATAAAAAGAGATGTACTTGGGATAGAAGATGGCAACAACATCGCACCAGGTATGGACAACCAAGTCCTTGCGCACAGTCCACCTCAAGATCAAGACAGTGGGTCAGATCCGAAAGATAAAAGCCTTGCCCTGAACATGCTTAGTGACTGGAGTACCTCGGATGATGGAGCATGTCCCCCTCACAAGGTAATACTGCAAGATAAAGACAATGAACTCCTCAAACCTGGGCATACTCAAAATATAGGAGAATCAACTTCTTCTGACAGTGATGGAGAGAGGGGCCAAAAACCAAGGACCAAGGATTTTTCAAAAAAAGGTCCAACCAAGCCCAGCCCTACTAAACCACCTTAGATATGGAAATTGCACTTCGATGATTCCAAATGTAAACAAGGAGTAGGTGCGGGAATCAAATTGATAAATCCAAGGGGTAAGTCTTTCTATGCTGCTTATAGATTACAGTTTCTTTGTACTAATAATGTGGCAGAATATAAAGCGCTGGTTCACAGACTCCTCCTAGCTCA
Organism: Thuja plicata; assembly: GCA_018584345.1. Lineage (NCBI taxonomy): Eukaryota > Viridiplantae > Streptophyta > Pinopsida > Cupressales > Cupressaceae > Thuja > Thuja plicata. The sequence continues at coordinate 3,467,548 of MU227649.1, read as the reverse complement.
CGAGAAAGGAATCAAGATCTTGACGGTGGAAGGAGACTCACAATTGGTTGTCAAGAAGATTCGTAGTCATTATACTTGCAATGATAAGAGGCTCTCAACCTACAGAAATAGGGCATGGGATCTGATCAACAACTTCAATGCTTTCAACATCAAAACCATCTCGAGAAGAAAGAATGTCATCGCTGACACATTGGCTGTCTCAGCCAGTTCATTACACCCAATGGATAAATCCAAGCTAAAGAAATTCTCGGTTGAAATTGTCGCAGCCCTAGCTATTCCAGACAATGTCACCAACTTTCAAGTCTTTCAAGATGATCAGCATATCTTAGAGTTTATCATGTGCGCTGGCGTGTTCAAAAAGCAGATTATTGATGAGGAGAAAAATGGGGAGGAAATAGTTGAACCTGAAGAACCTGATGATTACGGCATCATAAACCTAAAAACCAATGCCATACCCAAGGGAATGGTAGAGCTAGAGAGAATTTTTGACAATGATAAGACTGCTATACGAAGGCGCCTCGATGTAACATCTAATGGTAAAGAATGTGACACCTACAACCTGGGTACGGAAGAGGAACCAAGAGAAGTCTACATCAGAAAGGTGGGGACCAAAGAAGAAAAGGAGAAAATGGTCTAGCTTCTCACTGAATATTGAGATGTCATAGCATGGAGTTACAAAGAATTGAAGACCTATGACACCTCAGTCATAGTACACAACATCCATTTGAAACTGGATTCTAAGACCTTTAGGTAATGACAAAGACCCATGAATCCCACGATGGAGCCCCTAATCCAAAAGGAAGTCCAAAAGCTGCTCGATGCCAAGATCATCTTCCCGATCTGACATTCTACATGGGTTGCAAACTTAGTCCCTATAAGGAAGAAGACTAGAGAAATTAGGCTGTGCGTAGACTTTCAGAACCTCAACAAATCCTCTCAAAAGGATAACTATCCACTCCATCTCTAGATGAAGTGCTACAGAAGGTTAATGGGTCTCAAGTGATGTCATTCTTGGATGGCTACTCTGGGTATAATCAAGTAATGGTACATGCAGAGGATAGGCTAAAAATGGTGTTCACCACTAAATGGGGAACTTTTTCTTGTTGGTGGATGCCTTTCAGACTGATTAATGATGGAGCCACCTTCCAGAGAGAAATGGACATAGAATTCAAAGGGTTAGTTGGAAGGTGCATTATCATCTACATGGATGATCTCACAGTCTCCTCGAAACTAAGAGCTGACCACATAAGTGACCTCAGAAAATGCCTTCAGAGGTGTAGAGAATTTGGGATCTACCTCAACCCCAAGAAATGCATGTTTGGGGTAACTGAAGGAAATCTCTTGGGGCATATCATCTCTGAAAAGGGGATATCTATTGACCCCAAAAGGGTGGATTCGATCCTAAAATTGACACCACCTCATAGCCGCATGGAACTAAAATATTTCTTTAGAAAGATCAACTTCATCAGGAAATTCATTAGTGGCTTCATGGAAATAGTGAAACCATTGAACGACATGCTCAAGAAAGATGCCAAGATTGAATGGTCTCTCCTAGCCAAGAAGTCTTTTGAAGAGATTAAGAATGTCATTGCCATGGCACCAATCCTAGCCACTCCTGACTACACCATCCCTTTCAAGGTCTACTCCTTTGCGTTAGAACACTCATGCACAGGCATTCTCACATAGAAGAAGAATAGCAAAGACGAAAGGCCCATCGCCTTTATGAGTCCCCCTTTCAAAGATGCTGAGCTTAGATATCCAAACCTAGATAAGCAATCATTTTCTCTTATCAAGGTGGTGAAGAAATTCAAATGTTACATTTTAAGGAGTAAAGTCATTGGGATAGTCCCAGATGTAGTGGTTAAATCCCTCCTAATGTAGAATGAGCTGGGAGAATAGAGAGGAAAATGGATGGAAATTCTTCAAGAGTTTGACCTAGAAATCCAACCAATGAAATTGATAAGAGGCCAGGGCCTAAAAAGCTGATCTTTGAGTTTGAATAAGGTCTGGTCTGCCAAACATACACTGACCAAGGTGTGATCACGGATGTATGGTACCAAGACATAGTGTATTATCTGTTGTAAAATCGCTGCCCTGAAGAAATGAACAGTTCCCAGAGAAGAGCTTTGAAGATCAAAAGTAGCTCCTACATGTTGAAGAATGGACAACTCTACAAACGCAATTATGAGGGATTGTATTTAAGGTGCTTGGATAGAATGGAGGCAAAGCAAATACTAGTGGACTTTCATGACAAATACGGAATGGGACATGGATCGGCGGAGGCCATAGCTCACCAAATCCTAAGGGTAGGGTATTTTTGGCTGACGATATTTAAAGATAATAGTGAACATGTGAGATCCTACCACATTTTCCAAACTAGCATGACCTGAGAGAGAAATTCAGCAATGTCTTTACAACCAGTCTATGAGGTACGCCTATTTTCCCAATGGGGCTTGGATTTTGTTGGAGTGATTAACCCCCTTCATCTATAGGACATAAGTTTATCTTAACAGCTACCGACTATTGCATGTGCTATACGAAGGTGCAAGCCTTGAAGAATTGTACCACTAAGGTCGTGACCAAATTCATGGAGGAATGCATCATAACTAGGTTTGGGATGCCATTTTATCTGGTATGTGATAATGCCCCCTCTTTCTCTTTGGCCTCACTCACACAATGGGCCTTCAAAAACTAGGTAATCCTCAAATTCTCTTCAAATTACTATCCCTAAGGCAATGGCATAGCAGATTCTACAAACAAAAATCTGACAACAGTGATCAAACACCTCCTGGATGACAACCCCAGGGACTGGCACACTCAGCTAAAATATGCTTTATGGACTGATTGCGTAAGGATCAAGAATTCCCTGGGGACATCACCATACCAACTAGTCTACGGCTTGCAACCGGTCTTTCCTATGAACCTGAAGATCCCAATTCTAAGATTCATGGACCAATACGTAGGGGAAGAAGATCGGGTACAAGTCAGACTCATGAATCTCCTAAAACTAGAGGAGAAATGAACTTTGGCCCTGGAACATGTATCAAAGCATCAGGCTGTAGTCAAAAGGTGGTTCGACAAGAGAGCTACCATCAAAACCTTCAGGATCTCTAACTTTTTCCTCCTATGGGATAAGGCAAAAGAAAAGCTAGGTAGCCACACCAAGTTCCAAAGACTATGGACAGGCCCTTACCAAATATCAGAGATCCTAGGGTAGATCACTTTTAGGATCAGCACATTGGATGGAGAGTTAACCCCATTTCTATTCAATGGGAAATTCCTCAAACATTACTTTGGATCCTAAGTGGGACTATTTTTTGTCTCTTGTACCATAGTCACTTTTGCATTTTTTCCTTTTTCTTTGTTATCCTCGGCATCAGTCCTTTCTTCCGCTTGTGTTTGTCCCTTTTTTGGGGCTTGTTTGTTGTTTTGGGTCATTATGTTTTGGACCCAGTCCAGGGTGTCTCGCAAGAGGAGAAGAGGTATTTCTTAGTCAAATTTCTCCAAGGATGTATGCAACATAAGAGAACCTTCCCAAAAGACAAAGTAGTGATGATTATCATTGACAGACAAGAAGAAGTTCAAAGTTTGGTCATCCTGATCACAAGACACATTAAGGTACAAACACTAGAGGGTGTTGGTTTCTAAGGTGTTTGTCAGTTGTAGCCAACCTGAGTGCATAGGTTCAGGTACCCACCGATCCCAAAACCCAAGTCTGAACTAAATGTGATGGCAATAACGAAAGAAAGAAGACCCCAAAAGGGAAAGCGAAAGAAACACTCACAAGAAAAGTGCCCCAAAGAGGTCATGAGTGAAAGATTCAGACAACACTGCCTAATCGTTGCTCAGATCATATAAAAAAAAAAGAGAGAGAAAGAAAGAAAATATTTTATGGACCTGAATGCATGGAACACACTGAGCATCCAAGGCTCGATACATCTCCAAGCAAGAAAAAGGAACAAACTGGTTTTCCAAAAGACGGAGCTCTCACAAACAAGGTTATATCCTAGCAAGTAGAATGGACTTGGGTGATTGTGACAACCTCTACTAGGGCTATGAACACCTGGCTGGCAGTAGAGCAAGGTTATACTTGTGACTCGGGGAAAACTTTGTCAGGGCTATGAACTCCTGACTGGCAACAAAGCTCTTTCCAGGAAGCCCTGGTTTATTTGGAAAAAGTTGGGTATAGCTGGCAAGCGCCTTGGTTATCACAACCAAAAGTCAAGGAATGAACACACATGAACACACACAGAAAAACTAACGAAAGAACCTCAAATTGGAGGTCACTGAAGAATCGTCGACTCCACCGCCTCTTGGTTCAGTCCTACTACAAAGATACTTTCCAGAATGTTGGAAACAATTGTTTAATTGTGTGTTGTCCTTGATGTTACACAAATGTCATATCAGTCATTAGACAGAGTCTACCGAGTTCAGAATGTCATATCAGTCATCAGACAGAGTCTACCGAATTCAGAATGTCATATCAGTCATCAGACAGAGTCTACCGAGTTTAGAAGGTAAGAGAAGCAATTTACAGAGTCTACCGAGCACAACAGAATACTATATCGAGAAGTTAGTTACTGCCGGGCTCTCTCGGTCAACAAAGAAATTAAGTCTTTACCGAGTTCAGTCGGTCATCAAAGAATATATGAAGGAAAGTCAGTCTTTACCGAGTTTGCAGTACTTACCGAGTTCAGTCGGTTACCAAAGGATTTAGCAGAATCTGCAGTATTCACCGAGCATCAGTTGAATATCATTTCTGGTCTGTGTCAGCTTCCAAAGGTTATTATTTGTGTTAAATATGTATGTAGCCGACCAATGTAATATGTAATTAATTGAAACTTGTTTTTGGGCTGACTTGATAACTTGAAGGGTATATATGAAAGATCAAGTTGCGAATTCAAAAGTGTGTGTAAGTAAGTGCAGAGATGTGAAGAAGCAGGAATGTGCGAATTCTGATGAAGGATTAGTAATATCCTTGA
>MU227649.1:3444728-3456711 GCA_018584345.1 Thuja plicata | reverse complement strand
ACAATGATAAGTTAATTTACCGAGTAACAGTAATGTATATTGAAGACATCTAAGGGACTTGTGGATTTATTTTTGTGGTAACTGATTCACCCCTCCCCTCTCAGTTACTCCATCCATATTTCCAACATAGAAGAGTATTGATGATAAAGAAATGCCTTGGTCATTCCTCCTTTTGTCAGGGCTATTTGTTGTGGGTCCACAAAACACACCCCATTTCAGGTCCTCTGACCATGGGGACCCCCCCAACTTCTTATCTTTTTCCTTTTGTCATGTCTGCCCCTCGTAGAGATCCAGTTAGCCACCGGGAAAGATTACTAAAACCAAAGCAGATAAAGGAAGAACCCTTATTCGGCCTTTCAGTGGACTTAGGTCCTCCAAAATGTCAAAATGGTCGAAAGGCCAAAGAATAGACCTTTTGGCTCTTTCAGACTTTCAAAGGACTTAGATCCTCTGAAATGCCAAAATGGCCGAAGGCCGAAGACCTGAACTTTTGGTTTTTTCAGCCTTTCAAGGTCCGAAACCCCAAAACTGCTGACATCATCCCACGAGTTATAAAAGGGGTAACTTCCCTTTTTTCATTTAACTCTACATTTTTTATGTGTTTGTGCTCTCGCTTGCATTCTTTCTGTGCCTCCTTGTCAACTGCCTCCTCTTCCAAGCCACCTAGTTGCCCTCCCTTTGTTTGATCAATCAAGGTAGGCTCTCTTTTCTCGTCCTCACTTAGTGTTTTTGGGTTTCCCTAGGATTAGGGTCTTTTCGATGCCCCTAGTCCCTATCCAACCTAGGGCACTTCATTTCGCCACCTTTTTGGGCTATTGTGTCTTCATGCATTGACAGGGACATCCCTCCCTGTCAGCCCTAGGGTTTTCTTGTGTCATTAGGTCTAGGTTTAGGGTCTCATGTTTCTATCAGTCGTGGTGCCTACCACACGTTTTTGGCCTCCAAAAGACTGAAAACTAGATCTTCATCCTCGCCAAGTGTCATTTCAAACATTTTAGCCTTTTGAACATCTGAAAGGTCTGAAAGTCCAAAAAGATGAACAAGCAAAACCTCTGATCAGACCATCCGGGCTCCTCACCATGTCTAGATGATTTAGCATTCTTAAGCAAACCCCTCCCAGTTTGATGTCCAAAACTCTGAAACCCCCAATGGACTTGGCCTTACCATTTTTCATGTTCGCACTTTCAGAATTTTTGGTCTCTGAACTAGTTTTCGGTGTCCAAAACCCTGAAAGGTCTGAAAGTTCACAAACTTACACTTTAACTATTTTCATCTCCCTTTACTTGCTTTCATATTTTAAATTGTTTTCCTCTTCAATAAGCTACTGATATTTGTCTTTTCTTGCAGGAATGACTGAACCAAACATAGTATCCCCAATGAAGTTTCAATACAAGGGGAATCCCCCTAGCTCAGAGGTGGGAAACAATCACAGCAAGATAACTGATACCAACATTGTGGATTGGAATGAATTCCTAACTTAGTACTCCCAACTGGCAAACAGATCTGAGGACTATACCTCATTAGTCCTATCTGGGCTAGTAAATGTAGCCGCACACCCCGTGGCTGTTGCATCTTCAGAATTGATCATCACCCTAGCTCACCACTATGATTTGGATAAAAGGGTGGTAGTAAACTTAGAAGATCAAGTTGTATTGGACATCAGACTAGATGTCATTAAGGATGTCTTTAACCTCCACAAAGGCATAGACAAGTTCTATGACTTTTATATTGAAAAGGGGACCAAGTGTTTTGGCAACAAGGAGCAAACGGTAAATGAGATGATGAAAAAGGAATACCTCAAGAAACCACTTCCCAGGAACAAAATGGACAAGATAGACCTCTAGAGAAGTTATATGAGAGATGATATCCAGGGAGCTATAACAATGATAAGCAGGGTGTATGGGTTACCACAGTCCACCCAACTTGAGCACTGGATGATACTGCTGATAGAGAGGGTCAGAGAATGAAAGGCAAGATTTGACTAGGGCACTATCATAAGTGACAATCTAGATGAGCAGTTGATAGCAGTGAAGCATAACCCCAAATTCTACATGATCACTTACATAATGTACCTACTAGCTGCACGGGCAGATTATCTCGGCCTCACCAAGAGGGGAATCATGAATGATCCAAATGCATGGCCCCATCTTGTGTACCCGCAGTTGGTAAAATTGGAAAACATCCCAGAGGATTCCCCTGATTATAGAATAGTCAATGACTCCTTCATATTCACAGTCATCTGATCTATTGAAGGTGACTTTGCTAAAAGAATGTCAGAAGAAGTTGTTGCTAAGGTAAGGGCCATTGGGGCCTATTTCATCTAGTTCAGGACATTCACGTACATTCAGATAGCTGGGTCAACCAAAGAAGCTACGTAGGTATCCATCTGACTGGATAATCATACTGGAGATGGCCAGGAAGCTCGCAGATGCATACAAGCACATCAAGCATAAGAAGAAGCATTGTTGGGACTTTCCCATCTCTTTGGGACCCTATACACTATAGGACATGAAGGTTTGCAAATCCCTTGCTTTTGAATGGGATGACTGTCCCTTACAACTTTACAAGATAGTATGAGCCTGCTTTGATCATATAGGTACTTATAGCTATATCATCGGCAGATTCTATGTACATGAGCCACATCTAGAGGATCATTGGATAAACTGTATAGATGACCATGAGGTCAGAATCTGAGATTACTGTAGAATGAACCTAACTCTGGAAAAAGAGGTGTTGAAGGTTCATATTTCCCTGAAGATATGGGAATGTGATTCAGAGGAAGTCTTAGAATACATTTACACACAAGATAAGGTGTATGACCATCCAATCATGAACATCGAGGTAGAAAAAGATGAAAATGATGACATAGACTTTAGGGTAAGGCACGTGATAAAAACCACTATATATTTGATCAAGAAGCCACACCACATGAGTCTGATCCCAGTGAAAACATTAATGGATCCCTCCAAGAAAGTAGAGAAACAATGAGGAGAGAATTCAACAGCTCCTTAATATAAGAAGCCTCCACCTTAGAAGCCAATAATGGTGTATGGTCATGAACGACTAGTTGAATATGGCTCCAATCCTATGCCTAAGAAAACTAGAATGACAGGCCAGATTGACCCACCAGCAGGATTGTCACAACCCTAATCAGGAGAGGGCCCATCCACCTCTAGCCAATCTTCCCCTGCCGCTGAGAAGAAAACCTATAAGAGGAAGAAGAGTTCCAAATCTCCATAGTTAGAAACTGTACAAGAAGAGCCTAAGGAAATGGACGCAAGTGAGCCCTTAGTCCAAAGGACCAGGTTGCAGAAGAGGAGAGAAAAGGAGACTACTAAGAAACATAGAGAGGATCCCAAAGAACAGGATGATCCTATAGATCCATTAGGACCAAATGAATTTATGCTCTCTGATTTTGAAGGACTTAAAGTATTTTTAGATCAGGGCCAAGATACACACACTAGGGGGCCACCGCTCATACAACCCCAAGTAGCCCTCACTCCACCACCTCTCATACAACCTTAGGTAGCCCTTACTCCTCCACCAGTCCAGTTCACCAATCCTCCAATGAATGTTCCTACTCCACTAGCAAGCTCTGATTCTACTCCAGGGCTTAAAAACCAAGACAGTGGGGTAACTCAGAGTTTAGCAACAGATAGTGTAGCTGGAGGGAGTTATGTTTTCACCCCATCACCTCATATACTTACACCACTAGTTTCCCTACCAACTCCAACACCTACTATTGCACCAACTTCGCCCCTGTCTACTACCACCATATCCTCATCTCCCACTACAATCATGCCAACACTTATTCCCGCAACCTCAATCCCGTCAACATGTGCCACTTAGGAAACTGAAGGAGTAGTAGGCACAAAAGACACATCACCTTTTTAGACCTCACTAGAGGCCATGACCGGTCTCAGGCCAGAAGTGGTAATTGATTCATCAACCGAAAAAGGCCCGGAGAAGGAAAGGGAAAAGGAGGTCAGTGAGCAAGATAAGGAAGAGGAGGAAATACAAAGTGATAAAGAAGGGGATAGAATGGAAGAAGGAGAAGATGGACAAGGAAAACGGGAAAAGAAGGAATCAAAATAGGGAATAGCTCTAGGGAAACAAGGCTTGACCTCAATTCTCCATATGGCACCATATGAGCTAGCAACTGCCTCTGGAAAACCTACTTGGTTTACCAAGGAGATACAACCTCGGAAAAGAACCTACACAAGTGAACTGGATGGAGAAGATACAACTATAACTGCTATGAAGCAAGCTTTCCACCATGCAGACATGAGTGTGCCTACTAAAACCATGTCATATGTGACCCAAGACCCTAAGGGTTGATGGACAACACAAATAGCTATCCCACCCTTGAGCACCTCTCAAACCATGAGTTCATCATGAGACTATATATTCAAGGAGGTAGACTTGGGGGAACCAACCACAGAAGGGAGCAAGACATTAGCAGCTTTGGGACTCAAGCATGCTCTAGGGTTCATGAATAAAGATGAAGAAACTAGCAAGGCTTTAATAGACTAGAATGAAGTATTGAAAGGGTTCATCCAAAAGATGGTGGGTCCCATTGACCCAAATTTTTTAGAGGCTTCATTACAAGCCATGCTTGATAAAAGGGCTACACCAGATTTGCCAATAGGATTAACCTCCTCTTTCATTGAGGCGAGCGCCGATTGGATAAATGACTTCAAACAATTTGGAGAGAAGGCAATCCCATCAATATTCAGGTCATACAGGACCATTTTGGTTGAGGTTAATTCAATCATCGACCTGGTGGAAGATGACAGGGGTATGGATGCCGAGGTAGCCAAGTGGCAGGTAGCTCTCCAAGATTTGGAGGTAATTAGAAAGCAACGCTTCCAAATTTTGGTGAAAATCTATGAGGGTGAAGAATTGGATAAATTTGAGACTTGGATCAAATAGATGACCAAAATAATTAAGGTCTACAAGAAACATCAGACCCTTATAGATGAAAAGCGGGAAGAGGTAATAAAATAGATCAAAGATATAGATACCTTCTTCATAGGTGTTGGCCTCAACGTCTATCGAGATGAAAGCCAATAGGCTCTACGGCCCTCCAAGGAAGTGGTCCAACAGTTCAGAGACGTTATGGCTGAAGTCAACACCAAGGAGGCCTTGTACAAACTATTCTACATGAAAGAAAAAATACATAGAATGTCCCAGCATGAAGAAGAGATCACGTTCTTCACTTTTGAATTAAATATCTTCAGAGAGAAGCAAGAACGAAGGATCACAAAGATAAAAAGAAAAGAGATCAATTTTGAGGAAGTCTAGGAGATAGTGCAAAGGCTCCGGGAAGCTCACCTAGAAGTCTTCACTGGATAAATCTCCAGGGTTCAAATACCAGATAGACCAGGCAATATTTTCACACTTGGTCAAAATTCACTAAGGCAGTATTTTTCAGCCTTCTGGCCTCCAATTTTTTGGCCTTTCGGCCTTCAAAGATTTTGGCCTTTTGGCCTCCTCAAATTTTTTCTCCCTTTTGGCCCACGACAAGTCTAAACTTTTGGACCTCCGAGTTTGAAGATTTCAAAGAGCACCTGGGAAATTTTGAAGACATTAAAGTTTTGGGGTAGAGGTCGGGGTCCAAAAAAACTGCGTGTTTCCAGCAAGGTCACTTTTTTCAAACACCAGTTCGACTCCAGATCAAATCAATGGAGAACTTGAGTTCATTTCAGAGGAACTAAGGGTCTCCTATTAGTTCCCACCATCAGAAACAACCCAGGTGAAGAATCCAAGAAGGACCACCAGAATCAAGAAGAAGACTCCTTGTTCATAGAAGAAATTCACCTTCTTTCTCTTTCTCTTCTCTGGTGGATTTTACCCTCTTTGCATGAGCAAACGGATTGTAAATGGGTTTCAGAATCCATGCAAGTTACACAGTATTAGTTAGCAAGTAATTTACCTTCAGCAAAGTTCTATCTTAGTTCTTTTTCTTTACTTTAGACTCTCTGATGCCCTAACTCTGAAAATCAAAGTTGTAGATCAAAACTCTATATATTGTAATCAAAAAGCAATGTAAAAGGATGACTTTTTTTAATAAAATAAAGATCTACATTGGGTGCTTCATTCATGGTGTGTGAATTACTGCTATCTATGTGAATTTATTGAATGTATGCTTGCATTATTCTTTATTTTCAGAGAGCCCTTTGTGTTATTGTGTTTCAAATTCGTGCTACTTTTAGTTGGAGTTTGCTGCTGTGTACCTACCTTTCCATTATGAATGTGTGGAGGAGATCATCTTTGGGCTTAATGATAAATCCATCTCGTGGGTGTGCACATCTTGGTGGCCTCATGATTTGATAGATTTTGAATATCTTGCACAGGTGAATACGTCTTCTCTCCAAACGCTTGCATCCATGGAGTAGTTAATTGTGACTTGGTCTGATTTATGCTTCGTGGGTTGTTCCAAATCTCTCCAGCATTTAATTCGCAAGAAGGGTTTACGGCGGTTTATGTCCTTAGGATTTCACTTTTCTCAAAATTTTCTTTATTTCTCGTTACCCTTCCCTCTTTAAAAATGCTATCATTAATTCTGAAAATTACCATCTTGAACACACAAAATTGCATTTTATTTACAATACCCATACTTGTTAAAATGGAAAATATAAAAAAGAGAACTAACAATATTTTGTAGTTTGCTATCTTGAATGTACCAGCAAAGGCCTCCTCATGAACAATCACATTTATCTTCAACTAAGTAACCAAGCAGGTTGTGACCCGACCCCGGAGAACCTTGGGAATAACTCTGTTATTCTTTCAAGAGAGGAAATTGAATCTCAAGATCCTAGCAAGTTGGCTTGTGTCAAAACAACGCTCAACACTAACAAAGGTATGAAAAAAATTTAAAAATTTTATTTATATAGGAGTAGTATCACCTAATTACATTCTACTCAAAATATCACTAAAATTGATCTTCAAAATTTGTAGATCACTGTCTCATGCCTTCAGTAAAACTTCCATTGTAGCTATTTTCCCACTTAAAAATAATCTAGCTCTTCCAAACCATCAATAGTACACACATCAGGGAACACCAAGGCTTTTTCTACCTCCTTTAGTCTTTGTTTCAATACTTCTAGGTTTGGTATCAATAAACCTTGCAATTCTAAAGATTTAGCAATCCTTGTGTCTTGTTCAGACTGATTGGCTCTCAACTTAGTGTTGATAGTACTCACTTTCCCACTAAATGTTGTAGCATATTCAATGTGGGGATGAAAATTTTCTATGAGTACCCTAAGATCTTGTTGAGATTCACTCTTTTCCCTTTCCAAATCCTTCAAAAATTGAGAAAAATAAGAAATAAACTTCAAAATTTTAGTACCTTTAGTCAATGCGCTCTTCATTTGGTTAACATCTTATGTGAGTGTCTTGTTATCAGTGATAATTGACTAGGATAAATTTTCTAATCTTTTCTTCTCATATGTCTTCTCTACTCTCAAAAATGCTACATCTTCTAGACTCTTAATCTATTCACTAGTTGCAACTACAAGATGGGCTAACTGATCTATGTTCTATCATTTTCATCATATGTAACAATGCTCAATAATTCTAAATATAAGTCTATTGTAGTAATATTTACCTGAGCAATCATATTTTTCTTTTATTTTGACGTAATTGAACCAGAAATGTTGATCATCTCCTCAGTTCTCATTGTACTCAAATTAATCTTCCTTTGAAGTTCTAAGTCCTCATCAAGTTGTATCTAAGACTTTGTTGGAGGAGTGACATTTTCTACACTTTGATCCTTTTCAATAATGTCTTCTTCTTGTTCTTGTTTCCCTATGATGTTTACTTATGTATCTTCCTTTTCCTTTTTCTTCTCTTGTAATTGCACATTAGTCTCTATCTACAATTCTTGAGTGTCCAATGGGTCATTCTGTACCTCCATGGTAGGAATATCTGATGTACTATCAATTTCATCAAGTTTAACTTGCACATATCAATCTTGAAACCTTTTATAGTTTGTATGACCACTTAATCATCCTTCTTCTCTTTTGTTGTCTCCTTATCAACATTCATAGGACTAGTTCCACTTGTGCCTTTCTTCAAACCTAAGTGTTTTCTCAAGATATCCTTAGTTTCATCCATTACCAATTGAATTTCTCCAATCATCAACCTTTTAGCTCTACCTCTTGTCCTGAGTAGAGGTCTTAGCTCTTTAATTTTGTTCTTTATCTCTTCTATAGTAGAATCATGCATTAAAATTAATAACTAATGTTTTACCAACTCTCTATTGCTAGAAAGTGCATGATTCCACCTAGCATCAATTACATCATACAATGTTTTAGGGATTTGACCTTGCATTTTTATAGATACTTTTCTTAATCTATGCATATTGAAAACAACAACATCTTCCATCAATCTTGTGTTGGAAAGTGACAATGCAAGCAATTGTTATTTTATCATTGCTGTCAAACCTTAATTGGTGAGACTATTGTTATCTATTTGAGTACCATATCTATTGTTGATGAAGAAGATTTAACAAGAAAACCAAGTGAATGGTTGAGTTAAGGAAAATAAAAGGGTACTTGATTAGTTCGCACTTTGGCAAAGTAATTTTTTGTTTATCTTTCAAAGATAGTTTTTCTGGTTGTTCTGTGCCAAGCAAATTTGGCTTGTGCCGAATAAAGTTTCTTATGACAAGCAAAAGTTTCTCAATGCCAAGCACCATTGAAATTGCTAAGTGAAAATAGTGATGTTGGCTGACTTACAGTAATTGGATTAATGATGAGATTTGAGATCTCTGGCCGACTTAGTTAATTTTATTGGGATATGTAATGTTAATTAAAGATTGATCCACATCATTTAATATATGGGTAACCGTAATTAATGCATGGTTTAAAGATTTAATTAGAGACTACTTTAGAGAAGTAAGTGTAATGCAAAGATGGAATGATCCATTGGATCTGACCTAACCTAAGATCTACGATCTTGTTTAAGTGGCAAAATATTTATCTGACCTAGACAGAGAGGTATATGATAACCTCAGGGGTTATTCATGAAGTGTGGAAGAGTGTATGTGTATACAAAAGGTTTTCATAGTTGATTTATTGTTTGGCATGATCTAGCAGAGAAGGCAAAAAGGCAGAGGTAGAAAGTTGCATGTGTGATTGCTTGACAGATTTCCAAGCAGATCAGAAGGTTGAAATTACAATGCAGGCTATCCAGTAAGTTAACATCAGAGCTGTAATTGGATCTAAATTACAAAGTAAGTTGTATGTACCAGATCACAACTGTTGATTACTTTCTTACCATTGTTTCAGTTAAATCCTTTAACAAGGTTGACTTAACAGTCATTTGTATAAATCCTCAAAAAAGGTGACATTTAGATTGGAATGTTCTAAGTCCTCTAACAAGGCCACTCCTGACAGGGTGATTAAATCCATTAACCAGGTCACACCTAGCAGTGTGTTATTGTAACCTTTCACAGGGTTGGCTCCTCACAAGGCATCACTTCAGAAAAGTGAAAACTTGGTAGCATGTTACTGGTGGTTTTTCCCTTATTGGGTTTCCACATTAAATACTTGTGTCAACTTGTGTGAATGCTTATGGTTTTTTTTACTGTTATGTTACTACAAGCTAATTTCAATTGACAGTAAACTGCTTGATTAAAGTTGTTGATTTATGCTACTGCTACTGAGTAGATCTGAAGTACAGAAAGTTTTAATTTGCTACATCTAGATCTAGGGATAACTGATTCACCCCTCCCCTCTCAGCTATTCTAAATTCATTCTAACAATTGGTATCAGAGTTTTGGTCTCCTAAAAATAGTTTGAAGGTATTTGGAGCGAAAAGATCAAGATGTATAAGAAGGAGGTTCCTAAGCTGAACAAAGATAACTTCCCTGCATGGCAGAGTTTGATGAAACTACATTTGGCTGGTATTGGAGATGATGCTAAGAAACTTATTGAACATGCCTATGTACCACCTACTGCTCCTCTCACTCCTGCACAACTAAAAGAAAAGAAAGAGCACAATCAAGCAATGTTGGAGATCACCTCCTCATTGAGCTATTCTAAGTTTGATGATATAAAGAGTTGCACAAATGCAAAGCAGATGTGGGACAAACTTGCAACTGTCTATGGTGGAGACTCAAATGTGTTGAGAGCTAAATCAGAAAGTCTAAGAGGTAAGTTTGATGAGATGAAAATGCAAGAAGGTGAAAATGTCATTCAGTACTATGGTAGGGTAAAAGAAGTTGTAAATGCCATTAGAGGGGCTAATGGAACAATTGATGAGAACACCATTATGAGAAAGGTACTAAGAACTTTACTTCCTGTATATGCTATTAGAGTTTCTACAATTCAAGAATTGAGATGTACTCCTAACAATAATCTGAATCTAGAAAATCTGATAGGCAGACTCACTGCATTTGAAATGTAAAATTATGATAACTATAATCCACAAGGGATTAATTCTGCTTTTAGATCACAGCTGGTTCTCAACAAATCTAAGAAAGGAAAGAAACATGTGGACAATGATAGTGACACTTCTAATGATGATCTTGAATAACTTGAAGCACTTATGGAAAAAAGGTTTTCCAGAGGAAAAGGAAAATATAGAGGTAAACTTCCTATTATCTATTTTTCATGAAACAAAGTTGGTCATATAGCTGCTAGATGTCCTAACAAAAATGAAAAAGATGAAAGAATGGATAACAAATACAAAGAATACAAAGATAGAAAGGATGACCGAGACTTCAGGAAATATAAGGACTACAAAGACAAAGGTAAGAAATCTTGTTATATTGCTAAAGAAACTTCTAACAATGACACTGATAATTCTGATGACAATGATATAGAAGTTGTTTATATTGCAATGAAAGAAGATTATGATGATGATGAGAAAACTGCACTAATCTCTTATATGAGCAAAAATGATCGTTGGATCATTGACAGTGGTTGTTCCCATAATATGACTGGTGACAAAGATAAGTTTGAAACCCTAAACCAATGTAAAGGAGGATATGTAAAATTTGGTAATGATTCACCATGTCTTATCAAAGGTAATGGATTGACTAAGCTAACTGACAAAATCAGATGTGATGATGTGTATTGGGTTGATGATCTAAAATACAATTTGCTGAGTGTTTCACAGTTGAACAATTCTAGTTACAAAGTTGAATTTCATCACAGAAAGGAAAGATCTATGATTCTACTAGAGAGTTAGTTGGAAGTGGTGATCAGACTAAAGGTAACTTATTTTATCTGGATTTATCTAAAGAAACATGTTTGTTTGCACAATACAATGATGTTTGGTTATGGCGTAAGAGGTTGTGTCATGTGAACTTTGATAACTTGGTAAGCATAAGTAAACTGAAAAAGGTTAGAGGGCTACCTAAGTTAAAGAAACCTGAGAATGCTATGTGTAAACAATGTCAACTAGGAAAGATGACTAAGTCTAGTTTCAAGCAAGAGCAAAACACATGTATCAGAGGAAATTCTAGAATTGGTCCATACTGATCTCTGTGGTCCCATTGGAGAAAGAAGCTATTGTGGTGCTAGATAATTTATTCTATTTGTTGATGATTATTCAAGGATGATCACTATAATGTTTCTCAAGAAAAAATCTGATGCATTCCAGTTGTTTAAATGGTACTTAGCTAAAGTTGAAAAGGAAACAGGCAAATATTTGAAATTCTTAAGATCTAACAGAGGTGGAGAGTTTATTTCTAATGAGTTTAACAGGTTCTGTAATGACTGAGGCATAAAGAGACAGATGTCTGCACCCAAGAATCCTCCACAAAATGGTATTGCTAAATGAAGGAACAAATCTATCATGGACTGTGCTAGAACACTAATGATGGAGAAAAATGTTGCACAAAAATATTGGAAAGAAGTTGTAAGTACTGTAGTCTATACACTGAATAGAGTTCAAATCAAGAAAGGTACAGATGCTACACCTTATGAACTTTGGTATGGGTATGCACCTAGTGTAAAGTATTTTAAAGTAT
>MU227649.1:3426398-3439562 GCA_018584345.1 Thuja plicata | reverse complement strand
TGGTTTTTGATTCATTTGACACCATGGTTGAGACTGCATGCCGAATTGAGGATGTTTTGAGAGAACAAGGAATTTTGACTAAACATGGAAATAACAACAACAATGGTCAAAACAACAACTCTAACAAAGATAAAGGGAAGAACCAATATTGGAATAAGAACAAACAAGTGGTTAATGATGGATTTTTGGATTCCTCCCAACATAAAGATCAACCTGTGCTCCACTTATCTAGCATTGTTCAAGCTACAAAGCTCAATACATCCAATCAACAAGAAAGTAGGCCAAGTTACCAAGGTAAGCCTACAAGCAAAAAATGTCAATTTGAAAAACTTGGAAAAACATATGGAGAGATTTTCAATAAACTTGTTGCTAGCAATTTGATACGTCCTCAGAGGGAAAAAGATTTTTATATATGTACAATTAAACCACCTGGGTGGAAGGAGAAATCCTTTTGCATATTTCATAATGGTATTGGACATGACATTGAACATTGCTACAAACTTAGGCACATCATTCAAGATCTCATTGATAGTAACCAAATTACAGTAGATGGATTAAACACCAATGCTGATCACAAAGCATTCAAGGATCCTTTTCCCAAACATGAAAAGGGGGAAACCTCTAAAGTTAAGAATGGAAAAGCTGAGATCAACTATACTTATACAGATGCAGAGATTACCATCAACATGCTTGAATTTGTGGAAGAAAGTGTTAACATGATGAGTGGAAGAGATCCTTATGGTTATGATCTCGATGAAGACTATCCTCCTATTTTTGATAGGGAACCTGTTGTGGTGCTAAGGGGTCCCAACTTTAGAATGTCATCTCAAACCCTTAATGTTGTTACCTGAATTCAAGGTCATGTTGTCATTAAAGGACCAAATTCAAGTCAATCCAGTAAACTTAAACAAGTGGTGTCTAAACTTGTTATCTTGAAGCCAGCTATCAATCTTAAATCAAACTACAATATTTTTGACTAGTTACAAAGAACATCCACTCATATTTTAATCTTTGAGCTTTTAGAGTTGTCTCCAAGACATAAACAAATCCTTGATGATGCTTTGTGTATGGCGAATGTCCCCAACAACTTAGATATTGATCAATTCTAGAATATGGTTAATCACATTGCTACCCCTCATTACCTTACAATTTTAGAAGATGATGATAAAGCTTTGAGCCATTCACACAATCTTTCCCTTCATATTGAGGTCATGATCTATAGAACCCGTGTTAGGCGTGTGTTGATAGATGGGGGTGTTGGGCTTAATATTTGTTCTTTTAGTATTTTGAAATAATTGGGTTATTCTAAAGAAGTTATAGATACAATAAAGAGAATTACTATCAAAGCCTATGATGAGGTAGAAAGAAGTTCCAAGGGGTTGGCCATCCTTCCTATTAGGATTGGCCATGTTTAAAAGGATATTTTATTTCAAATAGTTGATGTTGGACCCCTTGCATATAATATCTTACTTGGTAGGCCATGGATTCATGACATGCAAGCAGTGTCATCTCCCTACCATCAATGTGTTAAGTTCCCCTATAATGGAATAGAGATTTGTATACCCAGGGATAACACTTTATCTGTTAATTCAATTTCAGCAGGGGCTCATGTTCCCCTCAATAGAGAAGAAGAAGATTTTGATGCTACTTTGGCAGCATGTAAAGACAAGTTTAAATCAATAGACCTTGGTATGGGGGGGTATCAACTCAACTCCCTCACAACATTGCCAGTTTCACCTAGGTTTTATGGTAAAACTTCAAAAGAGATGAATCCTTCCTCTTTAGCTATGACATTATTTGGAAAATTTGTAGAATCATCAGTGCCTATTCAAAATGAGAAAGAGGAAACATTTTTTAGAGACTGGATCTATAGAGAAGAAAAGTACAAGCACAATGAGAATTTCTCTCCTTCTCCTAAATCTTATGGGAGAGGATATACTTTTGTCAAGAATATGGGCTATCCTGGGTATGGCCCTCTTAATCACAATTTGGATGCTAGGTCTGAACCTCTTGATCATGCTAAATTTGGACGCAAGTCTAAGAAACTAGTTGGCCTAGGATTTGAAAAATGTAAAAAACATACCAATCCTCTCTTTGAGAAGTTGGATAGTGATGATGAACCTAAATATGTACCTAACTTGACAAATCAACAAGATATGTGTGAAGATTGGGTCCCTTCCACTACTCTCCTTTGGGGAGATTCAGATATTTCAGTTACCCATGCATTAGTTGCAACTTTAGAACAAGAATCAGATATCGAGGATCCTTTGAGAGAGCGTCAAAGAAATAATCTTGCTCATTTAATGGAAAGAGAAAATACTACTTTTGATGAAGCTGGACCTTCAACATCTTGATGTCCCAAGCCTTCATGGTGTAAGCATCCCAGTCGCAGTTTAGATACCAGTTCTAACAAATATGAATGGGACTCTTTTTCTAAGCCCTCAACAATTAATAGAGATGTTGATGTTGCACACATTTATAGTTCTCAAACTGAGTTAGCCAACGAGTCATGTGTAGGATTTGAGTTTTTGAACCCACATGTTGCCTTAATGAATGATTATGTGCTTGTTAGGATGAATCCTAATTTGGGTAGCTTTGGGGGATACTTGACGGACTCTGACTCTTCAGTCACCAACGATGATATCATTCATATTTATAACCTTGAACCAGCCATTTCCTTACCTCTTGTTCATCCCGACCTTATTGATTGGTCCCAACGCTATCAAGAAACTGAGCTTTTAACATTCCAAAATTATTATGAGATAGCTTGTTACCTAAATTCCATTGAACCCATAGTCTCTTCCACCAGTGAACCGGCTACCAGTATGATAGAGACAGACATCAAGTACCTTAGTCACAAGATAAAGAGAAAATAAAATAAAAAGAATAGGTGTTTTGATGGTGAAAACCACTGTGTGGTAGTGTCAGAACCAAAAAAAAAGTAAAAATAAATGACGTATCCAAGGGTGAAAACCTCTCTAAGGTGCCTAAGGATGAGGTACTTGATCATCTTCCCAGCTATTTTCAAGATCGATCTTTAGTGCTTATTGAGCCAACACAAGCAGTTAATTTGGGTACAAAAGAGGCTCCACAAATAGTGCACTTGGCTAAGACCTTGTCACCAATAGAAAAAGAAGCTTACACTAAGTTCTTATAGAGAAAGAAGATTAATTTTGCATGGACTTATTCAGATATGCTAGGGTTGGACATTAATCTTATTATGCATCACTTATCCATAGTGTTGGTTGTATTCCTAGTTGTGGTCTATTTGCCAAAATTTTGTGATCCTCATGCTCTTTTCTTTCCTAAAGTTAGAAGTCCCTCAGTTCCTCGTAATATCCTTGTTGAAATTTTTAGAGTCTTCAGGTCAAAATCCATGTGAAAATGCAAAACCTCAAAACCCTAGGTCCTGCTCCAAGCCAAAATGAGAAAACCCCTAAAGTGTTCATCATGTTTCTATTTTGGTGTTACCTTTTTTAAATAACTTAAGTCATGTCTTTAATACATAGTCACCTGGTTGCATGATCTTAACAGCATATTCCTTTTTGTTTCGAGACTTGGCGATTAACTATTGTCAAGATGTCTCTCAAAGAAATAGAATATTCTTTTTGTTTTGTGAGACTTGGTGGAGCCCTTCAGTCGTGAAGTCTCCAAATAAAGAAACATGTCAGCAATTAGCAAAAGGGCCCACAGATGAGTCGCGGTGTCGCGTGAATGATCCAGTAGTTAGTTAATATTTATGAGACTTGGCGATTGCTTCAGTCACGTGGTCTCTAAATTGGCTTGCAGTTATGTAATAAGTATAAAGTTCATGGTTGTGTGGTCTCTAGAAGAGATGATAGTTAAGTAAAAGAGGTCGAGACTTCACGACTAACCGCATACAGTTTGGAATATAAGGCAGTCGGGTGGTCGTCGGATAAGGATGCTGAGTCAATTTTTATTCAGTGATCCAGAGACAAGTAATGGAAGGAGACACGTGTCCAAAGGTGAAAGGATTAAGAGTTTTGTCGCGTGGTCTCCAAAAGGAAAAAGGTCATTTGGTGATCAGGAGACTAAGTATAAAGTCCTTTGTTGTCGCATAGTCTCCAAATAATATAAAGATATTAAGAAATATTTAGCAACTTCACGGAGCCGTCAGATGGAAAGATGAACAGATCAAACGGTGGTCGTGAAGTCTCTAAATCAAAAATGCTTAAAGGTAAAAGTGCTCGTGACTTTGAGATACTTGTTTGTCACATAGTCTCTAAATTAAAACCAAAATAAAATGTTTGTCGTGTAGTCTCTGAAAGATTTGTCAAACTAACATTTATACTCAGCAATTAGGCGACTAAGGTTAGTCGCGGGGTCTCATAAAGAAAAGTAACATTCAGCAACTTGGAGATAACTGTAAAGGACAAAGGTAACCGTCAGTCATGGAGTCTCTGAATAAATTGTGAGTTAAGTTTTTCATCCAGTGACTTTGATTTCTTCAATTGCGTGATCACCAAAAATAAACCATGGTTAGCCAGGAAAACAAAGTAACACAGTCGCTTTGTCTCCAGAAGAATTGAGGGTTATAAAGTTGGGTCAGCAACAAGGAGATAATACACAGTCGTGTGGTCATTGAATATTAAATTTTAGAAAAGGCGGTAGTTGATGACATGACAACAATGAATGATTTGGCACCTAATGACAATCTAGGAAATTTATTACTGTGTAAAAAAGGTAGCTGAGATGTCTTATGGAGAGCCAATCAAAAGGAGGCATGTCATCTCTTTCAATTTTTATAAGGTTTTTTCTGATGATACACATATATGAATTTGATTTCTTGTCACCCTCATGAACTACGGCTAGGTTTTCAATCAATTTCACAGCGTGCTGAATTGAAGATAGAATTGATGATTTTTCAAATGATGAGCCCTGTACTTGAAATAGTTACCATAAAGGAGTTGATTGAAGGCTCATTTTTAATTTATCTTGCATTCGGAGTTATAGAGAAAAGAAGTGCTAGGTTTTTTGAATTGAGAGAAGAAATTGGTTAAGTTGCAGGATACTCAATTGATTATCAAGTTTTGAAATTGTAGAGCAGTTAGTGTGGCTTCTACCAGTGGCAGGAGCAACGAGATAGATGATGATACTAAAGGAAAGGAATTATTCTGATGAATTCCTCAAATTTTTGCCGGGGTCTACACAGAATAAAAGGGAAAATGCTAATGTTCTAACTGATGATTACTACGATATCAGAGATGCTAACACTCTGGGATCAACAGGTTTTTCTCTTTTCAACTATTTCTATAACAATTCTGATAAGGCCATTCTAGTGTCAAACCCTTAGACCTGTGGTCTGGCTAGGTTAATTATCCCTGATGTATATATAGATGTAGACTTGTTCTTAGGTATTTCTAGTCACTATGATGTCCTATCTAGGAAAATTAAGAAAAATGATGGCACTTCCCTGTCTATCCTAAATAGAAACTCATTTATGCAAGATTTTGGCTTGTATAGTACCATGTCCACAAAAATTAATCTTACTAAGCAAGAGGAGAGATATAGGTTAAAGCCTGGAATTGCTAGGGGACAATTGTAGAAACACATGCATAAGGAGGTTAGGAACCATCTTACTCCTATACCCAGGACAGCACCCTATTTCTTTAAGGACCTACATTTCTATATCAAATATATTGCCTATGCCCTGTGTAGAGTGTTAGGCAGAGATGGAGGAGCTGAGAAGATTAACGCTGGGATTTTAATGATGGTGTTGGACTTACAAGAGGTGCATTCTAGCACGAGCTAT
Source organism: Thuja plicata (assembly GCA_018584345.1). Classification (NCBI taxonomy): domain Eukaryota; kingdom Viridiplantae; phylum Streptophyta; class Pinopsida; order Cupressales; family Cupressaceae; genus Thuja; species Thuja plicata. The sequence goes on along the minus strand of MU227649.1, from coordinate 3,433,789 downwards.
GACTACATACAATACATTATTGATGAGATGCATGAAGGTTTTGTAGCAACACAAAAGAAGATGAAGGATCCAAAGGAAAAAGAGCCTAGGTTCTTTCATTATTCCATCCTGATGCATCTGCTCTTACATTTTAACTTTGGGATCATGGATGTGAACAATTTGGATCCTCAAAGGATTTTTAAGGACAAGCCTAATCCCATTCATTTTTGGGTTAGGATTTGGAACTATACATCCAAAGATTGTGATTACTGTGTGTTTGAAAACTCGATTGTATATCCAATAATGCAGAGCATGAGCATTAGCAAGACAAGGCTCCCAATCAAGGTGCTCCAACTACTGAGGCCTTGTGAATATTTAGACAAATGGGAGGGAAATCATAACTGGGGAGACTTCTTTCTTGAAGAGAACTTCACCATGATTAGGGTATATGGGTGTGTGCATCCACCTCATATCTTTCCCTACCATGTGCCATCAAGAGTTTCTACCATGGAATTCATCTGGCAGCTTTTATTGATAGATAATGAGCATTTTGCGCTGCATAGGAAGGGGACCTTAACCCCTAGGCAGTTCAAGATTTTCAATTTCACTATTAACAAAGGTGCCATTGATACAGTCAGCCAGTGGTTGGAGAGTTGCAGAATGGGGGCAGCCTCATATAGATATATTGATCCTGATGGTTTCCTAGCGGGAGTTAGAAATCTTTTTAACCCCCACAATCCCTAATACAAATGTCCATTGTACATGTATAGAAGAGGATGCAACAAGAAATCTTCTTGAGGAAAATGATATTAGGACAAGAAGAGAGAGGATTTAGGAATTACTGAAGCTAGAAACACAAATAAAGAGAAATGGGTTGGATTTTGGAGGCTTCTATCCTGATTTTCCCTACTTAGATAGAATCAAAGCCATGATTGATAATTTCTATGTGCTTTGTGAAAAACTTGACAATGTTCTAGATAAGAAAGGAGCCCAGGAGCCTGAACATTCAGAGTCAGAATATGAAAGTGGTAGTGATGGTGACTATGCCCGTCCACCTCAATATGATCAGCCTCAACAAGATGTTGCAGAGGTACCATAGTTGCAATGAGAGGAGGGCCATATCATTGACCTAACAGAGGTCTCCCAGCTAGACGATGTAGAGGATCCTTCAGCCAAAAGGCAAAAAGTTGACATAGGTCAGCCTTCAATTGTTAGGCAGGAAAAGAAAAAGGATAAAGTAAGTGCCTTGGTTCCTGGGAGTAGGTTATATGACCATAACCTAAGAAAATTGATCAGACAAAGAAAGAAGCAACAACTAGATGTAGAGGAAAATATTGAGTTGCCTCTCAAGTCATGTATTGATGAAAGATTAATACATCAGCAAAAGTTTTTAAGTGATGATAGTTTCATCAAGACTGATGAATTTAAAGATTTTTTGAGATGGCATAAGGAGGAAATAAGAGATGAATTAAAATTTGATGGAGAGAAAAAAAATGAAAAATGAGGATCTATTAGCCTTACAATCATATGACCCTGATAGTGAGGATATCTCACCAGATGAGGCCAGGCAGATGGTATTAAACAGTGGCATATTGCTTGCTGAGGGCTGGGACTTGGCCTCAGCTTTCATCATTGATCAGATAAGGAAGTAGTTAGATTTGAAAATGGCAAGTGAGGTACAAATGGGAGACATGATAAAGGTATTTGGGTATAGCCCAAAGTCTCAGACCTTTTCCATGTGGAGTCTTTTCCCAAAAGACCAGAAACCTTAGTTGGTGAACATCCAAGAGAATATGGTGGGTAATCAGATGGTTTGGTCAGTGTAGAATACAAGGGATCTAGAGATATCACAGATTATGACACACTGGGCACACTTAAATGAGGACAAGACCAAGAAACTATCTAATAAGTGTAGCATTTTGATTGAGGAGACCAGTGCTTTGGCCACAGAGTTGTGCCACATCAAGATACACCAATAGGATAAGGCAATTGCTGAGTTGCTAAACCAACTAGAAGAAAATCCTGAAGTGGTGTATGTACCTTCACAACAACCTTTGCAAATTGAGGAGAAAGAAAAGTCAGAAGAGGTGGTTGAGAAGGATGACATGGGAGAGAAGAAAAATGAAATAGATTTAAATGCATTCAGATGCATTTTACAACACAGGATTGATATATTGAAGGATAAGACAGATGTCATCCTCAATGCATATAATAAGTTTCCCACCCTACACATAGAGATAACAAGGTACCTTGCTATATTAAACCCTTATTTTGTTAATTGGTCTCCTAGGGTGAAACTATTTGAGAAAATTGCCTTTTTGCAGCCCCTAAAGTCAGAGTTGCTTGAGGTGGTGACAGAGGTAGGAGATGAGGTTAAAAAGGTAAATGTGGCCTTGTCATTCTTCAAGGGTAAGTTAAACCAAGTAGAGGCTAAGTTGAGCCTGTTTTCTTCAGACTTCAACAGATTTGTTCCTCCCCTTAAAGGAGAAGATGATCAGATAAAGACCTTGGAGGTATGGAAGAATGAGTTTGACAGTAAGATGCCTAATAGTGAGGCATTCATTTTAGGATCTGATTTGGATATTGAAAGCTTTAATAAGATTTTGGATGAGGCCTTCAGAGCTGAAACTAACATCAATAAATTCCTATTGGATGTTAAAAGCATCACTGATGTCAGGTGGGAAAGACAAAAGGCACAAGTACAAAGCACTCAGGACTTCAAGTGGCCAACTGAAGATGAGGTGACAACATGGGACTCGATGATTAGGCCCAAGAAGAAGAAGCCTGAGATTGAGGAGGAAATTCTTGATGAAGAGTAGAGGGGAACACTTGGCGCCTAATCATTGAGCACAGGGAGGTTAGCTATTTACGGAGATAAGTGTAAGTTAGCTTGTAATGGTGGTCACTAAGTATTGCTACAAATACCAGAAGCTATCCTGAACATTTTCAGACAAAGGCGCCAGATTCTAGAAAGGACAAATAATATCAGATTTTTATCCTCTATTTTTGTCCTCCCACCGCATATTCATTCTTTTCTTTTGTCTTTTCTATAATTTTACGGTTAGGTTCCGTAAACCATCCGAAGCTTGTTGCATCCTAAAATAAAGGATTCCAAGATGGTTAAGGACCTATATATAAGATCAAGATTGTAATTTTGAAAGGAGATGAAATATATAGAAAATCAATCTTTCTAGACTTCTATCTATGTCTTTCAAGCTTTCAAGTTTTTTATGTACTAAACAGGATCATATCAATAAAAATACAATGCAATTTTACTCTATTTTCATTTTTGTCTCTTTAATTGTTGTGTATGCTCTTTTATGTTTGAATTTGTAAGGCAATTTCAAGAATTTTAGCTATAAGGTAGCTATCTAATTACTTGCAAGTTTTTTTCATGGAAAGAACTAAGTTTTGTAAGTAGTTTCAGGGAGCATAACAATAGTTAAGGATTTGATACAATATCATAGAGATCATAGGATAATTTGTAAGGTATTTTATCTGAATTGTATGTAAGTTGTAAGGCATCTTACAGTATTTTTTTTTTATGTATTTCTGTGAACTTTAAGTTACTGACTCTATAGCCCAAAGGATAGGCACTGGTCTAGGAATTGATTTGATAATCTATCATTATCCAAACATTTAAATACTATTCAAACCAAACATTTCAAAGTATTTTTTGTATAATCAATTGTATTCCTAAGGGTTACAGTTGAATTTTGTTGATTTCTTAAAGAGAAAATCAAATAGGTTATTCCTCCCAGACTCATAAGAGTTATAAAAGGAAAGAAGATTGTATTTCTTGGTTATGTTACTGTCTTCTATCATAAAGATATTGATTTGGATTGCCAAGATTTTTCTTAGAATAATCATAGTCATCTATATTGTTATATACATGTCCATCTAAAACAGAGCATTCAGCACATAAGGTTCAATCCACTCTAAAGATAGTGTTAAGACAGTAATCAGTCATAGATAAAACCTGTCTGAGTCAGTGGATCTCAAAAAAGAAGGAGGTGGTAATAGATATCCCCAGTGTTATCAAGAACCTCATCAATTAGTGTTTTTTCCCTTGCTTGAGTCATAGTGTCAAAAGGCATTAGGGGTAGTAGAGTTGTTCAAGATTTCAAATATCTTTCAGAGGCCTAGCAAGAAAAAACACTAACAAATTGGCGACTCTACTGGGGAATCAGAGATTTTAAAGTCTTGTTAAGAAACTTCAGAATATCTCTTTTCCAGTAGTCAGAACTCTCTGGTGTTTTCAAAATTTTTACAAGTCTTTTCCAGTGGTTTTTGTTGGATTATCCTTTGATAAGTATTCATTTATCCCAAGTTATTGGGTGGCGACTCTAAAATAAAATCTCTGAGATTAGTGCAAATTGAGTGAATATCATTCAATAATGAATACTAGGTCAAGGATGAGAACAGATCCTGAGAAAGTATTATATGGTGGACTTCCATCATCCTCAAGGATGGAGATGTCTTGGAGAAAAAAGAAAAATCTGGTTAACATGGATGAGACCCCTCCAAGAGGAAAAGAGGGTAATATTAGGAGAGTAATGAATGTAAGTCAGCATTCTCATGATGGGAATACTTTAGAGTATGAAGAAGTGGCTGAAAGGGTATTGGAAAAACCCACAGTCACCTCTACTTCAAGTGAGAGAGAAGTGACTAGTACTTCTAGTTCAGATTTAGAAGATGCTCCCTCTAATATGCTAGAAAATGAAGAGAAGTTTATCTTGAAACAGCTTTCCCTGGTTCAACAGATGAAGAAAGAAAGAGAAATAAGAAAGAAAAAGAGTGACCCTAAGAATGTTGATAAGAACAAAAGAAAGTCTTAAAAGCATCAAAGTATAAAAGATACAGAGAGGTCTCAGAGGGACCAAGAAATACCATTCACACATAAGGCTCCTATTTCACAAAAGGATAAAGGAAAGCAAAAGATGAGTGAAAGTAGGAACCAAGAACCTAAGTTTCAAAAGCCTTTAAACGAGCAAGTGTCCAAGTTGGACATTGATTTGGAAAAATTAAGATTTGAAAAAGAAACTATGGAAAAAATGTTAGAAAAAGCACAGATGGAGGCTGCCACTGTTGAAATGAAGAAAAAGATAGATTTTTTACAGTCTTCAAAGTATGCTTATGCTAGCCCGAAGAATGTTACTGCTTCTAAAACAAAGGCCACTACTGCTAAGGAGGATGATAGCTTTCAAAGGAAACCATTGCACACTGAAAGGTACAAACAATTTAATTTTGTTGGTTTACCTGGATATCCTAATGCTTTTCCTAAAGATGTGGGTGATATAGGAGAAAAACTCCCTAAGTTTGCAGGTAATAATGTTATATCTTGTGAAACACATCTAAGAAAATTCATTGACTTTGTTGATGATCTGAATATCACTCATGAAGATGTATTGATGAAATTATTTTTTCAGTCCTTAGTTGAAGATGCAAGAGAATGGTTTAGAAGCCTATCTAATGGATATGTTGTGTCTATGGATGAGTTGATTGAATTGTTTAAAGATCAATATGGAGACAAAACAAATAAAGGCTTTTTATTGAATGAGTTCAATAATATTAAAAAGAACTATAATGAGGAAGTCACAGAGTTTAATACAAGATTTCAGAGAGCTATGCACAAGCTATTTCAGAAGATAAGGCTGGATGAAGAGGTATGTTTAGCAACTTATTTGAACGCTTTTGATTCTAAAATGGGATATGCTCTTAGAGATAAAAACCCTAGAAATCTTATGCTTATAAAATAGTAGTCAATATTGAAATAGAATAGAAGAGTATCTGGTAAATTGAATAGGAGGGATGACTCAAGGTTTAGTAGGAGCAATTTGAAAGAGCCAGAGTATAAAGAAGATAAAGCTCCCCAGAAAAATAGACCCTCTTATAATGCTACCTGCAATCCTCAAAATAGGATGCAAAATCATCCTTATGGCACTTAGTTCAAGGATGGGAAGCTTGTTAATGTACTTAGAAAAGATAAGACAAACAACAGAACTCTAGACCCTCTTCACAAAAATTTGGTTCATTTTTGCAATGATGATACTTGGTGTGAAGCATGTGAGTCTCCTCATAACCCTGATTTTTGTATTGTTTCTTTAGACTTAAGAGTAAGTGAAGAACAAGGAAATGATGATGGTGATCAGTGTGATCATAGTATGACCAATACTTATTCATGCCATGATATAGACTCAGACAATGAAGAGGAAAATCATGATTATTATATTGCACAAAGAAGGATAGAGAATCATCATCAACATATCTTATCTGATAGTGAAACTGAAGAAACGGATGATGATATAAGATGTTATGCCCAAGACAATCAAGACTTTCCACTCATCAAAAAAGCTTCAAAGGAAGAGAAGGATAGAATCACTGCAGAATTAGTGAATAAAGCTAAAAGAAATTACCACTTAAGGAACAGGGTGGTAGGTGGTGCTGGTAGCCAACCCTTAGGTGTCTTTATAAAGGAAAATAAAATAGACACTAAATATGTGCAGAAAAAAGATGGACCTAGTGAAAATGTAAATAAACATAAGGTCAAGATCATTACAAAAGCCATAGATCCAAATGTTGTACAAGAGGAAGATGTGAGAAGACAAGAAAAAAATGTTCCTGTTCAAAAGATAGAAAATAAAAAACTAAAAAAGTCAGCTCTAAAAGAACACAATGAAGAAAATGATGTCACTATTGACAAATCAAAATTTTCAGATATGAGATACACTCCAGTAGATATGGGTCAATGTTTGTCCCAGATGACAGTTAAGGTTCCATTTTTGGAAATGATGATAATTAAAGAACATAAGGAAAAAGTAATGTCATTATTAAACAGTGTACCCACAATAAAGGTTCAAAGTCTAGTGGATGTTTCCAAGAGGCCAATTACCAAGGGAAACGAAGTAGAGGTGTTGACATCTGAAATTCCTCAAATATTCTTGAATGCAACTTCTTCCCCAAAAGTTGTTGACCCATTTTTTATTTCATTTATAATTAATGATAAGATGCTAAAAAATTGCATGATTGATTCAGGAGCCTCTAATACAGTTACGCCAATTGAAATCATGAGGGCAATGGGGTTACAAGTTGATACACCTTATGGGAGATGCAGAGCTATGGATTCTAGAGAGGTCCTTATGATTGGTACCATTGAGGCTATGCCTTATAGACTAGCAATATGCCCTGAGGTAGTAATGACTATGAATGTTCTTGCGGTTGACATACCACCTCATTATGGCATGTTGCTATCAAGAAAATGGAGTGCTCAAATGGGAGGTAGTAGACAAAATGATTTATCATATGCTACTTTCAACATTGCTGGAGAAAATGTTAAGGTCTTAAGGGAGAGTAGAACTCCCCACATGATAGAAAAATTTGAAGACACTAATGTTAACTGTTGCATTGACATA
>MU227649.1:3390029-3407627 GCA_018584345.1 Thuja plicata | reverse complement strand
ACTCAGAGGGAGTCTACAGATGATTAGACACAGATGATTACAGTGTGATTATAGACACAGAGGGAGAAATGTTTTACAGATAAGAATCAGAATGAAGCTAAAGACATTAATGAAGATTCATTCATATTAAGGAACACAGGTGAATTCTTGGATTGGTTGGTAACTATGCTTGTTAAATCATTGTTTTAATATTTTGTGTTGCCATCAATGCCAAAGAGGGAGATTGTTGGAAAGTGACAATGCAAGCAATTTTTATTTTTTCATTGTTGTCAAACCTTAATTGGTGAGACTATTGTTATCTGTTTGAGTACCATATCTATTGTTTATGAAGAATATTTAACAAGAAGAACAAGTGAATGGTTGAGTTAAGGCAAATAAAAGGGTACTTGACCAATTGGCACTCTGGAAAAGTAATTTGTTATTTATCTTTCAAAGATAGTTTTTCTGGCTATTCTGTGCCGAGAAAGTTTGGCTTGTGCCGAGAAAATTTGCTTGTGCCGAGTAAATTTTCTTATGATGAGCAAAAGTTTCTCAATGTCGAGCACCATCAAAATTGTTGAGTGAAAACAGTGATGTTGGCCGACTTATAGTAATTGGATTAATGATGAGATTTGAGATCTCTGGCCGACTTAGTTAATTTTATTGGGATATGTAATGTTAATTAAAGATTGATCCACATCATTTAATATATGGGTAACCATAATTAATGCACAATTTCAAGATTTAAATAGAGACTACTTTGGAGAAGTAAGTGTAATGCAAAGATGGAATGATCTGTTGGATCTGACCTAACCTAAGATCTACGATCTTGTTTAAGTGGAAAAAGATTTATCTGACCTAGATAGAGAGGTATATGATAACCTCAGGGGTTATTCATGAAGTGTGGAAGAGTGTATGTGTATGCAAAAGGTTTGCATAGTTGATTTACTGTTTGGCATGATCTAGCAGAGAAGGCAAAAAGGTAGAGGTAGAAATTTTCATGTGTGATTGCTTGATGAATTTCCAAGCAGATCAGAAGGTTGAAATGACAATGCAGGATATCAAGTAAGTTAACATCAGAGTTGTAATTGGATCTGAATTGCAAAGTAAGTTGTATGTACTAGATCACAACTGCTGATTACTTTCTTACCATTGTATCAGTTTAATCCTTTAACAAGGTTGACTTAATAGTCATTTGTATAAATCCTCTAACAAGGTGACATTCAGATTGGAATTTTCTAAGTCCTCTAACAAGGCCACTCCTGACAGGGTGATTAAATCCTTTAACCAGGTCACACATAGCAGTGTGTTATTGTAACCTTTCACAGGGTTGGCTCCTCACAGGGCATCACTTCAGAAGAGTGAGAACTTGGTAGCATGTTACTGGTGGCTTTTCCCTTATTGGGTTTCCATGTTAAATACTTGTTTCAACTTGTGTGAATTCTTATGGTTTTCTTTACTATTATGTTACTACAAGCTAATTTCAATTGACAATAAACTGCTTGATTAAAGTTGTTGATTTATGATACTGCTGCCGAGTAGATCTGAAGTACATAAAGTTTTAATTTTCTACATCTAGACCTGAGGATAACTGATTCACCCCTACCCTCTCATTTATTCTAAATTAATTCTAACATCTTGTGTCTTATTCATTCACCTTATCATAAAACTTTCTTACTCCAATCAACACACTGTGACTCTTTACTTTATACACTATCTTTTCAACAAATATAAACTTTCCAAAATTAATTTTATCAAATTTACCTCCAGCAGACTTAGTGGTAGAGGTGCCTAGTACCTTTGATTTATTTCCTTGAACATTAATCTCCTTCTTATCACTTTCTAATACAGTATCTTTGTTTCCTTCATCTACTCCTTTCTTCTCTCTTTGAGCTTGCTCCTTCATCCTCTTCCCTATTACCTTGACAATTCTAGGAGTCTCCTTTACTATAGGTTTCTTCTTTTTAATAACCGAAGGAGAAGGTTTTTCCTTCTTCACTTGAGTGGAGCTTCAGGTATGTCTACCAATTGGGGCACTACATGTTGCACCCACTTTTTCTACTTCAACTTTAACTTTTGTTGCTTTAGATGTGTCAGCTTGTTCTGCAGCATGCTTTTCTCTAATCTGCTCCAATTTCTCTTTAGTGAAACCTTTATTCATCATGAATGTGTCAATGTCTCTCTTTACTTTCTTCTTAATTATAGGTTTCATTAACTCACTTTGAACATTGAGAGATTTTTCTTCATAAGTTCCAAATATTGGTGTTTTAGGATCTACCGGTTGAGCCAACAGGTTGTTTGCATACAAAGATAGTATGTCTTCTTCCACTTTGTATCCCATGGGCATTACCCATGAATTTTTGGGCTCAATTGCTTCAATCATCCATGTATCAGTGTCAACCATGAAACATATGGTATCCTTGTACTTCTCTACAACAGTAAATGGAATTCTCTCTCTCGTGCATTTTCTTCTGAAAATATTTCAAATAACCCCAAATTGTGCTTGTAAATCCATTACCCAGCACCTTAATGCAATTGTTGATCTGAATAAATATTGGGGAATCATTGATCCAAGTGATATTCTCTATTCCAAGAAACATGTTGGGTAAATACACGAAGTTGGGTGCCAAATCCGCAGAAGTTCAAGGCCAAAAAAATTTGGTGCAAGAAACAGGTGCCCATTAAACTTTGGGGGCCCGAGCCGTAAATATAAAATGGGCACCCATTTTGATTCGGGTGCCCAAAGCTAGACAGGCACCCAATTTTTAAAAAATGGGTGCCCGTTTTCTAAAAAACAAGTGCCTGTTTCACAAATATATTTATTTTTTGTTTTTAACCGTCTTGCAAGTCATTTTCAGAACTTGTGAAATGGGATCATGATTTTTAGTGTACGGGTGCCCATTTTGAGTTCTATCGCCCACCCCCTCAGCTATTGTTTTCTCGATTCTAGGTACCTAACATTGTTTATTATTATTTTTATTTATTTATTATTATGTTTTCATTAAAAATTGTAGTTTATTGTTATTTTTTAATAGTTAGATAAGTAATTTTATAGTTTCAAAAAAATTTCTAATAGTGTATAAAAAATTGTATTTTATGTTTAATTTTTTTTATTTTTAGTTTTAATTTACTTTGTAAATTATCATACAAAAAAAAGAAAACTAAAAAAAATGTTAGAACTTAAAAACCTAGGTAGAAAACAAATAATAAACCTCTCTCTCTCTCTCTCTCTCTCTCTCTCTCTCTCTCTCTCTCTCTCTTTTATTGTTTTTTCCANCCTCTCTCTCTCTCTCTCTCTCTCTCTCTCTCTCTCTCTCTCTCTCTCTCTTTTATTGTTTTTTCCAAAAATAAATTGTAGTTTATTGTTTTAAATAGTTAGACAAGTAATTTTAAAGTTTCAAGTTTGTTTTTTTAATAACGTATAAATAAATTATATTTTATGTTTAATACATTATTTTTAGTAAATTATTGTAAAAACAAGAATACTAAAATTCCAGGGGGTTGGTTGGGGTATGCCACAGAATAGGGAAAAGTCTGAATTGAGTGATAGAACTATAAATCATGTGTTTAATGAGCCCCACATTCTTCTTCCTACTCCAGTAGTGCTTGCACTTGTCCATCATCGAGTAGTGCAGTCAACTCTTGGTTTATTGAGTGCCCTTTCAGGAAATTTGTTAGACCAATTGACCTAGGCAAGGGTTTCCCCTAGCATAGCACATGTTTGCACAAGTTGTGGGGATATATATAGGGGTCCCCAGAGTAATCCTGATGGTGTTGGTGTTGACCATGGTGGATATGATGATGCTCACGATGGCGTACATGGTGATGTTGGAGATGATATCACAACATATGTTGATTTTCTCTATGCGGATGATGATCATCCTGCAAAGATAAATTTAATTATAATTTACATTGCAATATTAAATTCCATATTTATACACATATCAACCATAAAATGTGGATTTTTTGGTGAACAAAGGAGGGTTGACACTAGGTCATTTAGCAATCGTCATCATATCATCTCCACACCTCAAGATCTTGGCAACCCATACACGGTATGCACTTTGATCTAGATACATTTAAGTACATTTAAAGTAAACAATTAAAACTTAAATTAATAATGTGTTTGATATATTTTTTGAAATTTTGTAGGGTTCTTAATGTAATACTGAGATTGGCAGTTCTTCATGCTCTTCCCTACCGGTGACTGAGTCTCAGCCTCATATACCTGTAGTATATTTTTCATTCATTAATTTAAGTGTTTGTATGCTTGCGAATTTATGTACAAATTTTATTTGTGCTTATTTTTTTCAATTGTAGGCTTTTGGATTATCTCATGTTGCATCACATTTACGTCTTGACTCATTAGTGATATTGGCTACGTGTCTGACATTTGATGTACATGCTTTTGTTCCATAAATTTATATTCAAGTTATATGCTTTAAAATGTATGTATATACAAGTTTGATTCATTCTTGATATATGTTGTTTAATTCAAAATCACCATGATTCTTGGCATGGCTATAGGATTGAGCCAAATGCAACCATCGACATTGTCCTTTGATGTCATGATTAAGATTAATTTTGCAATGTATATTGTGTACCTGTATTTTATACCTAGATTATCAAAAATTTGTAATATTTGTTTTTACATGATTTGACTGCATCCACTTTTGATGTTGCTGAGAGAGGACCTTTTTGTCCCATTGAGAGCATTACTGAGCATGGAAGCATGGTAAAATTTTAAATGTTCATTAATATTAAATGGTTTTTAAGTGAATTATGCAAGTGATTTGAATTAAACACACATAGTCTTCTAATGTGATCTTTTAAAAATGTACTAGAGGATGAGGGCACTTAAGAGAAGATAGCACGATGGTGTATCTCAGTCACCTTCACGTGGAGTGAAGAGGACTGCAGATCAGCTCGATGAGTAGAGTTATATTATATATGTTACATACATTATTTCACTCTTTTTTGTTACATGTTATACATTTTTATGTTATTATATGATGGACATTTTATGATGGCCCGTGTTATACATGTTATCGAGACTTATTATCATGTTATTTGGACTTGTGTTATCATGACTTGTTATCATATTATTTGGACTTGTTAGAGTAGGAATTTTTTGTGTGATTAAATATATCATGAGTTGAGATGATGGACATTATGATACATATTATTCTATGAATTGTTATTTTATTTATCTTATTCATGGACTTTTTAAATCCTATTTCATGGTTTTTTAAATAGTGGTTTGAATCTAGATATATGAGTTTATCGAAATATCAATTTTGATTTGATCATTAATAGTAGCTATTTTTTCATGTAATTGAAAAGATAACATGATTTTAAAACTATCATTAATCAAATAACTAATTATATAATCAACATGAAACAGTATAGATGTAACTAATATTGACTTCAAGATTAACTATAAAAAAAAATCATCTATCTAACCATGACATATTAATTTGAACTATGAAATATGGATGTACAAATAACTATAACATTATCTATTAGTGAACATAGGACTGTACAACTATGCATTGAACTTATATTTTTTTTAAAAATGGATGAGTAAAAGTGAACTCATGTGTTTTATAAAACCAAAATTAGACGAATACAAGTGTGCATTGAACTGCATAAATAGTTCATGTCTATGTTCTTCTAGAGGTCTTGCATCATAAAAATTAATTTTGAAATGTTAGAAAGTATATATTTAAATGTAAAGTTCATTTAAATTCAATTATCATTTATGTCAAATTTAAATCTAGGATCCAAAAGTTAAATAAATGAATTGCACTCACATAGTATTACAGCTTTGATTAGCCAAAAGTTGTAAAATGTGCAAGTTCACTGTCATCTATGTTGTCCAATTGAACTTGACACCTGAAAAATAAAGTAACTAGGTATACATATGAGACTTGAAAAAATACATCTACATATAGAACTACATGTAAAAATAAAATAATTAACAAAACCTTACATGTGTAAATTTGATTCAACCTAATGTACCATCATCATCCCTTCTTTTATGTAATGTGTCTATGATTGCCTCATGCTCTTCCATTGAAAGTGTTTACAATATTTTATTAGAAGGTACCCCTTTGTATATTTCCAATTTTAATTTGTTTCCACTACCAAATGGGAATAGTGTATAATCTTATTTTCTGATTGGTAGTCTTCAAAAGTTGGTAAACCATTCCTTCTTGTTAGGTATTTGTGTATCCGTGTACCAACAACCACAACAGACCCAATTGGATATTGAAAACCATCATCATCTTCTTCATGACATATCAAATTATTCTTAGTTTCTACACATCGAGCTAGCCAATACTATGTCTATTTGTCATCATCCTCAGGTGCAACAACAACATACACATGTCCTGCAAAAAAAAATTAAGTACATGTACAAATTAAACTTGTTAGACTTTTAATTAAAATACAATAATAAATTATATGACATACATAAATAATTTAATTTAATTTTTACAAGAAATTAAATTAAATTACCAGGTTGTATGAGGTCTGAAACACGATCATAATCTTCTGATGCAAATACATGATTTAGGTCTTCATTTCGTATATCATCTTGATCTTGTGTCTCACTAGGTGTTAAGGATTTTTGTTTTCATTCTTCGACCCATTCCATATTCTCACATTCTTTTCATTCACCTACAACACAAAATTGACAAAAGCATGCAAGCTTCCTAGTCCATATAGTCCAAGTGTTAGAATTAGAACTCTTAAATGAATGTCATTTAGCTTGCCCATTCATTGTATCACAATCATATCTTGAAAGGATATTATTCTCTTCAACTAGCCATAAGAAACTTCTAATTGTAGATTTTTGACTTGATCCTATACTCAAACTTTTTTTTACACCATTCAACAATTTCGCGTGCATCTTTGATTTTTTTCTTTTTTCTCAAACTTGATTTTCTCTCTGCAAAGGGAACTCGTAACACATGCACTAGTTCCATCATGTTCTCCTTTCCCCTTTCCTACCTAAAAAATCTAAATATGTTGGATATTAATTTTATTATGTGTCCTACTCAACCAATAAAACATTCTAGCATTCTTGAATTTCCCTGTGCAATTATCTGACCATATTAGATTTTGTGTTCTATGAATTTCTCTCTCCCTTAAATTCTCATAAAATGTCTTAAATAAATACTAGACAAACTCTTATGAGTGTAATTTATTATCACTCATATATAAATGGTACTCTCTCAAAAAAAATTGATCCTCTTTTGTACTATCAAGTTCATGCCTATAGACAATATGAACAAAAATTGTTACTTGCACTAAATTATAATATTGTGATTGGATCTCTTCTTGTGGTGCAAGTGTGTATTTCTCTACAAATTCAATGACTAAAATTTTACTACCAATTGTAAATTTATTATTTTATATGAGAAACTGTTCATCAAGCCATCTAGCATTTTGAGAGTGTTTCACATATTTAAGTACAACCTTACTCTTGAATTCATTCATAAATGCATGAACACTAACTTTTTTAGTAATTAGATCACACCTTTTTCCAACCTTTCCATCCTTCAATGGATACTCAATAGTTTCAAATATTTTCTAATTATTGTCCAAAATCAATTGAAATATTTTCATGAAAACATTCATCTAAAAATGCAAGATTGCCGCATACATCACATACACCAGAAACACATGCATTTAAAAGAAAAAAATTCTTAATAGGTGGGTTACAAAACAAACCTGATATAAACTCCTTTACAGTTTGAGGTGGTATATTTATACCACATTCCTGCAACATTTCATTAGTATTCATGGTAAAACGTATAGATCAAAATACATCATAATGATAATGAAATTGAACATGAGTTTTGCAACAACACGTGATTCTTTCCTTGTTATTCATTAAATACCATGGCTTACATTTTTCAAAATATCTTTGACTTGTACTAATAGTTAACACCTTAACATCCAAAAACAATTTATACAATTCAGTTTGAGTCATATCCAAAAGGTGTTTTGGATGTGGATCATGAATTTTTCAGCTGACTCTTAATTTAAGAACATCTTTGGCATTAGGTGATACTCTTGTATTACCATGCCAAAGAATTTCAATCAAAGTTTTGACTTCACCAGTAAGTTTCATGTCAATTCTTAGGAGTCTGCCACTAAAGCTCCACAAATGGTTTGTCAGATCACTTTCAAAGTTAACTCTTCTCTTTACAGCTCTTGCTAAATTTTTATGATGAATGTTAAGATATCCACTTATGTTTGTCATCATTCTTTTATCAGAAGTAGTTTTGTTTACAAAAGTTGTTTTTATAGCCCATCGTGTCGCATTCCTATATTTAGAACAACTTTAGTTTCTGATTGTGTCAAAGGCACTAGCAACTGTTGATACAACTTGTTTTAGAGACTCTTCCTTCTTCTTTGATTTCACATAAATTCCTAACTTCTTCCACTTTTTGCATTTTAGTCATTTTAATAAGTTGTAACATTAATTGACATTGAAACCCAAATTTCTTATTATAAAAAAAATGTCTAAACAATCTAGTCGCTTGTGTCCTAATCTATCTCCATGAAACCAAACCATGCAAATTGTCTAGCACATCACTTTTAATTTAAAATTGTTCATTCATTTGATTATCATTCAAAGGGATTTCTTTCTCAATTAGTGTTTCTATGTCTACATCTGCATTGTTGATTTTAATTGTCATTTGATTTTCAATTTCAATTGGGGTTTAAATTTCACTTTCAATTGGGGTTTGAATTTTAGTTCCTTTATCATTATGATTAATTGAAGTAGTCAAGGTAAGAGGGTGTAAGAAAATGACCAATCCAACCTTGCAGCAAGAGTTACACAGCAAAAACTCAAATATTTCAAGAAGTAAACACACATATATAGAGTGTGGAACACACATGCAACCTTTTCATTAACAGGTAAAACAATTACAAAATTATGCAATAGCAGTCAACATGTCGAGTTCCAATGCTAGGGACTTATTACAAAGAAAACCTACTTATTCTTCCTGACCTACAACTACAAATCAGCCTTCTTCAAGCCCTAACTGACTCTCCTAAATTCCTTCCAGCCTCCTAAAACAAGGACCGAGATCCAAAATTTAAACACAATCATGACAAAGTAGTCCATCCTCAAGATTACATTTTCCAAGACAAACAAAATGTGTTACCAACTAACCACCTAGTCAGACTCAGACCTAAAGATCTTCAACCAAAAATTAAACCACAATGAGGGGTCATACAAATAGGTCAGTCAAACATGTAGCCACATAGTAAAATGATCCATAAGCACCGCTAATCAAGGAAATCCAACCAAAGATCCAAACACTGACTGGTTCAGAAACATGAAGAACGCATTCTAAACATAGCCAAAGAATCCAACATAACTCGGGTGCGATAACTCCAAATGAGTTGCAATCATAGGAAAAGTTTCCTAATGATCTCTTGAACACAAATCTATCAACTCAATTTCCAAGGATGTGTAGAACTCAACCACGATAGGAAACACAACAAGTGGTAACCAAGAGCATAGAAACTCAGTAACTGGTGATCAAGAACATAAAAACTCAAATGTTTTTTTGGTTGATGCAAGATTGCAATGAACCCAAGATGCTCTTGCATTAGACACCCAGGGTTATTTTAAAAGTGAACCTATCTTTTTGCCAAGATGAAGGAAAAACTAATTGGTCTAACTCCACCTGATAAATTGATGAAAAATCCTCAACCGATTTGTTCTTCCACTTAACAAGATATTCCTCATATTTATTTCCTCTAGTGCTTTGACCAATTTTTGTATCCAAGATCTGTTCAACCTCCTCATTTTGCTTCTTAGGATACTATAGTTCACTCTCTAATCCAGATCCCTCACTTATATCTATTTCATGATATTCATACAAGTTTTTTATGTTTAATATACTCTATATGTCCATGTCCTTAGGTAACTCAACTTCATAAGCATTCCCTGAATCAAACTTTCTCAGAATCCTATAAGGTCCAAACTTCGTCATCTTTAATTTATCATAGGTACCAACTGGAAATCAACCTTTTCTTAGGAAAATAATCACTTAATCACCAACTTAAAACTCCTTATGTTTCCTCTTCCTATCAACTCTCTCTTTATACTTATCATTCATGCCTTCCAAATGTTTCTTAAAACTATCATGCAAATCCTTCATATGATCGGTAAACTATTCTGCTTCAACACTCCTCTTTTCTTCAACACTGATATCCCTCAATTGTATTAATCCTTTATGATCTAAACCATTAAAAATATCAAAAGGTGTTCTCCTATTACTCGTATTCACTAAATTATAATAAGTAAACTCTGCTTGTGCCAAAACCAAATCCCAATTACCTACCTTCTCACCAACCAAACACCTCAGCTATATGTATTGCATCTGATGTCTTTTTACAAGGAATGAAATTATCCATATTTGAAAACCTATCAACCACTACAAACACTGAATCATTACCTCTTTGAGTCTTTCAAAAACTAAGCACAAAATCCATGTTAATCTCCTCCCAAGGCTTCTCTAGTATAGAAAATGGTTTATACAACCTAGTATTATAAATATTCCCTTTAGCAACTTGACAAATCATGCACTTTCAAATGAAATTCCTAACATATTTATTAATCTACACCCAATAATACTGCTCCTTGATAACTGTCGGTGTCTTATCAATTCCAAAGTGTCCAGCTAATCCTCCACAATGTTTCTCCTTAATAAAAATTTCCCTCATAGATCCTCTTGGTATACACAACTGAACTCCTTTGAACAATAATCCATCATGTATAATCCAACAAAGAAATCCTATCGGTAACCAAAGGTTCCTTATGTTGGATGATATCAATTTTGGTTATGATCATATTGTTGATATTCATGTTTTGTCACTGATGTCAACATATATTTCTATGAAGAAGACAAACTGGCTATGTAACTGGATGGAGTGTACGGACACTATACGGATGATTTAGAATGATCAAAGTTGGATTTATGTAGAAGGATGTGTGCTGACCTTATTCCTAAGGTCACTTGACTTTATGTTACCTACTGTGGATGTTACAGTTGATTTAGTGAAGACTGGTTTTCTGGACTGTAACTGTGATTCTAGACAGAGCATGTCTCTGTATTTCAGGTATATCTTTCTGGAAAAGATATTTCAGAATGTGCAAGCTTACTTATGGACATCTGACATATGATAGAGTAATGGGTTAATTTTTATTCTTGATTGGTTACTGATGACATCATCTATGGCGTGTATTCTAGAGAAGACCTATTCTCTGGCCAACTTTAGACATGTAGAGTGTAAAATTAATTGTGAGCATGAATTGCAGATCTGGAAGTATATGTAATGGATTGTAAATGTTGTATACTTTTTATAGATACTGTGTGTATCTTAGCAAGGTTCTATGTAATTATTTGTATGATATTAATCCTTAATTGCCCGGCCTAGTTAATTATGTATTAGGAAAGCTTAACTGGCCAACCTAATGAATTATTGTAAGAAGTTATATATGAAAGATAAATTCTTGTGAAGAAGTGTGATAGACAAAAAAAAGAGAAGAGTGGAATTTGTGAAGCTTGTTGACTGTTGGATACATATCAGATTTGATACATCATTGGAACTGACCAAGCAAAGATAGTTGTTATCAGATAGTTTTCTAGAATGCGTATTTGATTTATACACTTGATTTAGATTGTGAATCCTTGAGGGTGGATTTAACCTTCTTTGGGAATTAAGCCTTGGCAGTGAGCCTACTATTTTCTTTGACTCCTAACAGGGTTTGTCTCCTAACAGGGACTGTGTACTGTAATGTTGTAACAAGATCCTAACAGGGGTAATATCTTTTAACGGGGATACTATACTCTTAGTACATTATTTGTGGGTGTTAATTCCCACCAAGGTTTTACCTTTAACAGGGTTTCCTCGACAACAAAGATTGTGTTATGGTGTTGGCTATTATTGTGTTATCATTTACATTTGCATATTTGGTTTATAAAGTATAAAGTTTAATAATCTAGATTACAACTGATTCACCCCCCCTCTCAGTTGTCTTGTGGATTGTTATTTCTAACACCTTACAAGTTTTCCAAGGTTCAGCAAAATCAAGATCATCCTTATACAAAGTCTTCAATTCATCAAATCCAAGCACTGTCACCTTCATCTCTGTCATAAGATTCCTTCTTCTACTCAAAGAATTAGAAAATTTTCTAGACTTACCACTCATATGCTTCAACACAAATGACTAACTTTTTAATAATTCAACCCACCTCATATTTCTCTGATTCAACTTACTCTGACTATGAAAATATTTTAAAGCTTGATGATCAGTATACAACACAAAATCCTTAGGAAATAAGTAATGTCTCCACCTTTCCAAATCTTGAACAATGGCATAAAATTCTTGATCATAAATAGAATACTTTCTCCTTGCATAGTTCAACTTTTCACTAAAGTAAGAAACCAATCTACCTTATTGACTAAGTACTGCTCTGGTTGCAATCCCACTAGCATCACAATCTACTTGAAATACCTTACTGAAATATGGTAGTGCTAACATAGGTTGTTCATTTACCTTTTGCTTCAAAAAATAAAATCTTCTTTGTGCCTTGTGTGTCCATTTGAATTCCTTCGTATCTCCCCTCATTTTATTCGTCATAGCATTGCAAATAGAACTAAAATTCCTAATGAACTTCCTATAAAATCTTTCCAAGACATGAAATGATCTTAACTCACATAAACTTTCAGGTTCGGAGCTCTCAATATTTTCTCTATCCTTCTCAGGGTTTATCTTCAATCCTTCGGGATAATTCACAAATCCAAGGTATACAAGCTCATTATTCATAAAAGAACACTCCTTCAAATTTATTAGAAACTTCTCCTCTCTTAACCTCTACAATAATTTCCTTACATGAGATAGGTGTTCCTCTTTTGTCTCACTGAAAATTGGATTTTCATCCAAATAAATTGTAACAAATTTACCTAAAAATTCCTTCAATACTGTATTCATCAACCTCTTGAAATTACTTGGTGCATTAAACAAACCAAAAGGCATTACTAACCACTCATACAAACCTTTATTAGTCTTAAAATAAGTCTTCCATTCATCACCTTCTCTTATTCTGATATGATGATAACCACTCTTCAAATCAATCTTTGTAAAATACTTAGCTCCACTCAAACAATCCATTGTGTCTTCCATCCTAGGTAAAGGAAACTGGTACTTGATAGTAATATTTTATATTTCTCTAGAATCTGTACACATCCTCCAGTTTCCATCCTTCTTAGGTTCCAATACTACTGGTAGTGCACAAGGACTCAAACTTTCTCAAATTAATATTTTCTACAACAACTCATGCACTTGTATATTCAACTCCTCATTCTCTGTTGGTGTCAACTGATGATCTACTTTATTAGGAAAGCTAGCTCCGGGAATTAGATCCATGTAATGACTAATACTCCTAACCAGTGGAAAACTATCAGGTACATTATCTAAAATCACATATGTATACTCATTCAACATGTCATTTATCTCTTCAAGATATTCACATCTCAGATCTATGTTTGTAGTCTTCTTTAGAACAATAGAAAAACAAATATTCTCATGTTTCATACCTTCCAATAAAATCCTTCCATCAACCATGCACATTCTCGCATTGGTAAAAATATCCCCTTTAAAAGGTTCCTCCAAAGGCATCAATCTTTATTTCATACCATTAGTCACAAAAGTATATGTATTTCTTCTTCCATTATGTATATCTTGTCTATCATACTACCAAGGTCTACCCAACAAAACATTACATACATCCATAGGCATTATATCACACAATACTTCATCATGATATTTCCCTATTTTCAACTTAACCCAACATTTTTCACTTACCAACACCTTGTCATCATATTTTATCCATGCAGTCTCATAGGGTTTAGAATGTTTCAACCTCTCTAAATATAACTTATCGACCATTTCCTTAGATGCCAAATTCACAAAACTACCAACATCAACAAAAATTGACATACCTTACCACCAGCAAGACATTGGGTTCTAAACGGGTTCTTTATTAGCCAAGAGTTCTCCATCTTTTCTTCATGGTACAAGGTTCTCCTCATGATCAATGTCTCTCCATTTTTAGCCTAATTATATTTAACCAATTCATATGATCCCTCTTCTTCCAAAATATTTTTCCTTCTGTTGCTTTTAGTTCTCCTTTTAGATCCACCTTGTTTACATTCAAAGGACCTATTGATTTCTCCACCACACTTGGAAGAAGTGCCCTTAAACACCCTTTTATGATCTCTTCCATATCCCTCATTCCTATAACCACCTCTATAAAATTTCCTTTCAAGATTCTTTGCCTTTGTCTTCCCTTTATCAAATTCACCTACCGATATACCACCTCTACCTCTATGGAATCTTCCACCTCTACATCTTTGTCTTTGTTATTGTCTTATATTCAGCTTGTCTTCGGCCTTTAGGGCATACTAGTAAGAATCTTCCACATTCCCAATCTTAACCATACTAAGCTCCTCTTGTATTGACATCCTCAAACCATTTAGGTATCTTGAAACTCTCTCTACTTCATCCTCCTTAAATCCATATCTAATATCCAACTTGTAAAACTGCTCTGTGTAATGTTTCACATTCATATCATTTTGTCTCATATTCTTCAATCTTCAGATAAAGTTGGCTTGATAATTAGAGGGTAAGAAATTTTCCTTTATCTTATTCATCATCCTATCCTAATATTTGATCTTCTCTTTACCTCTACTCCTCCTATCATGCTGCAAATGATCAAACCAAAGTGAACCATGACCTCATAACTTAGTACAAGTATACTTTACCTTATTTTCTTCATCAGTACTTTCAAAATAAAAATATTTGTCCATAGCTAAGATCCAATACAACAACTCATCTGGATCCAATCTTCCATCATAATTTGATGGATTAAAGTGTGGTTGTGTATTAACCCTGGTAAGATCTCTAATGAATATTTCTTCTCCTTAATCCAATTCAGGTTGTTCTTGGGCTTCTCCTTCAAATCGTTCTTCAATCTCTTCTTCAGCATCACTTACTTCTTCAATATGTCGACCTCTCCTCTAGGCCATTTCAACGGCTTCTAATCTAGGAGCTATCTATCTCAACATTTCAACAACATTATGATTTTCACCTATAGCACCTCTCATATCCATCTCAAACAAATATTGTGCAACCATGGGCTAGATCCTTATTCTACTACCCCATGACAAACCAAATCACAAATCGCACACTTAGGAGACAGGAGTTGATCACCACAATCAAAAACCTAGCTTTGATACCACCTAACGCAGTCAAGGTAAGAGGGTCCAAGAAAATGAATAATCCAACCTTGAAGCAAGAGTTACACAATAGAAAATCAAAGAGTTAGCTAAGTAAACACACATATCTATAGTATCGAACACACATGCAACCTTTTCATTAACGGGTAAAATAATTAAAAATGTGCAATAGCAGTCAACATGCCCATCTCCAATGCCAGGGACTTATTACAAAGAAAACCTACTTATTCTTCATAACCTATGAGTAAAAATCAACCTTCTTAAAGCCCTAATTGACTCTCTTGGCTTCCTTCTAGCCTCCTAAAATAAGGACCAAGATTCAACATTTAAACATGACCATGACCAAATAGGTCGACCTCAAGATTACATTTTTCAAGACAAATAAAACATGTTACTATTTGTCCACCTTGTTGGCCTTAAACCTAAAGGTCTTTAACCAATTATTAGACCACAAGGAGTGATCATACAAATAGATCAGTCAAACACCTATCCGCATAGAAAAATTATCCATAACCATCTTCGATCAAGGAAATCCAACCGAAGATCCAAAAACTGACCGGTTCATAAACATGAAGAACACATTCTAAACACGTCCACAGAATCTAGCATAACTCAGGCGCGATAAATCCAAATGATTTTCTATCATAGGAAAATATTCATAATAATATCTTGAAAAAAAATCTATGACCGCAACCACCAAGGATCTATAGAACTCAACCACGACAGAAAACACAACAACCAGTGACCAGAAATAGAAAAACTCAGCAAGTGGTGATTAGGAACAGAAAAACTCAAATGTTTTTTTGGGTTGATGCAAGATTAAAATGAACCTAAGATGCTTCTATATTATTAACATTACTATTTTTTGGTGTTTTATGTGCAATAAAATATGTTACTCTATTTTCAGGAAGAAAATCTAAACGATTTAAAGAGTAATATGCTTCTACAAAAAGATCAAGTTCTTTATCAGAATAAGTTGCATTGGGCTATGAAGACATACCTGTATCCAATACTAGATTAGAAGATGCACCTGAATTTTCTCCTATTGTATTTTCTTCTTCAACCTTTGAGTCTTTCATGGTTTCCTTAATGTTTTCTCCTAAAATGATTGTTGAACTCGATGATCCAATGTTATTCTGTTCTTGAATTATTGCTCTTCTTTATCGTTGTTATTTTGTCTCCTTCTCTCTATTTTCTACAACCTCATTAGCTATCAAAAGCTTCCTTTGCCTCTTTCTACATTTCTTTGATCCCATGTTTGCACCAAAATTTGAATTTAAAGTATTCTCTTCATGTAAGATACAAAACAAGACAAGAAAAGAGAATGTTGATTCAAAATATTCTTTCTGTAGCACAGACATGTCACAAAAATGATTGAATAATCATCAATCATTGAGATCAGGCCCACATTCTTGTTTTTTTGTCTTCAACGGGTCTTTAAGAAATGGGCACCCGTTATTTAAATTAAATGGGTGCTCATTTCTATTTCAAATATCCAAATATAAAGGGGCAACCATTTTTTGAACTTCAAAAAATGGGTGCTCATTTCTATTTCAAAGATCCAAATAGAAAGGGGCAACCATTTTTTGAACTTCAAAAAATGGGTGCCTGTTTCTTGAAACCATGAGTGGGCACCATATCGACACTAGAATATAAAATTTTTGCCTTGTCATAATCTTTTGGAGGCCTTCCCGAATGAATTTTTTGACGAAATGAAAACGCATTATAGTTCTTATTGTAAAGATTATAAAAATATAAATTTCAGTCATATCACTAATTTTATTATTTTTACAATATTTATTAAGCCAAAGTGGTACCTAAACTTGAAATAGTAAGGTTAACTAAAATTTTAATAATTTTTATTTTATTTTACATTATTTTGAAAAAAAACTTATATGACATCAATCTACATAGAATTTTCTTCAAGATAAAAAAAAAAATTCCAAAAAAAAGTGAAGTTGTCATCAAATTATGGTGACTATACACCAGAGGTTTCAAAAATGTACATTATAGTCAATTAAAATTTAATTTAAAAAAAAAAGCAAAAATATTTTCATCAATCTTTGGTATTTTAGGTACCTTTCCCTAGAAGGATTCACAAAAATTTATTTATTTACTTCAAAATAGGGTGGATAAGATTGGTCAAGTGTATTCTTAATTGTATGTTTTATGATTATGGATATATATACACGTAGGCATATGGGTGCACACATATGCATATGTTTATATATATGATTTTATATAATATTTGTGTGTGTGTGTGTGTGTGTGTGTGTGTGTGTGTGT
>MU227649.1:3334462-3389979 GCA_018584345.1 Thuja plicata | reverse complement strand
TATATATATATATATTTCTAATTACAATGAAGGAATTAACTAATTATAATTAAATCCATATAATTATTGGATGGAAATGAAGGTAATTACTATTTAAACCTTCTTGAGGCAAAGTAACTAATCTTAATCTAAAAGTGAAAATGAAGATAGATATAAGAAATTACCTAAAACATAAAATTACACAAAGAGGGTAAATTAACTAAAGAGTTCACGAGAAACAACCTGCATATTAATTTATCTAAAGTATATTAATGTTTTAAACTAATAACCAATATATGGTTGTGGATGGTTGCATCGGCTGATTTTCCCGTGCAACCAATCCTACACCATATTATGAAAGGAGAATGAGAGAATGAGGAGTGGGAAGAAAATAATATATGGATGTACAGAAACTCTCAGCAGAGATTACTGTGAAAGTTGATGGTGGCATTGGGAAGGAAACTCTGTGATTGAAAAGTTTAAGGAGATTGGAATTGACTGGAATGGGCTTGGAACTCTTACAAAGGTTTCTCCACAGGACTCCAGGTAGGCTCTACATGGAAAGAGAATCCTTTTCATATGAATGTTGTGTTTGATATGTCTATTTTACTATTTGCCATTGTTGTAATAGGTCAAAGGAAACCTTGAATGAATGTTTGCAGATATTGCTTTCTTATATGTTTGAATGGTGGATGATTACCTTATGATTGATAATAGTTTTGAATGTTCATGTCATCTATTCTTATTTATGTTTTGTTTCCTTAGAATGTGTTTTCTTCTACCTGGAACCTCCTTTTGTTGATGCTTAGGAGTTGTCATAGATTTTCTCCCTTGTCAGAATAGTATGTTTTGAGGTTATATTTCCTTACCTTGCACCTATGGGTAGAAATGACACAGATTTATCTCAAAGGTAGGATGGTTTTGAGGGATGTTTTGGAAGGATAATAGGGGGATCTCAAATGGTTATCCCTCCGATTCTGATTTCCAAACCTCCATCTTACCCAGTTTTACCTGAAAGGTCCATTTGCAAGTTGTTGCCTCTAAGTGCACATAGTCCTTTACCATCTGTGCAGAACTGGGCATCATCTATGCAAGATGCGTGAACACCTATGTAGGATGAAGGCCCATCTATGTAGGTCCTGACCACCTACGCAACTTGAGCTCCCACCTACGCAGCTTGAGGCCCCATCTGCGTAGCTTCAAACCCCATCTGCGTAGGACTCTTTCAGGCTGATTTTTAGGGTTTTTGGAAGGGTTTAGGGTATTGTGTTGACCCGCGGCTGAACCTAGGGGATGTTTAAACTTATAGGATACTTAATTTTCATATGGTTTCATGTTTAGGATCTTTTGAAACCTTCACAAGAGTTTTGGATCATTTTGGGAACCCTGATTAGGGTTAGGATTGTTCCGTGGCCAAGGGAACTTGTTTGTCTTCTTTTATCTTCCATTTTGATGTTGTAAAATCTTGTATACCTTTGATACTTAACCTTGTGTGTATTGATGAGGTTTTTAGAGCTAGGAAACCTAAGACCACTAGGTGAGTGGCTCATAGTGGGGGTTGGGGCCCTAAGTGGCTAGTACCAGGATAACCCACTGGTGAGTTGTTTAATCCAGTGAAAACATTAATAATTTATGGGAAGGGTATTACACATTAAATAAGATAAGCCTTGCCCATTCTGGTAGTGCTATTATAGGCTATAGATGGGAGTGGGAGAAGGTTTTATTATGATAGCACAATCGAAAAGTCTCGTCCCTATGAGAGATGTTCAGTTTCGCATGTGCCTACTTAGGGGTTGGGGCCCAGAGTGGCTTACCAAGATAACCCAAGGGGTGAGGGATATGTGATGACACTCACCTAGTGTGTGTCTTAGAGTTCCTACCGATATGATTTATGTCTTTATGTTCTTCTTGTGTTTCAAGTTACATCTTGTTTTGGGAAATGCACTATCCTCTCCTTAGGAATGGCCTATTCATCACCTTCTTGCGTGGATGATGGTGTTTATCTCCTAGAACAAGGGAGTGGATCCTTTTGGGTATCCACATGGTTGGGTTGTGAATATTTTATTGAGGTATTGTTCGTAGAGTTATGGATGAACCTTGCTTATGCTTTCTCCAAATTTGCAAAAGAAGACTTTCTTGATGTTCATTATTGCTATCAATGTAATGGTATTTTATTAATGTAACCTCCCAAGAGGATATGAATGTAAATAGTATTCAATATGTTCCAAATTGATGTAAAGGGATGGGTAGATGTAGGAAAGGAAAATGGGATGAATTATCTTTCAATATAAAGAATGTATTTGATCAGAAAAGAAATAATTTATGTTTATGCAACTTGGAAAATATGTTGGAATTAAGATACATCATGGTTTAGAAAGAAAGAAAGAACTTTCTATATTGATATTGTAAATGTAATGATTATTAATTTCTAAATGGCATGGAATAGTTAGTAGGAAAGCTCATTTCTTTATGCATGTTTCCTTTAAAGTTTTAAAAGAAAAGAAATCTTGAATGTTAGAATAAATTGGTTTGATAGATTCTTATGAATATAGATCTGTTAGTTAATGCAATGAGATAGGAATAATGGATCGCAACATCTTTCCATGGATATAAAAGTTAATTGTTAAGTCTTGTTCATTGGGGAACCTAGGAAGAATTTGTAATTGAAATTTGTAATTTTAAGAACTGCATAGTTTTAAAATATATTAAAAAAAATACTATAAAGATTTCTAGCTTAGTAATATTTTGAGTTTCTTCCTCGTCCACTGGCGGGGCATGACATCCTTGTATTAGAGCCATGGGTTTACACACTGGAACCCATGGATTATTGGCTCATTAAGCTTAGAGTGTGCACCCATCATTAAACAATGAACCTGGAATTGGGATTGGAACCTTTAGACTTAACTCTTTCCTTGTATATTCCAGGATGCATCCTGTTACTCAGGGTAGAAGGGGTGCCTAGAACACTCCTCCGAGACCTCTCTAGGAAAGATCTCAGGAAGAAGATTAGTTTGAGGAGGAAGGAAGTTGGGAATAGTTTGATAGCCACATAGGGGACTTTCAAGGAGCTTAGATGCAGGAATTGTTACAACAAATATTACAAAGACTGGATGCAGGCCAAGATAGGGGTCATCAGGATGAGTCTAATGTCTCTCACCACCATGAGAGGGAAAGGGAAAGGAGTCCTAGGTGGAGGAATCTGGCTATAGAGGAGGATGATTTGCGAGCCTCTCACATGTGGGATCTCCTTAGAGAAAACCCTCCCCCATTTCGGGGAAC
Source organism: Thuja plicata (assembly GCA_018584345.1). NCBI lineage: Eukaryota > Viridiplantae > Streptophyta > Pinopsida > Cupressales > Cupressaceae > Thuja > Thuja plicata. The sequence continues at coordinate 3,386,721 of MU227649.1, read as the reverse complement.
ACAGGGCGGTGCCTCCATTGAAACATGGTTACTTGATTTGGAAAGACTATTTTCAATGCACCTGTACGATAGTAACACTAAGGCTCGGTTTGCAATTATTCACCTTAAGGACTTCGCCTCTACTTGGTAGGAAACAGAGAAAGAGAAATTGCACATTGACATAGCCACCTTATCTTGGGAACTATTCCTAGAGCTCTTCAGAGCTTGATTTATGTCTGATCACTAGAAGCGTAAGAGAGCAAAAGAATTTCATAATTTAAGGAAGCTAACCATGTCAGTCGATGACTATGAACGGAGCTTCTAGTGGAACCCAAATTTACAATCAAATTTGAATGGTTAAATAATTCAGGGAAGTATTTTATGCATCATTATTCTTAGTTTAGGCTTATTTTTCCTCCTTCCATTCATAATTTATTACTGAAACTATCTTTTCCTATGCATTTATCTTATCTAATTCCTGGCATTTTCCTGTTAAAATTGCTGTCTTATATTCTCTACAACTTGTATACATTTGAATTTATAAATATAGTCATTGGCCCCTTTTCGCGGTTTAAATGTTCATTTTAAAATTACTTTATGACCTTGGCAGGGAATATTTTCTTTTTATTTGGCACCCTTGAAAGTGTTTTGGTCACGTCATCTCCAGATCAAAATGGGATATTCCTTATTATTCAGCAACCTGGAAAATCATTCAGTCGGGGAGTCTCATGAGAAAAAGGAATATGCTTTAATCTTTTAGAGACCTGGCATAGACCGTTGATGAGGTTTTTGACCAGATGGTTACCTCTAAGTCTCCAAATATAACCTGGAGTTAGCAGAAGATTCAGAGATCTCGTGACCTGGTGTATTTCTAACTTGCGAATGTAACTTGAGTTCAGAGTTAAGTTGAGTCATGATTTTTTTAGTTGCAATGTCTCCGGATGTAACCACAGTTAAGGAAAGTGATTGGAGATCATGAGACCACTCAGTCACCAAATCTACCAAGAAAACCTGAGGTTGAGCTACAGTTAAGGTTAAAACCATGGGTTAAATTAAAGAGCAGACAAGTACTTTTTGATATGACGGTCAGCGTAATTGCTTAATGAAAAGATGAATGTCTTTTAACCTTTAAGGGAATGTGCCTCAGTGACACATGTTTTATGTCATAGATCTGGGCCTGTGAGAGTAATAAAGGTGATTGATAAAGATAAGACAAGTTTCAAAATATCTTTTGGTAGGTGCAATGACTTAAGGCAAAGATGGGCGACTGTTAATCATTAAGGCATTGCGCGATCTTGACATGTGTCTCATGTCTGAACCTAGGCCCATGACAGAATAAGATTTCTGAATGGATGTTAAAGGATAGAAAAGATCGATGGTTGGTGCAATGGCTTAAAGTCAAGTTGCACAAGATGTATTCATCAAGGCATTGTGTGATGACGATACGTGTCTCAAACAAATGAAAAGTACAAGAGCCTGCGTGGCATCAATGACCCAGATTTTTTTTGTCATTATATGTTTTAATATTATTATTTTGTTGACTGAGGGTTTTGGTTAATATTTTTTACGTCGACATTGTCTACATGCAGGGTTTCATAGGTAATAAAAATAAAATGAAGAGACTTGGACCAAAGGTAAAGATCAAAGACATATAGAAGTCCATTGATATACCTTGAAAAAGTTAAAGATGTTATCAGAGATTCATAACAAATTCTAAATAAACTATTATGATTATATTATCATTTTGGTCAAAAATTGTTCATAAGGATGATAAATCATTCTTAATTGTAATTCTGATTGTTTAGTTGTTGATCATAAGGATTAGGTTTAGTTAGACAAACCATTGCATTGATCTGAAGCTTGTTCGCATCCTTTGAACATTATATAAATAAGGATACCAAGATCAATGCAAGGTGGACCTCTCTGGGATGGTCTTAGGATAGTCCTGAGTGATATTTTTCATCTTCATATATTTTTAGTTTTGATCACAACTGGACATGGATTTTTATGTACCTATTTTTATAACCAATAAAAGATAAGTGTTTTTTGTCTCTCTTGGTTCAAGGTTTCAATCTCATTCAGCTAGTCCTTTGCAATTATTGAAGGAATTTCAATTTTTATCTTTGAGTTGCTTATGCAGAAGAGTTATTGTCTCATATCATTGTTTGAAATATCAGGGAAGTGTGTGATAACTTAATTTGTTTCCGGCTTCTTGTTCATATGGTCTCCCAACCATAGGAGTTAAACTCATTTGAACTAACAAGGATATAATACAGACCTTAATCTTCTTTGCTTCTAAAGCAGTCAGATAGTTGATGGTTGAATACCATCTTGCAAAGTTGTACATAGGATTGAATGTTGGATTGACTCTATTGCCCAAGTTGATATAGGCACTGATATGATTGTTATTGGAGATAGACATTTGATATATTGTTTCATGTTTCTGAGATATTCTAAAATCCATTCATTTATATATACACAATTTTTTAAAAAAATTCTTTACAAATCTCACAAAGCATTCAGTTTTGCATTTTTACCTTACAATTGATTACAGTTTGATTCCTTTCAAAGTAACTTGCCATACTTGTGAAGGAGAGATTTAAGTGTTCATTATCTACTATAAAAAGCCTTAAAAGATTAGTTTAAGGTGTAGGCCTACCAGCCTTGGTTCTGCAGAGCCAAAATTGTAGAAGTTTCAACCTTTCCCCAAGGTTAAACTTGTTAGTTGGCCAAATCACTTGGGTTTCCCATCATTGGATTGGCAAATCCATAGGAAATACAATCTACTGATTTGAGCACCAATAGATTGGCGACGCTGTTGTGGAATGTTCATAAGGAAGTTTTTGAATATTACCTAGATGCTCTGGTGATTGTCTTCTAAATATTAAATCTTTCAGTTTGCCCCATCCGAGTCAACCAACAGATTGGCGACTCTGCTGGGGACTGTGTTCACAATTTATATTGTGAATTTTCAGAATTTTAGATTTTGCAGACCAGAAGGTTTGAAGTGCACTCTACTAGAAGGAAGAATCCAAAAGACCATCAAGAAGTATTTTCCTTCTGACAAGAAGGTGGCAAATCTACAATTTTGATTGTAAGTATTCATGTTGGGCAGAAGATCTTTGCATCCAGACCAATTTGAATTATTTTTGCAGAAAAGTTTGAAAAGAAGTAAGCAAGAGGTTGTTGATAAGATGTATACCAGACATAGGAGGTTTCCTGATAGGGAGACTACTAGTTTAAATGATGGAAACTGTTATGATTCATAAGGGTTTATAAATCCCTTTGGCTATGAAGATGATCAAAGTTCAGCTCAAGAAATAGAAGAAGAATATGATGAAGAAGACAATTTCCTGTATGCTATATTGAGTAAATTAAGTGAATATGGGAAAAAGAATCCAAAGTTATTGAAAGCTATAAAAAGGTTACCTGATGGATCCTTGGAAAAGTTAGAAATAAGGAGAAGTGATTTGGATTTATTATTTGAGGATGAAGATGAGACAAAAGAAAAGGAAATGCCAAAGGGTAATAGGAAACCAAAATACAATCCGCCTCGTCAAAAAAATGGAGAACCAATGTTCAACAATGATCACACAAATCCATTGTTTGAACCTGATAATAGAGGAAGACATGAGAGAAGCCGTAACAATAGTGGAAGAAATGATTATTGGAGACAACCAAATAATTCAAAAAACTATGACCGAGGTAATCCTAGATAGTAAAGAATGGGTAATGGTCATAGAAAAGGACAAAATCACCATGGCATGGATCATCAAAATCTCAGAGGCCAGAATGGAAACCAACACAACATGGGCCAGAGAAGAAGAGATCCTATGGTGGTGGAAAGGTATAGACAATTGGATTTCAGTGGGATAGTTGGATATCCAAATACCATATCAAGTGATTTGAGGAATGATATTCCAAAATTTTCAGGGAATGGAGTGGAATCTGCTGAACAGCATACCATAAATTTGAAGAACACCATTGAAGAATTAGATGGAAACCATGAAGACATTTTAATGAAGTTGTTTGTCCAAACATTAACTGGAGATGTTGCTGAATGGTATAGAGGGTTGCCTGATGGGTCAATTTCAAGCTGGTGTGATTTTGTGAATCAATTTATTGAATAGTTTGGTGATCATGATGATACATCTTTTGCATCTCATGAATTAACTAGTACTAAAAAGAACTTTAATGAATCAGTTGCAGAATTCAATAAAAGGTTTAATAAAGTTCTAAATAGAATTCCAAGAGATATACGGCATGTTGACACTTTTCTGATAGATTTCTATCTAACTGCATTTGATAGTAAAACACATTACGAGATTAGATCACAAGGCCCTGCAACATTGTAGCAAGTTTTCAAAATGGCTTCCACCATTGAAAATAATAGAAGGGTTGCTCGAAGGATAGATAAAAGAAGTGACGTTAAATTGCATAATCCAAAAGCCCCTGAAAAGAATGATCTTAAAGAAATTATGGATATGCTAAAGAATTTGAATGCAAAACAAGGCAGAAATGACAGACCATCATTTCCTAAAAATGACAGGCCACCATTTCCTAGAAATGAAATATTTAGATTACAAGACATGTCATATAAGACTAAGTGGAAAGATGGAAAACCTTAGAAGCAGTCTTATGCTAAGGAAACACCTGGTCCATTGAAAAGAAACAATCATTTTTTGGAAGACTATCCTTGGTGTGATGCTTGTAATCTACCACATTCCCCTGATGGTTGTGTTGTGACCCAGAGATTTCAAGAAGAGGAAGATCAAAATGATGAGCAGAAGCCTGCAGTGAATAATGTTTCATCAGAACCAATGTGGGGAAGAGATGATTACAGTTCTTTTGAAGAATAATATGTTTACCATGAAGATCTAAACATAATATATCATTGTGATAAACAACAAGGAAAAACACCAGTTATCAGAAGATTAACAAATGAGGAAAAGGAAGCATATACTGTTGCAGCTCTTGAGGAAGCAAGAAGTAATTACAAACTGAGGAATAGAACAGTGAATGCTGATCAAGGAAAGCATGTTGGTACATCTATCAAAATTCCAAAGAAAATAATAAGTCAACCTGACCTAGAAAGAACCAAAGATGATGATTTAAATGTAGGTCAACAGGTAGACTTTCATCAAGAACCTAAATTGGCAAAAGAGAAATCAATGGTCAGTAAGTCTCTTCCAAATAATAGTTCTTTTATATCTAATGCTTTATCTCAGGTAAAAATTTCTATTCCTTTGTTAGAAATGATGAAAGTTCCTGAATTTAAAGATGAAACTAAAAAAGTATTGCCCAATGTAGGTAATATTTTTAAAGAAGAATCCAATCAAAGAGCAGTAAATGAAGATCCTCCTGTGGTTTGTTTAGGAACTAATATTTCTCAAAATGGAATGCATGTGGACCCCTTTTATCTCACTTTGATAATTAACAATAAACTACTTAAGAATTGTATGATAGATTCAGGAGCAGCAGTAAACATTATGCCTGCAGAAGTCATGAAAAGAACTTGGAATGAAGGTGGACACAACTTATGGAAAATGCTACGCTATGGACAATAGGTCTATACCTGTTGTTGGTATTATGAAAGATGTGGAATTTAAATTTCTTTCTTGCCCTAAAATGTCATATAAGACTGATATTAATGTTGTTGAAGTGCCTGCTTATTATGGAATGCTTTTATCTAGACAATGGTCTAATCTAGTAGGTGGCTATATCCAACTAGATTTGTCTTATGCTACTATTCCAGTTGATGGCAGGGAAGTAAAAATTTATAGGGAGCCTAGATCTCAATATATCATTGATAAAGACATTGGGATGGAAAAGATAAATTTTTTCCATTCAGACATGGACAATCTTTAGGTAAGTATTGCAAAACCAATATTGAAAATTGACAACCCCATTGAAGTGCATTTGTAGGAAAATCAAGATAAACTTTGGTGAATGACTTTTGATAGAGCATGCAGTAAAGAAGGTAATGGTGTTGGGGTCACTTTTGTGTCCTCGTATGGTAAGATCTTTAAGTTTTCCTTCTTATTTAATTTTGAATGCACAAATAATGTTTCAGAATATGAAGCATTAATTCTTGGTTTAAATATTGCAAAATCATATGGTATTAAGATGCTTTCAGTTTGTGGTGACTCTGAATTAATTTTTTCTCAAGTTAGAAATAGATTCATCACTAAGAATCCTAAGTTAAAACAGTATAGAAATTTTGTGTGGGATTTAATTGAATTTTTTTTGTTTTTTCAAATAAGTGGATACAAAGATCAGAAAATTTTCTTGCAGACTTGATGGCTAATATAGCCATCAAGCATATTAATGTCCCTTTTGATGAGATTGTATAGGTGGAGATGAAAAATAGACTATCAGTTCCTGACAATGTGCAGAATTGGCAAATATTTGAAGATGATAGAGATCTCCTAAAAAATTTAATCAATGAAGACGAGTGTGAAGATCAGTGCATAGACTGGAATGTTTATGTAGAGAACCATGATGAAAAGGAAACCTTGATTGGAAAAGAAGTTGTTTAGCTGAAGACAAATAAAATTCCCAAAGGTTTGGTTGCACTAGAAGGAGTATTTGATGATCATGAAAATTTCAAAAGGGGTAAAATAAGTAATGAATCTGAAGAGATTGAAAAAATTAACTTCGGAAATGATCTTACTCCTAGAGAAGTATTTATTGGCAAAAGGCTCACTCCCGAGTGTTATGCCCTGCATCCCCGTCCTTACATTTTGCGTGCAAAATGTTGGGTCCCCATTTTTTGCTTTCTTATTTTGGCTCTCGCCTTGTCTTTTCTTTTGTTTTCTTTATTTTTTTGGGGTTTTCTTCCCCGCGGTGTTGTTCTGTTTTGTTGGTCCCTCGTGTCTCCGGGACCCGGTCCCAGAGTTGGTCATCTTTTGTCGGAAGCCAGATTTCGGACTCCAAAAATCTTTGTCGTGATGTCTTCTTCTCTTAAGGTGACATTGTCGCATGGAATCCCTAGGCCCAGAGTCTAGAGGTTTGTCTGTCCGGAGTTTTCGGAAGGAAAGGTGACTTACTTTTTACTACTGATATAAATAGAAGTTACCTATCATTTTCACATTTAGTGCGATTAAACACTTAAGCAATCAGAGCGATTTGCAGAAATTTAGCGATAATCCAGTGCTAATCATTTCGATCATTTATGAGCGATTGTGAGTGGCTTGTGGTGGCAGGTTGTGATCATTTGGTAGTTGAAGCTATTGCAGATCTTTTGCAGAGGCTTCCTTTCCTCTCCTTTCTGCATTTTTAGGTTGGTGCCTCTTCTCCCTTTGGCTTTCCTTCTTTCTGGTGTCATTTGGTTTTGCGTTGTCTTGTCTTTTGTTTGTTTGTCTTCTATTTATTTCTAGTTCACTGCCCATTGGTGGGTCAGCTCTGCCAGAGGATTGTCTGCCCTCTATGCAGGTGTAATCTAGTCTGTATATAGTGTAGAAAGTTGTAAATATTATGTGTTTTGTCTGGTTTCTTGTAAAGTGTTTGCTCTGCGCTGTATATATCTATAAATTTGATGTATATTTGTTGTATATCCTTCCAGTCTACATGTATATACCCTTTGGCTTTGATGCATATTTCATGTGTATCCTACCTGGTAGCCTAACAAGCTCATTGCGATGCCTTTGTTGCTGGTTTTTAGTCAGCGAGCTCGTTCTGTGCAGAATACCACCTGTTTGAAACTCGGCTCTCAGCCAGTTTCAAATAGGTGGTTTTCTCTCTCCTCCATAAACTAGCCTGACCTTCATTTATGACCCATGTGCACATTTAAATCTGTCCAAGTGGCCTTCACTTTTCATGCATTCGGATAGTTGTCTCCACTGTCATCACCATAACTCCCATTTATTACTCACCCACGTGGCGCCCACATGGATCTGACGGTTCACTTTTTGTACCTCTCTGCCAACGGTTACTTCCCTGAGCTCCAGGTCTCTTGACATCACCCATCCTGTGTCCTCTTTATGCTAAGTATGAAGAAACCCCCAGACCTAGATGATTAGTTAAATTTCTAAGTTCGTAATATATGTGTGCTTTCCAAAGTTTTTGAATGATGCTAACTTTTTCAAGGGAAGCAAACGCCATGATGGTAAGATCTCTAGACCCTAAAATATTTATCTATTAATGGGTTCTGATGGTCGCCTTGCCCTACAGGTTTCCAGAGTAGAAAAATTTGCAAATAGTTCTGAAGCTTCTACATCCTCACAACCCGAAAGTCCAGAGCTTCCTTCCATGGCAAGTACCAGGGCAACAGTTAGATCTAAGTTGGAAAAGGCCCTGGAGAAATTTCCTATGAGCCTAAAATATGTAAAGGACGGGGTCATCGCGGGCTCAAAGATCGAGTCCAAAGTCTAGCTCATCATCGAAACCAGCGTCAGAACATGGCCAGAAATGCAGGCCCTGGTAAAATTTATGTACATTCAACGACAGGTCGGAGATCCTTTGGCCATTCAAATTAGAAACTCTAGGATTCTCAAGGCAGCTTGTTTCTCATGCTTTGTGCAGTCACCAGAGCTTATTCTCACACTTTTAGAACACTACAACACATCTGTCTAGGCTGTTATGCTCGCCACCTCAAAGCCAATAGGGTACCCTACTCCCATGGTGTCCCTCGATCCTAATACCTTCCAGAGGGGCTTGGGAATCCCCCAATTTGACAAACCAGTCGTGGTCACCCAGTCAGATGCCTTGGCCCAATTCACTCAATTAGAGGAAGTGGCCCGTATATACATGAACAATCATTGGCTAAAGACCTCGAAGAGGGATCCCAAGAGGATGAAGCTGGAAATCCCCAGGGCCGAATTTAAAGAAAGTATCCAAATGGGGATGATAGCCTTATGCCAGGTCTTCGAACAACAACATGCCCGGGAGTTCTTTGGATGGATGTACTACTTTTTGCTAGGTATCAGCACGGGTGAGGAGTATTTTGACTGTGCTACCATAATCTCCAACCATGTGGACTCCTAGTTCCTCCAACTAGCCAAGAAGAAGAAGTTTTATATGAATTCTTATGTCGTCTGGACCCTAGCGCAACAACAGCCCCATACCAATGGGTTACTTACAGAGGGCGTGCTCAAGATCGGTCTGGGACAGAAGGCCCCTTGGGAACACTTCCCACAAATATAATGGGAGGCCAGCTTCCCCAGTTTTTGGCGAGTAAATGATGCCTTCATTTACTACCACCTGCTCACACCCACCCGGGATGCAGGATACCGCCTGTCCACAGAGGCAATGAATTTGATCCAGAGTTACGGACATTATTATATACAATTTTAGTAGCATACTTATATAAGGGTGACTGGCTTCTCCGAGAAGCCCTACTTGTTGACCAAACATTGCGAGGACAAGATAATCCTCCTAGAATATTGTAGGAAAGTGATGGAGTTGCACGCCTTCTTCGCCCTAAAGAAGGTAACAAATATTCCATTCTCGATTACCTGTGGAAATTATTCATGCAGTTTGGCCACCACCAAAGAGGCGGATAATGAGCTTAAGAGCTATAGCCTGGCAAAATTTTACTTAGCGCGGAAATATTTTGATCCGCATGGCAAGATCGCAGCAGCACTTCCCCGGGCATCAAAGCCCCACCAATATAGAAGACTTCTGGGAGGATTTCCAGAATGACATGGATTTCCAAGATTTCCAGGATGACCTTAGTGGTTGATTGAAAGCAAGAAGAGAAAATCTTTGTCCACCCCTAAAGCTCACCTCTCCCTAGCCGAAATGATGGCTCAGGTCCAGGGCCCACCAAAGGCTAAGAAAGCCCAGATGGTTCATACTCTTCGAACCGGGCTGGGAGGAGAAATAGTTGCCATCATTGCAACACCTCCCCCAGACACTGATGAGGCAACTATAAAGTCCAAAGATTACAATATCACAGAGATATCACTGGGAAAAAGAGGTAAACAGGGCAAAGTGAACCTGCTAAAGGAGGCGACCATAGCCGTGGAGGCCCAATATGAAAAGGAGACCCAAAGGCTCAAAGCGGAAAAGGAAAAGATAGCGAACCTTATGGGATTACTTACTAAGATGGCTCGGCCTATTAGTACCATTCCTTTGGAGGCCTCCACCTCTAACGTGCCATTACCCCAGAGTGACATAGACTCCCTATGAGCAATGAAGAAGAAGGCCTAAGCGGTCGATGAGTGGGTCACTCTGCAGGTAGGAAACACCCGTGCTTCCTAGTATCTACCCTCCCAGATTTATATGCGGCATGACAAGTTCTGCATCAGGAGGAAACTATCCTTAACATATGGGAGGGTGATATGGAGAACTACGAGGCATGGAAGGTAGAACTAGAGGAGCTCCTTAGCCTTGGGGAAGAGATGGTCTCTGAGTCCAGGATTCTAGGAGAAGAATCATTTAATTTTGTGAGAACCTAGCACTCTAGACTTGACCTCACATTGGAGATACTCAAGCAACTAGTAGGGGTTGTGCACGATAAAATAAATGTGGTTTAGTATTCTTCAAATATGTACAAGACATTTGTCACAAAGGTCTCTGGAGCTGACCCATTCAGCACTGATACATGCACTCCAGAGGAGTACATTTTGGGTAAGTTTGATGAATTAATGGAGTCCAGATATCAATTCCTGGAGGGACTGGATGGGACTCAAATGACAGGGCTAACTCACGTGATCCTTAGTGGTCATGATGTGGCAAAAATGGTCGATGAATTCAAGAGGAATGTTCTAGAGCTAGGGGAACAAATTGAGGCAGCTAAGTACCGGTGGTCCAGCCTCAAAGAGATTGATGAGGATGGGATCTCCCACCTCCTCCAAACCTTCAATGACAACAAACAACAATAAAGTTTCTCCGAAGGCCGGAGAAAACCCAAACATTTTGTATTCTTTATTCTTTCAGAACGTAAGTTCCTAGATCCCAGAGTCCCAAATCCTAAATTTTGTATTCTTACAAGTGATCCATGTCCCGGTCCCCGAGGCTGACCGGTCACTTTCAGAAGTGGTTAATAAAGACTGTGAGAGGGTAGTTGGCTACATCGAGGAACGTCGAATCAGTAGTTGGTCTTTTAACAGATGGTCTTCTCAAGGTGTTGCTTTGGATGTACACCTAGCACATTGGAGATAGGGTGCTGCATTTCCCATTTATGAGGCACGTAGCCTCAATCCTTGGGGATCAGGTTTCTTCCTTCTCTTTCTCAACTCTCTTCTCGAGGCTGATTCTTCCACTCTACCTTCTTGTTTTATTCTTCTAACAGGTCAGGCCTATTTCATCTCAAGGTCTTTTGTAGGGTGGTGCAGGTAGTACTGGCCCCTAGATAATATATTTTATTACAGTATAATGTAAAATAGGGTTAGGGTTAGGGTTAGATGAAAATGTGTATAAATAGTAAGTTCGGCCCTTTTCCAAGGGTCAGAAAAATTGATGATTTTACAGTCCATAGTAATAGAGAAGCAGTATTTTCATTCCCATTGTAGACCTCAATGCTCCTTGGTCTTTAAGCGTTCAGTAATTAGGTGCTCCCTTGGAGCCACCATTGTATCAAGCACCAGTGCTGGCTAGAAGAAATATTAATGAAGAAGAGACGGTTCTTGCAATGATGTTGTTGGCATCTAGTCTTCCGAGTTAATGGTATTTTATATTTAAATGTTCTTCATGTCTTCTGCTCTCATATTGTAAGTAGATTAACGACCTCCTTTCCCTTGCTACTGACCAAATATGGACTGATGGTTGTGTATTTCTTCAGTATTTAGTACAGTATATCAGAACATTATTGATGTATGGGATGTTTAAAAATAACTATAAGTAGATGGAGTATGTCTAACCCTACGGGATCTTTTTTAGTTTATTTGCTAAGTATAGAATGCTTGGAGAAACCTCACCTTCCTGAATCCCTAGAGAGAATGAGTTGAAGAAACCAGCTATCCCCCTTGAAAATAGTCACATCTCTCAACCAAGCTCCGCACCATCATGACCCGACACTCAGGTGCTTGGAGGCCTGGGGAATCTCACTTCCCCGGATAACCTTTGCAGGTGGAGTTGGCTGGTACACCGATACCCAGTGACAACTTATGACTGTTGGTGGACCCGGTCACCAAAGTCTCGTCAACAAAAACTGGTGCTAGAAGGAGGGAATGAACTCATCCCCCTCTCGAGATTCTGATTTGACACCTCTTGAGGGTTCCCCAAGCTATATTTTTAGGAGTCAAGCCTTCAATAGGATTGGGTCTTTCTCCCCAACAAGATTTGAGAGGATCCATAGGTCAGCCCCAAACCTTGGAAGGTTTTTTGAACTCAAGCCTCCTGCTTGAAAGAAGCGGACCCCAAAAACCACACCAGCCACTATTGTCTGGGGATCTAGTATACCTCATAATACCCAAACTTCTCAGACAATCCTGGGAACCACCACTCAAACTACTCAAAATCTAGTTCTCCCAATGGCTACATATTTCGGCAACACCGGGTCCCTAATGGGAACTTTTTGGGGTGCAATCAATGACTTACCCTCACACCCGAAGAAGATTTTCCCATGATATAAGCACCTAGGCTCACAAACCATAGAGGAGCACTTACAGGCATACAAGGATGCCATGAACCAACACCGGATCTAGCATAAATATGTTGTGACCCAGATGCTTCCCTTGTCCTTAGGGCAGGGTGAGTTAAACTAGTACCTTAACCTTCTCGCCAACTCCATTAATAGTTGGCAGGACATGGAGGACGCCTTCTGGGCTGCCTTTCGCATACATGTGGACCCAGCCTGGTCCCATAGCTAGTTCATCTCTATTAGGAAGGAACCTAATGAACCTCTTGTAGCATTCAACTATTAGTTCCAGCGCGCCTTGATACGGTGCATGGGCCCTTTCATTCCATCCCTGGAAATAACCATACAGACTTATCTTAACACGATGGACCCCTTCATTGTCACTCTCCTTTGGAGAACAACCGCCGTGGGTGACTGGGATACTTTGGTGAAGGTTTACAATCTAGCCTTAGAATTATCTCGTGGTCTCAACAAATCCCTAGGCAGGATTGGGTAGAGCACGCCCTTTAACATGACCCCCAGTGGAATAGCGTATGTCAGGGGGTATAACCTCAATCTGGCAATGGGTGTCCCCGCGATGGCAATGAATCCCCCACCACCACCGATAGACCAGTAGGCCCAGTACGTTTACCCATCACAGACTTAGGCAGTACTGGGTCTAGAAGCCTTCCCTTGGAATCAATCGCAGCAGGCACAACAACCCCAGACACAACCGCCCAGAGTGCCCTTCTTTCAGTCATCCACGACTGGAGGATTGCCGCCCTCGACTCTGGTGAATACTGCTACCTTCCCGGGAAACCAACAACAACCATCACACTGCGACGCAAACACTTAGTTGACCACCGAGGTTGAGTCCCTCTAGCGAATGTTGTCTACCCTGACTATAAACATGGGTCAGCTGAAGGCGGGGTCTTATGCACCCCATAATTCTAATTCCTAGAGAGGGAATATCTTCTCTGGCCAACGAAACAACAATGTCAGGGGAACAAACTTCAACAATGGGCCTCAGCCCAATCAACAGCAATGGAACAATAACGCAAACACTGGAGGTCCACCTCCAAACCAAAATACCAACCAAAGTGGTGCTAGACCATCACATTTCACACCAGTCACAGACTTCCAGCCCATGACTAATTGGTGTAGATTGCACGACACGGGCTCACACAATGAGGTGAATTGCGCCACACTGGAAAAGGTCATCATGATCACCTAGCTAGATAGAAAACAATTGCATGATGCTACTCCCCCAGAGCCTCTTGTGCAAGAGTCAACCCACAGTTCCTTCACCTGTGAGACCATCTTCTTTAGAACTTCCAGGGAAGATGAAGAGGAATCCAAATTGCATGGATTCTTTGACGAATATATCCCACCCTTTGAGGCCAATGCCTTCACCAACCCGCAGACTCCATACAACACCTGGAGTCAGGCTGGTAAAGGACAAGCTTACACACCTACACCCCCTACCAAGGACACTCCTCCCCGGGATAACACAACTGACCGGCTCACCCCTCTAAAAGGTTCTATCTCTAACCAAGTGAAATACGTAGCTGAGGGACATCACCAATTCCCAGGAGGGAGATTCAACATTACAAAGGTGTTAGAGAAAACCACCACCTCCATGACCTTGATAGAGGTTTTGCTAAATTGTCCTGAGAAGAAGAAGTCTCTTCTAAAGCTCTTGGGAAACCCGGAAGTCATCAGTCGTCCACCCAAGACTGTCTCATTTGAGGACACCAACGCAGTTGTCTTCTAGGGAAATAATGAGGATCCTCCCTTCCTATTGGGCCTGAATATCCAAGGCAAAAACATACACAATTTCCTAGTAGACTCCAGAGCTTCGGGAAACATCATGCCCCTTTCCATATGCCAGAAGATCGGATTCCATCCCACCCCATCTAATGGTGCAGTGATTCAGCTAGATAAGACTGTCATGAAAATGGTGGGGGAATTAAAGAACATCCGAATACAGCTTATCCAGGACCCCAGGATAGCTAGCATAATTGACGTCCAAGTGGTGGACATCCCAGAGACTTATGGGATGTTATTAAGTCATAATTGGTCTAATTCCTTGAACGGATACTTTTTGATCGACTTCTCCCACTTATGGCTCCCCTAGGAAGGAGAATCAAACAAGATCCAGGTTGAAAGTAAACCCCGGATGAAGTAGGCCCTTACCGAGGTCAGGAGGGTTAGTGAGGTCTTCTTCTCTGAGACTTCCCCTGGGGTGTACCGACCCTTTGAAATCCTAACATTTAATTTCACCTTCGGGGAGGATCTTATAGTTCTGCAAAGAACCCATGACCTAGAAGAAAAGTTGAGAGCTGAGGTTGACTCTCAAGGTGCCATAGTGACCCCCTCTACACTCCTATCTGGCACTTGGTGCCGAGCACACTATCAAAAACATTCAGAACTAGAGTGCGGACTCTACCTTTCCATCGCTACCTAGCACATCAATGCCTTCTGGAATAAAGAATGCATAACTGATTCCCCAAGGCCTAGTGTTCCTATGGGATGCACTCCTTTGGTGCCATCTCCCCAGGAATCCCAAATTCAAACTCCTCCAGAGGTAAACCTCACCCATACACCGACAGTTCGGAAGGAAGCTCCTCCTAAGTCTCCCAGAAGAAATCCAAAGGCTACCCCCTCTCCCCAGCTCTAGAACACAAGTAACGATTTGTGGACCCTCAAGTTTGATGGGTCCTGATCCAAACAAGGCT
This sequence comes from Thuja plicata, assembly GCA_018584345.1. Classification (NCBI taxonomy): domain Eukaryota; kingdom Viridiplantae; phylum Streptophyta; class Pinopsida; order Cupressales; family Cupressaceae; genus Thuja; species Thuja plicata. The sequence continues at coordinate 3,371,502 of MU227649.1, read as the reverse complement.
ACGAGGCTAGAGTAGAATTAATCAACCTGCGAGGGAAATCCTTCCTCGCATCCTACAGACTACAGTTCAACTGCACAAACAATGTTACGAAGTATGAGGCTCTGGTCCTTGGACTCTTATTTGCGTTAAGGAAAGGAGTCACCCACCTTCGGGCTTTGGGTGATTCAGATTTGGTTGTCAAACAGGTCCAGAGTCAATATACATGTCACGATAAGAGGCTGGCCACATACCGCAATCAGGCTTGGAGCCTTATTGAATATTTTGATGCCTTTGGCATTGATCTCATTCCCCGGTGGAAAAATTATGTCCCAGATGCCCTTGTTGTTTCTGCCAGCACACTTGAGCCCATGGCCGGCTCGTGACTCCAGAGATTTTTAGTTGAGATGGTCCCCACCCTATCCATTCCAGATAATGTCACCCACTTTCAGGTTTTTGAGGATGACCAGCATATCCTAGCCTTCATGGCCAATGTTGGTGTCTTTGAGAATCAGATAGTGGAAGAATGAGATCATGACGATATTAGACAGGGTGATGAAGATGATGGGATCATGGATCTGCCTACTATTACCATCCCGAAGGGGATGGTCGCGCTTGAACAAATCTTCGACTCGGACCCTCGAGGCCATGAAAAGATGTCATCTTCCTCTGAGGGAGGAAATTTTAAAAAGGTAAACATCGACCAGCCCAGTGAAGAGAAGATGATACACATTGGCACCTCCTGTTCCCCTGAGGTGAAGGAGAAGATTCTCACGGTTATCCGAGAATACATAGATGTGATTGCATGGGGATATGATGATTTGAAAACATACGACACATCCATTATGACTCATACTATTCCCCTGAAGCCTGATGCTAAGCCTTTTTGGCAAAAGCAATGACTGGTCAACCCACTAATTGAGCCTCTAATTCATTAAGAGGTGGAAAAATTATTATCAGCCTGGATAATCTTTACAATCTGACACACTACATGGGTTTCCAATCTGGTCCCCGTGAGAAAGAAGAGCGATAAAATTTGCCTTTGCATGGATTTCTGAAACTTGAATAAGGCCTCCAAGAAATATAATCACCCTCTCCCCTCGTTGGATGAGGTGTTGCAGATAGTAAATGGATCCCAAATGATGTCGTTCTTGGATGGGTATTCTAGGTATAACCAAGTCATGGTTAAGTACGAAGATAGAAAGAAAATAGCGTTCACCGCCAAGTGGGGAATGTTTGTATACAGGAGGATGCCCTTTGGTTTGATTAACGTAAGGGCCACATTTTAAAAGGCCATGGACATTGCATTTGAGGGCCTTGTGAATTGGTGCATAATCATCTACATGGACAATTTGACCATCTTTTCTCAGGACAGGCATGACCATTCTGCCCATCTCGCTCAGATCTGTGAGAGATGTCGCCGGTATGGAATATCCCTCAACCCCAAGAAGTGCATATTCGGGGTCACTGAAGGGAAGTTTCTCAAGCATATCATCTCTGAGAAGGGCATATCCATTGACCCTAAGAGAGTTGAAGTGCTGCTAAACTTACAAATGCCCGACAGCAAGAAAGAGATGCGATCCTTCTTCGGAAAGATCAACTTCGTCCGCCGATTCATTACTGGATTTGTAGAGATAGTCAAACCACTCAATGAAATGATGAAAAAAGATACCAAGATTGAGTGGAATCATGAAGCAAAGCGGGAATTTTCTTAGATCAAACAGACAATAATAGAAGCACCTATCCTGGCTAGTCTGGACTACTCCCTTCCATTTTATATTTACCCCTTTGCTTCACCGCATACTATCACGGCGGTGTTGACTCAAAAGGTTGAAGGGGAAGAATGACCAATAGCTTTCATGAGCTCCCCCTTCAATAATTCCAAAGTCTGGTATTCATCACTAGAAAAGTAGGCCTTTTCTCTTGTTTGCACCGTAAAGAAATTCTGGCATTACATTCTCAGAAGCAAAGTGCATGCTATCATCCCGGATCAAGCCGAGAAGTCTTTGCTAATACAGAGCGAGTTGGGTGAAAGATAGGGGAAATGTATGGCCATCCTCTAGGAATATGATTTAGAAATGCAACCCATGAAGATAGTCCAAGGCCACACACTGAGTCGAGCGATGGCAGAAGAGACTCCCCGCATAGAATGCCAAACTTACATGGTGGAGTCCATCTCTCAAGACCCATGGTATACCAATTTGGTATACTTACTACTGAATAAAAAATTCCTAGAGGGGTTACCTCCCAATAAATGTCATGCCCTATGGATGAAAAGTGCTCACTTTATGATCAAAAACTCTGCGCTTTACTGCAGGAACTATGAGGGGGTGTACCTCTGGTGCATCGACAGGGACAAAGCTATGAAGAAGATCGATGAATTTCATGAGCAGTTTGGAACCGGGCATGGCTCAGCTGATGCCACCGCCCATTAGCTCCTTTGGGCTAGATACTATTGGCCCTATATATTTAAAGATGTTTACACTCATGTTCAGAGGTGCCACACTTGCCAAACCACGGTGCATTGTGAGCGTAACCCGTCTATGCCTTTGCAACCAATCTTTGAGGCTAGGAACTTTGCCCAATGGGCATTTGACTTCATCAGTGAAATCAACCCCAACTCATCTACCAACCACCGGTACATTCTTACTGCTATTGATTACTGCACCCGGTGGTCCGAAGCTATACCTTGCAAGAATAACACAACAGACATGGTTATCAAATTCCTAGAAGAAAACATCGTCATGAGATTTGGAATGCCCTCCACTTTAGTATGTGATAATGGTCTAGAATTTTCTTCGGCGCAATTACTCGAGTGGACCTACAATTGAAAGATCACTCTAAATTTTTCCAGCAACTATTACCCCCAGGGGAATGGTGTGTCTGAATCTATGAATAAAAATCTACTTGAAGTGATCAAACACCTGCTAGAACAAAGTCCCCGGGATTGGCACCAAAAGTTGAAATTCTCCCTCTAGGAAGATCGCATTTGAATCAAGGTCACCCTGGGAATGTCCCCATTCCTTCTAGTTTATGGCCAAAACCCTGTGTTCCCAATCAACTTACATATCCCAGTTTTGCAGTTTATGCAGGAATTCAGCAACCGGGATAACATCATGGAGGTTTGGCTCCTAAATCTGGTATGGATAGAAGAACAATGAGACATAGCCCTTGAATGTTTCATGTGTCATCAAGCAGTGGTAAAATGATGGTTTGACCGCAGAGCCAAATACAAGGCTTTTCAGATTTTGGACTTGGTCCTGTTGTGGGACAAGGCCTGGGAAAAGAAAGGCAAGCACACCAAATTCCAATGGCTCTGGCTCAGACCATATTTAATCTCAAAAATCTATGGGGTAAATACTTACCGCCTTAATACCATGACTGGAGAACCTGTCCCATTTCCCATCAATGGACATTTTCTCAAACATTACTTCGAATAAGGTAAGTTTGCCCAAAATTGTATTTTTGTGTAAAGTCCTTCGCTTGTAAATATTTCTTTCCTGGTGCCTTTTTGGGAGGTACATTTCCTTGTAAGTAGCCTTGCTGGCTGCCCTCTAGGGTAGTCCTTTTCTTGGTGGTTTTCATTTTTGTTTCTTGTTTTCTTTTCAGGTTCTAGCATTTTGTTCTCTCCTGTGAGGATTGGAATGCTTCACATAAACTCTGGTCTCTGGGATGATGTTTGTAGCATGGTGAACTTGAGAATCTGTCTTTAGCATGATGGAATTGGTTTGGTCTTCGGAGCTATTTTGTGGGTTTGGTGGTAAATTTTGAGCAATCTCCATCGGGTTTATTTCTGGAAGTCTGGCAATCAGTGAAATAAAAATAAGGAACAAGTAATCAGACACACCAAGAGTAGATCAGTTGTACTAGTTGGTTGACCCAAGTCTGAACTTTTAAAAAGAATTCTTTCTGGGTCTAGAGTTTTATCCCCTATTTCAACATATAAAATAGGTGGAAGGGTGAAAGAAGTACCACCATTAAAATTATCTAAGCTTAGGCTCGATGGTGAAAGAAGTACCGCCCTCCCACCTAGAAACGTACAAAATAACAAGAAAAAGGGAAGCAGGACGAAGCTCCAGTCTCCGGGAGAAATGACCGAATCTGATGACTTTGTGGTTTGATGTAATTAGTGCCTCTTCTCTACTCCTCCCAGAGGTCATCAGCTTGATTTCCTTCCAAGGAACACACTCCACCACTAATGAAAGATCATGGACCGGATCCCGCATGGCCGGATTTTCTCAGACATGTCACTATTTTTGCCTATAAGATACTTTGAGTAACGACTTGTTCCAGTTTTTGCTAACCAGAGATTCTATAGTTCTCAAATGCACTAAGAAATTTGTCCTAGATAGTCACCATTTGTTATGCCCTGCATCCCCGTCCCTACATTTTGCGTGCAAAATGTTGGGTCTCCCTTTTTTGCTTTCTACTTTTGGCTCTCGCCTTGTCTTTTCTTTTGTTTTCTTTATTTTTCTGAGGTTTTCTTCCCCGTTGTGTTGTTTTGTTTTGTTGGTCCCTCATGTCTCTGGGACCCGGTCCCAGAGTTGGTCATCTTTTGTCAGAAGTCAGATTCTAGACTCTGAAATTCTTTTCTGCGATGTCTTCTTCTCTTAAGGTGACATCGTCGCATGGAATCCCCGGGCCCGAAGTCCAGAGGTTTGTCTATCTAGAGTTTGCAGAAGTAAAGATGACTTGCTTTTTACTACTGATATAAATAGAAGTTACCTGTCATTTTCACATTTACTGTGATTAAACACTTAAGCAATCAGAGCGATTTTAGAGTGATTTACAGCAATTTATCAATAATCCAGTGCTAATCATTTCAAGCATTTCTGAGTGATTGTGAGTGGTTTGTCACGGTGGGTTGTGATCATTTGGTAGTTGAATCTATTGCAGAGCTTTTGTGGAGGCTTCCTTTCCTCTCCTTTCTATTTTCAAGTTGGTGCCTCTTCTCCCTTCGGCTTTCCTTATTTCTGGTGTCGTTTGGTTTTGCGTTGCCTTGTCTTTTGTTTGTTTGTCTTCTGTTTCTTTCTGGTTTTCCGCCCGTTGGTGGGTTGGCTTTGCCAGAGGGTTGTCTGGCCTCTGTGCAGTTGTAATCTAGTCTGTATATAGTGTAGAAAGTTGTAAATATTCTGTGCTTTGTCTGGTTTCTTGTAAAGTGTTTTCTCTGCGCTATATATATCTATAAATTTGATGTATATTTGTTGTATATCCTTTTAGTCTATGTGTATATACCCTTCGATGTTGATGTATATTCTATGTGTATCCTACCTGGTAGCCTAACAAGCTCGTCATGCTACCTCTGTTGCTAGTTTTTATTCTGTGAGCTCATTCTGTGCAGAATACTACCTGTTTAAAACTCAGCTCTCGACAGGTTTCAAATAGGTGGTTTTCTCTCTCCTCTATAAACCAGCCTGACCTTCATTTATGACCCATGTGCACATTTAAATCTGTCCTAGTGGCCTTCACTTTTTGCACATTTAGATAGTTGGCTCCGCCATCATCACCATAACTCCCATTTATTACTCACCCACGTGGCGCCCACATGGGTCTGACGGTTTGCTTTTTATACATCTCTGCCAATGGTTACTTCCCTGAGCTCTAGGTCTCTTGCCATCACCCATCCCGTGTCCTCTTTTTTTTAAGTATGAAGAAACCCCCGGACCTGGATGATTAGTTAAATTTCTAAGTTCGTAATATATGTATGCTTTCTGGAGTTTTTGAACGATGCTAACTTTTTCAGGGGAAGCAAACACCACAATGGTAAGATCTCCGGACCCTGAAATATTTATCTATTAATGGGTTATGATGCTCACCTTGCCCTGTAGGTTTCCAAAGTAGCAAAATTTGCAAATAGTTCTGAAGCTTTTGCATCCTCACCACCCAGAAGTTTGGAGCTTCCTTCCATGACAAGTACCAGGGCAGCAGTTAGATCTAAGTTGGAAAAGACCCTAGAGAAATTGCCTATGAGCCTAAAATATGTAAAGGATGGGGTCATCGCGGGCTCAAAGATCGAGTCCAAATTCTAGCTCATCACCGACACCAGCGTCGAAACATGGCCAAAAATGCAGGCCTTGGTAAAAGTTATGTACATACAGCGACAGGCCAGAGATCCTTTGGCCATTCAAATTGGAAACTCTGGGATTCTCAAGGGGGCTTGTTTCCCATGCTCTATGCAGTCACCAGAGCTTATTCTCACACTTTCAGCACACTACAACACATCTATCTGGGTTGTTATGCTCGCCGCCCTGGAGCCAACAGGGTACCCTACTCCCATGGTGTCCCTCGATCCTGATACCTTCCAGAGGGGCTTGGGAATCCCCCAATTTGACAAACCATCCATGGTCACCCGGTCAGATGCCTTGGCCCAATTCACTCAATTGGAGGAAGCGGCCCGTATATACATGAACAATCATTGGCTAAAGACCTCGAAGAGGGATCCCAAGAGGATGATGTTGGAAATCCCCAGGGCCAAATTTAAAGAAAGTATCCAAATGGGGATGATAGGCTTATGTCAGGTCTTCGGACAAAAACATGCCCGGCAGTTCTCCAGATGGATGTACTACTTTTTTCTACGTATCAGAATGGGCGAGGAATATTTTGACTGGGCTGCCATAATCTCCAACCATGTGGACTCCCAGTTCCTCCAACTGGCCAAGAAGAAGAAGTTTTATATGACTGCTTATTTCCTCTGGGCCTTGGCACAACAACGGCCCCATACCAATGGGTTACTTACAGAGGGCATGCTTGGGATCGGCCCGGGACAGAAGGCCCCTTGGGACCACTTCCCACAAATACAATTTGTGGCCATCTTCCCCAATTTTTTCTGAGTAAACGATGCCTTCATTTACTACCACCTGCTCACACCCACCCGGGATGCAGGATAACGCCTGTCCACAAAGGCGATGAATTTGGTCCGGAGTTACAGATATTATTATATACAATTTTAGCAGCATACTTATATAAGGGTGACCAGCTTCTCTGGGAAGCCCTACTTGTTGCCCAAACATTGTGGGGACAAGATAATCCTCCTAGAATATTGCAAGCAAGTGATGGAGCTGCATGCCTTCTTCACCCTAAATAAGGTAACAAATATTTCATTCCTGATTACCTGTGGTAATTATTCATGCAGTTTGGCCACCACCAAAGAGGCAGATAATGAGCTTAAGAGCTATAGCCTGGCAGAATTTTACTTAGCGCAAAAACATTTTGATCCGCATGGCAAGATCACAACAGCGCTTCCCCGGGCATCAGAGCCCCACCAATAGCATATAGAAGACTTCTGGGAGGATTTTCAGGATGACATGGAGGTCCAGGGGTGGTATTATGTCAGGATGACCGCAGGGATGATGGAAACATTGAAGCTCCAAAGGTTCCCGGAGGACTTCTCAGATACTGGCTCCAAGGTCGATCCCTAGTACAAGGCAAAGGGGATCGATAAATTGGCCCTTCCATAGTGAACTGGGATGCCCAGGAAGGGCCCACAATTGAGGAGTTCACTCACAACATAGTTGAACATAGCCACATTTATTTTAAAAAGGTGTGCCCTGGGAGCGTCTGCCGAGTGGCCCAACCGATACCAAAGTTAACTCTGGGGGCCGGCACTTCCTCACAAAGAGTAGATAAAAGAAAAGGGGTAGACACAACTCCCACTGTGCAAGAAGTCCCTATTAAAGAACAAATAAGGCAATCGGTAGCAGCCTCCCAGCAAATGAAGGAGAAGCTAATCACATGGCTGGCTACCCTGGTGCTTATGGCTGGACAAATTCGACCTCCATCCTCCCCTTCACTAGTAGCCTTGATGGTTAAAGCAACAGGGGTGGATCCAGTGGAGCAAGCACCAATAAGGGATGCAGGGCCACCCTTGATTACCAGGAGAAGGAGGAGGCTTGACCTGAAGCCCAAGAAGGAACCAGAGTTGGGGATGCCCCAGACTCAACAAGTTGAGATCCTTTCTTTTGACTCCCCAGAGCTGGAAAAGGAAATAGAACCTGTCGATGTCCTAGACAACCCTCCTCCATAGGATGAGTTTGATGATGTTTTTGCAGCTGACAAGTTCAGTAATCTTCAGGGGGACATCGAGAAAATGGAGGCTGAAGTCCTAGCAGAAGAGGAAGAAGAGGAACAAATACCTGCACAAGAGTAGGAGGAAAAGATGGAAGAAGAGGAGATAGAGCAAGAGATCACCTCCAAAGTTCCAGAGATGTAAGATGCAAGGGCGGACCAGCAAAAGCAGAGTGAACAAACGGCATCCGCTGAGGGAACTGGACCTATAGGAGCAATCGTAACCTCAGCCACCATGTTCCAAATGCAACTCCCCAGAGTGACCTTTGGGCAGGTAATAACCATGGCATAAATGTTAAATCTTGGCCTGGTACCTCCCCCATTGCCAAAGGATATACCAGGAGAAGAAGATATCTTGGCGATAGAGGCTGAAGAACAAGAACAACATGAGGAGGAAACCCCCAGGACAGCCAATGAAGGTCTAGACAAAGCCAAAGATATAGAGGACAAGACAGAGGAAATAAATGTCACCGGGGGAAATGTTCCTGACAAAGCCCAAGATAAAGAGAAAGGGGTGGGTGAGACTCACACCACTGAGGAAGAACAACAATAGGACACCAGGGAAGAACTAAAAGAACAGACTTTGGCAAACAAGCCACCCCTGCCACCTTAGTGGTTGATTGAAAGCAAGAAGCGAAAATCTCCATCCACCCCTAGAGCTCACCTCTCCCTAGCCAAAATGATGGCTCAGGTCCAGGGCCCACCAAAGGCCGAGAAAGCCCAGATGGTTCATACTCTTCGAACCAGGCCGGGAGGAGAAACAGTTTTCGTCGTTGCAACACCTCCCCCAGATGCTGATGAGGCAACTGCCGAGGCCAAAGATTATGATATCACAGAGATATCATTGGGAAAAAGAGGTAAATAGGATGAAGTGAACCTACTAAAGGAGGTGACCATAGCCGTAGAGGCCCGATATGAAAAGGAGACCCAAAGGCTCAAAGCGAAAAAGGAAAAGATAGCAAACCTTATGGGATTTCTTACTGAGCTAGCCCGACCTATTAGTACCATTCCTCCGGAGGCCTCCACCTCTGATGCAGCATTACCCCAGAGCAACATAGACTCCCTGCGAGCAATGAAGAAGAAGGCCCAAGTGGTCGATGAGTGGGTCGCTCTGTAGGTAGGAAACACCCGGCACTTCCTAGTATCTACCCTCCCAGATTTATATGCAGCGCGACAGGTTCTGCATCAGGTGAAATCTATCCTTAACATATGGGAGGGTGATATGGAGAACTACAAGTCTTGGAAGGTAGAACTAGAGAAGCTCCTTAGCCTTGGGGAAGAGATGGTCTCTGAGTCAAGGATTATAGGAGAATAATCATTCAATTTTGTGAGAACCCAGCACTCTAGACTTGACCTCACATTGGAGGTACTCAAGCAACTGGTAGGGGTTCTACATGATAAAATCAACGTGGTTCAGTATTCTTCAAATATGTACAAGGCATTTGTCACAAAGGTCTCTGGAGCTGACCTATTCAGCACTGATACATGCACTCCGGAGGAGTACATTTTGGGTAAGTTTGATGAATTAATGGAGTCCAGATATCAATCCCCGGAGGGACTGGACGAGACTCAAATGACAGGGCTAACTCACGTGATCCTTAGTGGTCATGATGTGGAAAAAATGGTTGATGAATTCAAGAGGAATGTTCCAGAGCTAGGGGAACAAATTGAGGCAGCTAAGTACCGGTGGTCCGGCCTTTGAGAGATTGATGAGGATGGGATCTCCCACCTCATCAAAACCTTCAATGACAACAAACAACAATAAAGTTTCTCCGGAGGCCGGAGAAAACCCAAATATTTTGTATTCTTTATTCTTTTGAAACATAAGTTCCTAGATCCCGGAGTCCTAGATGCTAAATTTTGTATTCTTTCGAGTGATCCGTGTCCCGGTCCCCGAGGCTGACCGGTCACTTTCAGAAGTGATTAATAAAGACTTTCAGAGGGTAGTTGGCTACACCGAGGAACTTCGTATCAACAGTTGGTCTTCTGACAGATGGTCTTCTCGAGGCACCGCTTTGGATGTACACCTAGAACATTGGAGATAGGGCGCCGCATTTCCCATTTATGAGGCACGTAGCCTTGATCCTTAGGGATTGGGTTTCTTCCTTCTCTTCCCTGGCTCTCTTCTTGAGGCCAATTCTTCCACTCTACCTTCTTGTCTTATTCTTCTGACAGGTCAGGCCTATTTCATCTCAAGGTCTTTTGTAGGGTGGCGCAGGTAGTACCAGCCCCTGGATAATATATTTTATTGCAGTATAATGTAAAATAGGGTGAGGGTTAGGGTTAGATGAAAATGTGTATAAATAGTAAGTCTGGCCCTTTTCCAAGGGTCGGAAAAATTGATGATTTTGCAGTCCATAGTAATAGAGAAGCAGTATTTTCATTCCCATTACAGAGCTCAATGCCCCTTGGTCTTTAAGCATTCAGTAATTAGATGCTCCCTTGGAGCCACCATTGTATCAAGCACTAGTGCTGGCTGGAAGAAATATTAATGAAGAAGAGATGGTTCTTGCAATGATTTTGTTGGCATCTGGTCTTCCGAGTTAATGTTATTTTATGTTTAAATATTCTTCATGTCTTCTGCTATGATATTGTAAGTAGATTAACGACCTCCTTTCCCTTGCTACTGACCAAATATGGACTAATGGTTGTGTATTTCTTCAGTATTTAGTATAGTATATCATAGCATTATTGATGTATGGGATGTTTAAAAATAACTATAAGTATATGGAGTACTTCTAACCCTGCAGGATCTTTTTCAGTTTATTTGCTAAGTGTAGAACGCTTGGAGAAACCTCACCTTCCTGAATCCCGGAGAGAATGAGTTGAAGAAACCAGCTATCCCCCTTAAAAATAGTCACATTTCTCAACCGAGCTCCACACCATCATGACCCAACACCCAGGTGCTTGGAGGCTCAAGAAATCTCACTTCCCCGAATAACCTTTACAAGCGAAGTTGGCTGGCACCCCGGTACCCGGTGACAACTTATGACTGTTGGTGGACCCGGTCACGAAAGTCTCGTCAACACCAAGATTAGAGATAATTTGATAAGTTTGTTAAGAAAATATAGGCACATTTTTGCATGGTCATATGATGACCTTAAATCCTACCAAGAGGATTTATTTTAGCATGAAATCCCTCTAAGGTCGTATGCAAAGCCTTTCAGACAGAGACAACGTCCCATAAATCCAATGTTATCTCCTAAGATGACAGAAGAGCTTGTCAAAATGAGGGATGCAGGAATAATTGTGCCTATAAGAAATTCTACATGGGTATCAAACTTGGTCCCAGTTAGAAAAAAGAATGGAGATATAAGGTTGACTGTTGATTTTAGAAACTTAAATATATATTCCTTGAAAGATAATTATGCATTACCTAATATGGAAGCTCTTTTACAGAAAGATACTGGAAATGAATTATTGTCTATGATGGATGGGTTCTCAAGGTACAACCAAGTGAAGGTCAAGGAATCAGAACAATACAAAATAGCCTTCATCACTCCTTGGGGAACTTATATGTATGCAAGAATTCCTTTTAGATTAACCAATGCAGGAGCAACTTTCCAAAGAGCAATGGATGTGGCTTTTGATGGTTTGATTGATCTCATCATGGTAGTATATCAGGATGATTTAACTGCTTACTCCAAAAGGGCAAATGATCATTGCAATCACTTGGAGCAGATTTTCAGGAGAGCTTTAGAATATGGTATTTCTCTAAACCCTAAGAAGTGTCATTTTGGGTTATTGAAGGGAAGCTTCTTGGTCACATTGTATCAAAGGATGGTGTAAGAATAGATCCTGAATGGATTGTAGCTATAGATAAGATTTAAATTCCTAAAAATTTTAAAGGGATTCAATCTTTCTTTGGACAGATAAATTTTGTAAGAATTTTTGTCCCTAACTTTGTAGAGATTATTAAACCTATTGCCAAGATGCTTAAGAAAGGTGCAGAGATTAAATGGTCTAATGAAGCCATAGAAGGATTTTCTAACATCAAGGAAGAAATCAAGGAAGCTCCAGTCCTTAAGACACCTGATTTTTCAAAGCCTTTTTAGTTATTTTCTTTTGCATCATATCATACTATTGTTGCAGTTATGTTACAGAAAAATGACGAGGGTTATGAACAACCAATAGCATTTTTTAGTAAAACTCTTCAAGCAGTAGAATTAAATTATGATATAAATGAGAAGTAGGCTTATGCTTTGGTTAAAATAGTGAAATATTTTATGCCATACTTGGTAGGAGCTAAAGTGATAGTTTATGTGCCAAATGCAGCAATTAAAGATATATTTAAGCAATCTGAAGTGACAGGTAGGAGATGAAAATGGGTGAACCAAATCCAAGAGTTTGGTATGGAGATCCAAATAAAAAAGTTGATTAGAGGATAGGGTCTTGCTAAAATTATGGCTGAATCAAATATTGAAGCAGTTCAAATAAATCAGGTAAACACAGATGAATTAATAGTAAGTATTGAAAAGTGTCCTTGGTATGCTAATATAGTATTTTTCCTTAAGCACATGAAATGAAAAGAAGGTTTAAATCAAAATCAGAAGAGGACAGTAAAATTTCAAGCTTCTAGATATATCCTAATTCAAGGAGACTTGTACTAGAAAAATAGAGAGGGTGTCTTTTTATTTTTCTTAGACAAGTACCAAGTAGATGTAGTCTTGAAGGAGCTACATGATGGAGAGTGTAGGGGTCATTTTTCAGAAAAAAATACTCCCCATAAAATTCTTCATAATGGGTATTACTGGCCACATGTTTTTAAAGATAGTTATACATATGTTAGAGAATGTGAAGCTTGTCAAAAATTCTCAGGGAAATTAAAATATGATGGTGCATTACCCCTCGGATCTTTGTCAACTGATGAGCCTTTCCAAATGTGGGGGATATATTTTATTGGTGAGATTGTAGATGTTTCCAGTAGACAACACAAATGGATTCTTGTTGCAACAGATTATTTCACTAAACGGGTTGAATACATACCCTCTAGACAAGCTACAAGCAAGGTGCTTATAAAATTCTTAACAAAAAACATACTAACAAGATTTGGTGTTCCTTGCAAAATTATTTGTGATAATGGTATGTGTTTTAGATCCAAGGAATTCTCTAAATTTGCAGTAATTATGGTATTAACGTGTCATATTCTTCCCCTTACCATCCACAAGGGAATGGGCAGGCAGAATCAAGTAATAAGAACATAATTAAAATCATTAAGAGAATGTTGAGCAATAAAAAAAGGGCATGGGATTCCAAACTACCCCTTGCACTTTGGGAAGATAGGATAACAGTTAAAAAATCCACTGGATTTGCCCCTTATGAATTTGTTTATGGAAAGAAAGCTAGGTTACCGTTGAATAATCTTCTTCATGTATTCAAATTTTTCAGAGAGGAACAGCTTGAAGATATGGATTTTATGGGAAATAGGATGGATCATCTTATGGAATTGGATGAAATCAAAATGGATGCACAAAGAGAGAATGTGAGGAAGCAATTGCAGATGAAAATGTTACATGATAAGAGAACTAAGGATAGAAACTTTCAGAAAGGAGATTGGGTGTTAAAGTGGAATGCTAAAGATCAAGATAAGGGAAAGCATGGACAATTTGAAGCTTTATGGCTTGGACCCTACGTAATTTTTGATAATGCAGGAGAAAAGAGTTGCCTGTTACAAGATACTGAGGGTCATATTCAAGAATTTCCAACCCATGCTCAATATTTGAAACCATTCTTCTCCTAAAAATAGGAAGTATTTCTAACCTTGCATTTTTATTTCAGAGTTTTTGTTTCTGCCTTCTTTTTGTTGTTCTTTGTCTCTATTTTGGTCTTCTTCTCTAGAGATAGCTGAGATCTTGTTGTGTCCAAGTATGAACACACATCTCCAGAAAGAGCCACTAGTGGAACACAAATTTACAATCAAATTTGAATGGTTAAATAATTGAGGGAAGTATTTTCTATATCATTATTCTTAGTTTAGCCTTGTTTTTCCTCCTTCCATTCATATTTTATTACTGAAACTATCTTTTCCTATGCATTTATCTTATCTAATTCCTTGCATTTTCCTATTAAAACTGTTATGTCTTATATTCTCTACGACTTGTATACATTTAAATTTTTAAATATAGTCATTGGCCCCTTTTCATGGTTTAAATGTTCATTTTAAAATTACTTTATGACCTTAGCAGGGAATATTCTCTTTTTATCTGGCGCCCTTGAAAGTGTTTTGGTCGGGTTATCTCCAGATCAAAATGGGATATTCCTTATCATTCAGTGATCTAGAAAATCATTCAGTCAGGGAGTCTCATGAGAAAAAGTAATATGATTTAATCTTTTAGAGATCTAGCATAGACCATTGATGAGGTTTTTGATTAGACAATTACCTCTAAGTCTCCAAATATAACCCGGAGTTAGCAGAAGATTCAAAGATCTCGCGACCTAGTGTTTTTCTGACTTGCAGATGTAACTCAAGTTCAGAGTTGAGTTGAGTCAGGCTTCTTCTAGTCATGATGTCTCTAGATGTAACCATAGTTAAGGAAAGTTATTGGAGATCATGAGACCACTCAATTGCCAAATCTCTGAAGAAAACCTGAGGTCAAGCTACAGTTAAGGTTAAAACCATGGGTTAAAGTAAAGCGCAAACAAGTACTTTTTGATATGACGGTCGATGTAATAGATTAATGAAAAGATAAATGTATTTTAACCTTTAAGGGAATGCACCTCGGTGACACATATTTTATGTCATAGATCTAGGCCTGCGAGAGTAATAAAGGTGATTGATAAAGATCAAACAAGTTTCAGAATATCCTGTTGTAGGCGCAATGACTTAAGGAAAATATGCATGAATGTTAATCATTAAGGCATTGCACAATCTTGACATGTGTCTCATGTCAGAACCTAGGCCCATGATGGAATAAGATTTCTAAACGGATGTTAAAGGACGAAGAAGATCGACGGCTGGCACAATGGCTTAAAGTCAAGTTGCACAAGATTTATTCATCAAGGCATTGTGCGATGATGACACATGTCTCAGACAGATGAAAAGGACAAGAGCCTATGTGGCATTGATGACCTAGATTTTCTTTGTCATTATATGTTTTAATATTATTATTTTTTCGACCAAGGATTTTGGTTAATATTTGATACATTGACATTTTCTACATGCAGGGCTTCACATGTAATAAAATGAAAATGAAGAGACTTGGACCAAAGATAAAGATCAAAGACATAGAATTCCATTGATATACCTTGTAGAAGTTAAAGATATTATCAAAGATTCATAACAAATTCTAAATAAACTATTCTGATTATATTATCACTTTGGTCTATAACTGTTCATAAGGATGATAAATCATTCTTAATTGTAATTTTGACTGTTCAGTTGTTGATCATAGGGATTAGGTTTAGTTAGACAA
The DNA here is from genome assembly GCA_018584345.1 of Thuja plicata. NCBI lineage: Eukaryota > Viridiplantae > Streptophyta > Pinopsida > Cupressales > Cupressaceae > Thuja > Thuja plicata. The sequence continues at coordinate 3,356,050 of MU227649.1, read as the reverse complement.
ACTGTTGCATTGATTTGAAGCTTGTTCACATCCTTTGAACATTATATAAATAAGGATACCAGGATCAATGCAAGGAGGATGTCTCTGGGATGGTCTCAGGACAGTCTTGAGTGATATTTTTCATCTTCAGATAGTTTTAGTTTTGATCACAACTGGACATGGATTCTTATGTACCTATTTTTATAACCAATAAAAGATAAGTGTTTTTTGTCTCTCTTGGTTCAAGGTTTCAATCTCATTCATCTAGTCCTTTTCAATTATTGAAGAAATCCAAATTGCTATCTTTGATTTGCTTATGTAGAAGAGTTATTGTCTCGTATCATTGTTTGAAATATCAGGAAGTGTGTGATAACTTAATTTGTTTCTGGCTTCTTGTTCATCTAGTCTCCCAACCATAGGAGTTAAACTCATTTGAACTAACAAGGATATAATACAGACCTCAATCTTCTCTACATCTAAAGTAGTCAAATAGTTGATGGTTGAATACCATCTTGCAAAGTTGTACATAGGATTGAATGTTGGATTGACTCTATTGCCCAAGATGATATAGGCACTGATCTGATTGTTATTGGAGATAGACATTTGATTTATTGTTTCATGTTGCTGAGATATTCTAAAATCCATTCATTTATATATACACAATTTTTACAAAACATTCTTTACAAATCTCACAAAGCATTCAGTTTTGCATTTTTACCTTACAATTGATTACAGTTTGATTCCTTTCAAAGTAACTTGCCATACTTGTGAAGGAGAGATTTAAGTGTTCATTATCTACTATAAAAAGCCTTAAAGGATAAGTTTAAGGCATAGGCCTACCAACCTTGGTTCTATAGAGCCAGAATTGCAGAAGTTTCAACCTTTCCCCAAGGTTAAACTTGTTAGTTGGCCAAATCACTTGGGTTTCCCATCATTGGATTGGAAAGTCCATAGGAAATCCAATATACTAATTTGAGCACCAATAGATTCTTTGAGTTCATGCCTTATTTCGAATATAAGGATGATGAATCCATGCTCACACAACACTTCCTAAGAGGACTCAATAGTCAATTTTCTGGCCAAGTGCGGGTCTTCGAGCCCTGGATAGTTAATGAAGTAGTCATTAAAGCTCGCATTGTTGAGCATAATTTAGCCTTAGGTTTGGGAGTTTAGATGAATACCCAAAGGGGTAATGCCCCTCAATCTGGGTCAAGGTATAAAGGAAATCAGTATCAGGGAAAATCTGGTCCTAAGAACTACCCTCCCTCATCCAAGGGCAATCAAAACCCCCAGAAAAAGAAATTCACATATAACAACAAAAATGGTGGGTATCAGTCAGGAAATTACCACGACTAGTAGCATACCAGGCGCCATTCAAATTCACAACCAGTGCAAAGTACACAATAGAATGGTAGCTGAGGTAGTTTTTAGCAGTCAAGTGCTCATGGCTCTCGAAAGAGTTTTGATAGAAATACAGGATGTTACTCTTGTGGTCAACATGGTCATATTGTAGTAAATTGTCCTCAGAAATCAACACCAACATCTAGTTATAAGCATGCCACTTTGGAACCCACAATAGGGGACACAGGTAGATCTCATAGGGTGTTTGTCATGTTGGATCAGAAAAAAGTAGAACATCAGGGGTCAGTCATCGAAACTTCATGTAGCGGATGGGAAGCTGGCTTTGGAGCCCATGTGTATTCTACAGCAATGGAATCTAACCCTCAGGGGTTGCACTATAGATCAGGAAAGGGTCCAATGGGATCCTAATGATGAGACCTTGGCAACTTGGGAGGATTCTGCTAAACTTAGAGTTAACTATCCTTATCGGTTTGTAGGCTTCTAGGAGTAAGCCTAAGTCTAGGGGGGGGATGTAATACCCCCTTAGATGGATATGCTATTACTTTAGATTGGACATTTTGAAATGGACTATATGATTTCAGTTGCTTACACTTTGATAGATCTAGATGATGATATGCTTAGCTAATATCTTGATATATGCATTTATGATTAATATCTTTATGAGGAAAGTACTATCTTCTACTTGTTTATGCAAACTAATCCAAAAAATTGAATTATAATATTTCCTATTTATGATGCTAACGTGTTTTCATGATTTATCTATGATGCTTCATGCTTATATATATGTCGGATGTGTTTTCATGATTTAGGACAAAGTCATAGTTACTCACTTAGCTGAGGTCCACATGATGTATTGATCCTGGTCATTTGTCTGCAATGTTTTATGTAGTATATATGTATATATCCTTGCACATGTATTTCTTCTTGCTGATGCAGGATTGCAGGTACCGAGCATCATCTCCACCTGGCTCCACAGGTATGAGCGTGCTCTCAAAATCCTTGATTGTTACAGAGATAACACCAAGTCCTGCAAGACTAAGCCTAGCCCTGATCTTTGCTCCTGGATTGGGTCTTTTGGATTTGTGCTTTGGTTATGGTTTGGTGTTTGGTTATGTTAGCTTAGTATTTTAAGTTGATTATTGTGAAGATTCATTATAGTCCCTAGGACTAGGTGAGTAGTGATTTCTATGTGGATTTTGCCTCTTATAGAATGACCATCGGTTAGTAATAATATGTTGTATTATGAGATTAAATACATTGTAATAAGATTAGTCAAGTGTATTCTTAAATGTATGTTTTATGATTATAGATATATATACACGTAGGCATATGGGTGCACACATATGCATATGTTTATATATATGATTTTATATATATGTTTTTATATATGTATTTATGTATTTATGTGTGTGTGTGTGTGTGTGTGTGTGTGTGTGTGTGTGTGTGTCTTTCTAATTACAATGAAGGAATTAACTAATTATAATTAAATCCATATAATTATTGGATGGAAATGAAGGTAATTAATATTTAAACCTTCTTGAGGCAAAATAACTAATCTTAATCTAAAAGTGAAAATGAAGATTAATAAAAGAAATTACCTAAAACATAAAATTAAACAAAGAGGGTAAATTAACTAAAGAGTTCACGGGAAACAATCTGCATATTAATTTATCTAAAGTATAATAAAGTTTCAAAATAATAATCAATATATGGTTGTAGATGGCTGCATCGGTTGATTTTCCTATGCAACCAATCCTACACCATATTTATGAAAGGAGAATGAGAGAATGGGGAGTAGGAATAAAATAATATATGGATGTACGGAAACTCTCAACAGAGATTATTGTGAAATTTGATGGTGGCATTGGGAAGGAAACTTTGTGATTGAAAAGCTTAAGGAGATTTGAATTGGCTGGAGTGGGCTTGGAACTTATTAAAAAGGTTTCTCCACAGGACTCCAGGTAGGCTCTACCTAGAAAGAGAATAATTTTCATATGAATGTTGTGTTTGATATGTGTGTTTTACTATTTTTCATTGTTGTAATAGATCAAAGGAAACCTTGAATGGTTGTTTGGAGATATTGCTTTCTTATATGTTTGAATGGTGGATGATTACCTTATGATAGATAATATTATTAAATGTTCATTTCATTTGTTCTAATGTATGAGTTTTTTCCTTAGAATGTGTTTTCTTCTACCTGGAACCTCCTTCTGTTGATGCTTAGGAGTAGCCATAGATTTTCTCCCTTGTCAGAATAGTATGTTTTGAGGTTATCTTTCCTTATCTTGCAACTATGGGAAGAAATGACATAGATTTATCTCTAAGTTAGTATGGGTTTGAGGGATGTTTTGGAAGGAGAACAAAGGGATTTCAACTAGGTATCCCTCTAATTCTGATTTCCAGACCTCCATCTTACCCAGTTTTACCAGAAAGGTCCATCTGCAAGTTGTTGCCTCTAAGTGCACATAGTCCTTTACCACCTGTGTAGAACTGGGCACCATCTGCATAGGATGCATGACCACCTGTACAAGATGAAGGCCCATCTATGCAATTCCTGACCACCTGCATAGCTTGAGGCCCCATCTGCACAGCTTTAGACCCCATCTGCGCAGGACTCTTCCAGGCTGATTTTTAGGGTTTCTAGAAGGGTTTAGGGTATTGTGTTGACCTAGGGCTGACCCTAGGGGATTTTTAAACTTATAAGATACTTAATTTTCATATGGTTTCATGTTTAGGATCTTTTGAAACCTTTGCAAGATTTTTGGATCATTTTGGGAACCCTGACTAGGGTTAGGATTGTTTTGTGGCCAAGAGAACTTGTGTGTCTCCTTTTCTCTTCCATTTTGATGTTGTAAACTCTTGTATACCTTTGATACTTAACGTTGTGTGTATTGATGAGATTTTTAGAGGTAGGAAACCTAAGATCACTAGGTAAGTGGCTCACAGTGGGGGTCAGGGCCCTAAGTGGCTAGTACCAGGATAACCCACTGGTGAGTTGTTTAATCCAGTGAAAACATACATAATTTATGGGAAGGGTATTACACATTAACTAAGATAATACTCTCCCAAGCTAATAGTGCTATTATAGGCTACATATGGGAGTGGGAGAAGGTGCTATTGTGATAGCACAATCGAATAGTCTCGTCCATATGAGAGATGTTTGGTTCTGCATGTGCCTACTTGGGGGTTGGGGCCCAGAGTGGCTTACCAGGATAACCCAAGGGGTGAGGGATATGTGATGACACTCACCTAACATTTTTCTTAGAGTTCCTATCGATGTGATTTATGTCTTTATGTTCTTCTTGTGTTTCAAGTTACGTCTTGTTTTGGGAAATGCACTATCCTCTCCTTAGGAATGGCCTAGTCATCACCTTCTTGCGTGGATCATGGTGTTTATCTCCTAGCATGGGGGAGTGGATCCTTTTGGGTATCCATGTGGTTGGGTGGTGAATATTTTATCAAGGTACTATTCATAGAGTTATGGATGAACCTTTCTTATGCTTTCTCTAGATTTGCAGAAGAAGAAGACTTTCTTGATGTTCATTATTGTTATCAATGTAATGGTACTTTATTAATGTAACCTCCCAAGAGGAGATGAATGTAAATAATATTTGATATGTTCCAAATTGATGTAAAGGGATGGGTAGTTGTAGGAAAGGAAAAGGGGATGAATTATCTTTCAATGTAAAGAATGTATTTGATCATAAAAGAAATAATTTATGTTTATGCAACTTGGAAAATACGTTGGAATTAAGATACATCATGGTTTAGAAAGAAAGAAAGAACTTGCTATAATAATATTGTAAATTTAATGATTATTAATTTCTAAATGGCATGGAATAGTTAGTAGGAAAGCTCATTTCTTTATGCATGTTTCCTTTAAAGTTTTAAAAGAAAAGAAATCTTGAATGTTAGAAGTTAATGTTAGAATAAATTGGTTTGATAGATTCTTATGAATATAGATCTGATAGTTAATGAAATGAGACAGAAATAATGGATCGCAACATCTTTCCATGGATATAAAAGTTAATTGTTAAGTCTTGTTCATTGGGGAACCTAGGAAGAATTTGTAATTGAAATTTGTAACTTTAAGAACTGCATAGTTTTAAAATATAAAAAATAATAATAATGCTATAATGATTTCTAGCTTAGTTATCTTTTTAGTTTCTTCTTGGTCCCCTGGCGGGGCATGACATGGTCGTACACGTGTGTGGTATGGTCTTGAAACAGGCATTTTGAAAAATTGGTTTTTAAACATGCCTAATAAAATGAAATTTCTATCATGTGGGTATTGAAATAAACTACATATTTGGAAAGTAAACTCTGAGAAATACATTTTCTATTACTGAAGTTTTCTGAGATTCAATCTTTAAGTGTCTCAAATTTTGACATCAATTGATAGAAAATTTTAAAAATAGGGAAAACACTTCCACTTTTTGCCCAAAAAGTGGGACTCAACTTCTTGTAGCCACCCTATTCTAAAAATAGAAGAATAAATACATGATTACCTAGCCATATTTGAATTTCTATCTTTTATCTTTCTTTATCTTCTCCAAATTCACCAAAAATTGTTCCCTCATGACTTATGCTAAGTTATAGTCTTCATTCTCCTTCATTATTATATTTTTTGTATGAATATCATGACCAGGTATGATATTCAACCTACTAGAGTGGTAAACATTATAACCATTCACCATAGAAAGATACTTCACCTCTTCATCAATTATATCATTGAAATTCATAGCACGTCCATCCCATCTAGACTTAGTCAATCTAATTACTTCATCCTTTGGAATGGTGCGAAGAACATGGACATTGTTGGTTGAGCATGGGCCAGTAATAGTATGAATGGCCTCCTTTGTGATTTTTTATGGTTTATCCAGCCACATGAACTAGACATGGATTCTTCTCAAGACAAACCTAACCTGGTCTTCCTCAAACTCATCGGGAAAGCTATCTGCATAATGAAAACCTTTTTCTTCTATGTGTTTATATTCATTTTTCAATACCACGTTATCATCACACATTCCCTCATATTGAGAATGAATTGCATCTAACCATAAATATTCTAGTTTTAAATGAATAAAATCTCTTACATCTTCTGTATGTAAAACTTTGTAGGGCATGCTGGATAATGCACCTGCTGGATCATTTTCCATAGACTTAAAAGGATGTAACTTAAAAACCGATCATGGTATCTTTGTTATATCTATCAATTTTTGTGTAGCCATCTCAAATTTCCAACAATGCAAACATTTATTTGATAAATACCTTAAATAATTTGAAAACTAGTGCTTCTTCAGACAAACTTGATGATTCCTAATATATTTTCTCTTGTATATCAACACACACAATCTTTTCTTCTCTCTTGAATCACAAAAAAAAATTCAAACAATGCACTTCTAGATTTAGAATAGCTTAAACAATGGGAAAGGTGAGAATGAAATCCAAAAATACCTTTTTATATACCTTCACAAATATGTAATACATGCATTTAACCGATAGAGTTAACTTTTTCACCGATTGACCAGAAACTCATTACCAATGATCAAAACATCATATGATTCATCAAAACTTCATAATACATTCTAGAAATGATTAATGCATCTTAACATGCCGATAGATCTTACCACACACCTTCAAGGGGTTCCAAAGATGGATTCAGAAATAGTTGTTCCCCCTAAGCCATATGATAGCTTAGTTTGATGATGAATTCTCCACACCCGATGGAGATGTGGATTGTTTTGATGACTGAGTGTTTTCTTTCTTCTTCCAAATTGATCTTATTCCTGACTTCTTCAACATCTACAATCTTCTTCCCTTTCTAATTACTTGACTGATTTACCAATTGGTTCCTTGTCCTGCAATTACTTGCTAAATGTCTGATATTATGATGAATAAAACATGTCATTCCAGTTGATATCCATGGTCCTGCATTACCTCTTCCAATCCTCATTCTGCAATTCATAGCTAATTTTTTGGCATATCTAATGCACTAATGGTAAGTGAGTTTGGAGATGTCATGATGTAGATTTGATTATAAAATGATCAGATATTATGTTGTCATTGATGTCAATTATTGACTTTGTGTTCTTAGTGTGTTGCCAAAAATAGTTGTGACAGATGAAGGATTGTAGAGAGTTTCAGTGGTTTCTATCTTTATGGGAGAATTGGGAGTATCTCTAGATGTCTAATGTATCACCTCTACTACTGAAGTGATCTTATGAGAAATTTATGATCAGTTGAAGTACAACAGTGCAACTGCTAGAATAGTTAATGATAGGTGATAAATTATTTGTATGTCTTGTCAAATCTATGTTTTATCGTGTGGCAAATTCATGGGATATGGTGGTCAATAGTGTTTAGATGCTACATTTGCAACCGCAACTAATTTGAGTGACTGGTGTGTAGGATTAGTGACTGGTGAGAAAAGACAGAGTTGTTAATAGGTTACAATGTTTGTGTTCTTGAGCGATGGGTGATAAATCTTTGATTGGTGATCAGTGTTAAGGTTGTGGTGGAATCGATTGAGTTATTCATGAGCTAATGATGTTTTTTCATGATTGGAGGTGATGATTTGGCATCACATTGCTCGATGTTGGCATGTTGAGAAGATTCTATAGGAAGCTTGTGTTTGGTAAAAATGTGTTTGACTCCTTGACACAAAATTCTATGTAAATCATTGTATTGGTCAATGCGGTCTTGGAAATATGTTTTGTGCATTTAATTTTTTATGTGGCACGTTGGATTTGAATAGGATGTTTTGAAATTATAATTTAGGGTTTGATTAAGGCGGTGGACTTAAAATTTTATTATATAATGGATGAAGTTGAAGGTTAAGAGTGTTGATTGTATGTTGGACAAGTGCGGTGCAAAGTGTGAATTGCGATCAAGTCAGAGAAGAGTTAAGTGTTTTGAGATGAGATTGTGTGCTTCATTGGTTTTGGTCAAGAAGAGGTAGTTTTATTCTACAGATCATTCTTTATCTTGTTCCCTAACAGTTGTAGCAAGTTAAATCCCTTAATAGGGTAGATCCTAACAAATCTTTGTTGTAAATCCTCTAATAGGGTGACACTTTGTCAAGTGTTTAAATTCTTCTAACAAGGCTACTCTTAATAGGGTAAAGGTCCTAATAGGCCTAAGGAAAATCCCTTAACCATGTAGCACCTAACGGTGCTATTGTAAACTCCTAACAAGGTTAATCTCCTCATAGGGTGTACTTTAGAAGAGTACATCATTTAGTGGGTACTAATCCCCACCATGGTTTTCTCCCTATTTGGGTTTCCACAAGATAAATTTGTGCCAAATTTTTTGATGGAATTGCATGCTTATGATTTTCATTTGTTGTGATTAAAGTTAATCTTGTGAATTGTGGTTTAAGTTTATAAGGTTGGATTATTTGGTAGATTATTGATTCCCCCCCCCCCCCTTAGTAATCTAACCTCAGGACTAACAATTGGTATCAAAGCCTAGGTCCTCTATTGTGGTGAAGCTTAACGTCTTGAGGTAAATATATGAAGATGATGAGAAAGGAAGGTCCTAAATTTACAAGAGAGAATGACTCAGTTTGGTATAGTCAGATGAAGTTATATCTTAAAGGTATGGGTGATCAGTATTGAGATCATGTGGTTAATAAGTATATTTTCCCTTCAGGAATCCTAACTGCAGATCAATTGAAGGTAAGGCAAGAACATACTGCTACTATGGAATCTATTTCTAGTACTCTTTCTGGTACAAAGTTTATTGATATCAAACACTTGGATACTACTAATGAGATGTGGGAGAAGTTTAAGACCATCTATGGTGGACATCCACATGTGTAGAATTCAAAGGTTTGTAGTTTGAGAGGAAAGTATGATGATATGAAGATGCGAGAAAATGAGAACAATTAGCATTACAGTCAGAGAATCAAAGAATTTCTCATTTTAGAAAATTGTTCTCAATTTCTAAATTGGATATATTTCTTATAGATACCCTAAAAATGAATGGAAGGAGAAGCCAAGAAGATTTAAGGATAAAAACAAGAAAGTAGGCTACCTAGCTGAGGAAGGTGTTATCGATGAGGAATCTGATGGAAGAGATGAAGAAGAAATTATGTTTGCTGCAGTAAAGGAAGAACCCTCAGAAGAAGGTGAGAAAGATTTGGTTTTTTACATGAATCAAAGTGGTAGTTCAAGATTATTTATAGTGGGTGCACTCACCATATGACTGGTGATAGAAGAAAATTCATCAATATGGAAGAATGTGATGGAGGCTCGATAAGATTTGGGAATGATGCTCCCTATTTGTTAAAAGGTAAAGGATCTATTACTTTGAATGATAAAATAATTTGTGATGATGTTTACAGGGTTGATGGTCTGAGATACAATTTGTTAAGTGTTTCTCAATTGAATAAAAAAGGGTATAGATTGGATTTCAATGGAGGTATTTGCAGGATTATTGGGAAATCAGGAGAGTCAATTTCTATCGGTGAACAAACTAAAGGTAACTTGTTCCATCTGAATTCTACTATTCATAGTTGTTTGATTGCTAAGGTAAAAGATTGTTGGTCATGGAATAAGAGCTTTTATCATGTAAATTTTGATAGCCTGATCAAAGTTAGTAAGATGAATATAGTGAGAGGTATTCCTAACCTAGTGAAACCAGACAATGTAATGTGCAAAGAATGTCACCTTTGGAAGTTAACTAGTTCTAGTTTCATTAGTAAAAATTATTCTTCTATGGGTATTTTAGATTTGATTCATACAAATCTATGTGGTTCAATGAGAACTTGGAGTTACTATGGTGATATGAATTTCATGTTGCTTGTTGATGATTATTCTAGAATGTTGTGGGTTTTATTTTTAAGAGACAAATCTAAAGCTTTTCACATGTTTAAGATCTACAAAGACAGAGTGGACAAGGAGACTAGTTAGACACTAAAATGTCTTAGATCTGATAGAGGAGGTGAGTTTACTTCACATCAGTTTACTACATATTGAGAAGGAAATGGAATTAAAAGGCACATGTCATCTCCTATAACACCTCACTAGAATGGTATTGTTGAAAGAATAAATGGGTCTATCATTGATTGTGTTAGGACATTAATGATTTAGAAGGGTGTTGCACAAAAAATTTGGAGAGAAGAGGTGAGAATTGATGTCTACACATTGAATAGAGTTTAGTTGAAGAAATGTAAAAAAAAATCCCTATGATCTGTGGTATGCTCAATCACCATGTGTAAGTTATTTCAAAAAAATGGGAGTAGATGCTACATAAAGAGAGATGAAAATTTAGAAAAGTTTGACCCAAGAAGTGACGAGGGGGTATTATTAGGGTACTCCTCAAAGATAAAATCCTAGAAGTGCTTGAATAAGGGAACAAATAAGATAGTGTAAAGTGACAGTGTAAGAATAGATGAATTTTTTGAGAAAAATGATGAATCCAACAAGAAGAAACCCGAAGAGTATCATGGGTTTGTATATGTACAACCGGTGGAGCATGTCACTTTATCAAAATAGGTGGAGAGATAGTTTAATGAAAAGGAACCGATACAAGAGGTTGAAGAAACTCCAAGAATAGAACCGGTACTGCCAAAATATGTAAAGTTGAATCTTTCACCTGATCAAATTATTGGTGACAGAAATGTTGGTGTGTTAATAAGAAGGAAGGAAAGAGAATTTACTTGTTTGTTATTTGAATTTGAGCCTAAATAAATGAAAGATGCATTGAAAGATGAAGATTGGGTGAAAGCTATGGAAGAATAATTAGAGCAGATTGAAAAGAGCAATGCCTGGACATTAGTGCCCAGACTGGTGGATAAGAAGTGGTGAAAAGGATATGCACAAGAGGAAGGATTGGACTATGGTGAAACATTTGCACCTATGGCCAAAATTGAAGGTGTAAGGATATTTCTTGCATATGTTGATTTTAAAGGATTCAAGGTATACCAAATGGATGTTAAGTCAACTTTTCTTAATGGAGTTTTGGAAGAAGAGGTATATACTGAACAACCTGAAGGAATTTCTAATTTAGAAGGTAAGAACATGGTGTACAAATTACAAAAAGCTTTGTATGGGTTGAAACAAGCACCTAGAGCATGGTATGAATGTTTTCATTCATATATGATTCGAATTGGCTTCATCAGGACAAGTGATAACAACAATGTGTATTTGAAGATTGAGAAAGATGACAGGTTGTTGATTGACGAGATATTTGTAGATGATATCATTTTTGTGGCAATGAAGAGATGTGTAGATAATTTGCCGATGAGATGAGGAAAGAATTTGAGATGTCTATAATCGGTGAGATTAAATTATTTATTGGATTGAGGGTTCAAAAGATGAAAAATGGTATCTACATAAGCCAGTCCAAATATGTAAGGGAAATACTAAAGATATTTGGGTTAGAGGACTCAAAACCAGTTGGTACCCCTATGATACCCAGTTGCAAACTTTCAAAGGAACATGATTCTGAAGAGATGGATGAGACACTTTATAGTTCCATGATCGGTAAGCTACATTATGTAGTGCATAGTAGACCAGGCATGACACAATCAATTGGATTAGTGGCAATACTTTCTTCTAATCCTAAGGAATCTTATTTGGTTACAGTAAAGAGAATCTTCAGATTTCTTAAGGGGACTGAAGATTATGGTCTCTGGTATGGACATAAAGGTGATTCCTCTTTGAATGTGTTTACTGATGTTTATTGGATAGGTAATGTTGATGATCAAAAGAGCACAAGTGGATGTGAGTTCTTTCTTAGTGAAAGACATGTATCATGGACAAGTAAGAATCAGAATTGTATATCTCAATCAAGAGCTGAAGTTGAGTATCTTGTTGCTGCAATTAATTATACATAGGTAGTATGGATCAAGTAGGTTCTGGAAGGAATTCAGGAGAAGGTAACTAAACTAGTGGTTATCTATTGTGATAATACAAGTGTTATTAACATTTCAAAGAGCCTAATGATGCACTCTAAGACTAAGTATATAGCTATTGTAAAGAAAGAAATAAAAGGGGAGGAAGAGATGTGAATGTGATGTTATGGTAAAGGAATGTAAGGGTTTTGGGGGAAGATAATATTCTTCTCCTATCCCCAAATTTCACAATGGAAAGATCCACTTTGATCAACCATAAGAAAATGGTCAATGCATAAATGCATCAATCAATCACAAATAAGAAGAAGGAAGAAAACCTTACATTCCTGGTCTGAGATGAAGAGTCTGTAATAGATTTGAATTGATTAAAACTTTAATTGAAATGAATTTGAAGATAAGTAATAACCTCAAAGTATAGCAGATCTGGAAATTGTTATTTTTTGGTGTCTATACTGGGCTTCAGGAAATTCTGCAATTGGATCTGGAACAGGAACACAGAGACAGAGAAAGCCCATAAATATATTTCTTTTCTGATAAAGGTCTACCTTGACCCAAATGTTGGGGTGCAATTGCACCCCTTTACGTCAACCTTGACCTGCACTGCTTTGACGGAAATTCTGTTCGCAGATCCTGAAAGTTGGCTGAAAAGGGTATCTGAATCTACTCTGTAATTCACTATCACATACTTGTATCTGCAAGAAAAAGGGTTTTGTTTGTTGGGTGGGAGGGGTTTGCCTTAGTCAAAGCCCAGTTTTGGAATTAACCTTAAAATATCATTGAAATTACAGAGATAAAAAAAGTAAATGAACAAATTCACCTTGCTTGTATAGAAACCCTTGTGGAGGATTCGAATCATTGGATCCACAAGTATGGATGCTCCAAATTAATGTAGAATGTATAATTTAGAATGTAGGATGTCTCAAATCAATTGTCTTTATATCTTCAACACCAATCTTTAATGGATCTTGGAATAGGAAGAAGCTTGCATGGATGTGGATGGAGAAATATTCAATAAGAGAGCTTCATAGAGTTTTGGATCCTTCAATGGCTACCAATGGATCTCCTTAATGAATTTAATGCTTGAATGTGCTTGAATGTAGATGCTCGCTTGTGTATGGATGATATTGCTTCCTTTTTGCATCTTAGAGAAAATGAGAGAGAAAAGCTTCCTTATATACAAATCTAGGGAACAAACTTCTAGAGAGGTTGACATAGGAGAATTAAATTCCAATTAGGCCTAAACCCCTATGAGTGGACCTATATTAAATATAATTTTATGAGTTGTTACTTTGGAGTCCGAAATAGCTGACCCATAAGTGGGAATTAAATCTTTCCAAAGCCCGACATCAGGAAACCTTGGAAACTTGAAATTTGGACCCTAGGTCAGGGTCGAGTTTGACCTTGACCCAAAAGATCAACCTTGAACCTGAGGTCACAAACCTAATATTTACAGTGAAGGATGCTATAAATAGGCCAGAGAGAAGTAGAAAATAGGGCAGAATAGGGGAAAAGCCATATCCAAGTCAAAGACCCATTCAAGATGTTTGACATGACCCCAAACCACTTATTCAGAGGGCTAAATGTAAGGAAACTTAGGTACGAAAATAGCTTCCTACACTAATCTCTATAGGAAAGTATTATGCAAATTCTTTTAAATCCTTACAATTTAAGATTCGTTAACTACTTTAACAATGATATTGCAGCCACATACCATGCATACAAAAAATAGAGAATGACACAATGATTTACCCTGGGGAAAACCTTTTGGTAAAAAACCCTAGCACTCCAAAACCTGCACAATGTATTATCTTCAACACAACAGTTACAACACACTTGCAATGCAAGTTCTTTCAAGAGATAATTGACACACTAAGACAAATCCAGTAGCACCAGATCATACCAACAATACACTCTTTTTGTATCCTTTCCTGTAACCCTAAAAACACTTATATCATGCACTTTCCTTTTTAGGGCAACTTCCAAGGATAGTCGTATTAGGGTTTTACCATTCTCTGAGAAAATAGGAACCCTAAAAAAAATTTCAGGGCGATGCTCCGAACCCCGCGATTGTGGAAGAGTGTAAAGTACTCAACTTTATCAGTTACCACATGTCTTTCATGTCTTCACCTGTCATTGAAATCTCCTAGAAATATCTCTTACGTGTCATAGGAATCCATCATAACCGTTTCAGCCATGATCTCCTTACACACAATTCAAGATGCCGGCACATCAAGTGGAGTGACACATGAACATGCCAACTAGACATGTACACTCACACTTAATTACATTATTTGCAAGAAAATGCATTTTACAAAACAAATAATAAGAATAGGAATTATCCAAGGTTGAGACACCTTATTCCTAACACTAAACCAGTGCAAAATGGAAGTGCTTACATTTTTTGACGATACATTTAGCCCCCATTTTAGCAAGAGTATGGACTTGATGCAAACTCTTGGTAAAGGAGATCATAAAGAAAAGATAATCTTATTAAAATCAAAGGAACAAAGCAATCCTCAAGCCCCCAGGGACTCAAGTCTCTATCAACCCCAAGATTATGATAAGAGAGACATCACCAGTCAAAGAAAAAGAGAGAGGGTGTGATTACCTAGCCCAATGAGAACCTATGTCCCATTGTGAATCACATAAGGAAACAGTGCAATTGGAAAGATGGAGTTGAACTGCCTAGTGAATGTGGCTACTCACTAGTCAACCCATCAAGGATTTACCCTCAGGAATATTCTATTCCAAAAGAGAAAAGCCAAAACATAGAGAGATTCAGTCTTAAGGACATCTTCCATTCTTAAGGGATCAAAACATTGTAAATTGAAACTGGGGGGATCAAGAGATCCTATAAGGTAAAAATCCATGCTTTAAGGATTAGTCTCTAATCCATAAAGGGAAAAAAGAAAGTTTTAAGTTTGAAAGTATTTTGGAAGTGTGTGTGTGCAAAAAGTGAGCAGAGAGTATGCCCCCATGCTAAAGTCATTGATAACACTTTAACAGGAGAAATGGCTTTAACAGAAACATAAACAACTCCATTGATTATGTTTCCACTACGAGATGGCCCCAAACGAAGACAAATTAAGAGAACTACCACATAAACACACAAAGAACACAGAAGGGATCTACCTACCATGGGGTTAGTATGATCATAAGATTTTATATATATATATATATATATATATATATATATATATATCAGTTGACATCATTCCCCAAAGAAAGTATAACTACAATCACAATGGAGGAAAGAAAATGCAAGAGTTACGAAGAAGAGTCTTTTCGGACCACAACATGGAGACCAAAAAGAATCAGTGCTACCATGTCGCAAATCCAAGCGAACTACACAAGGAAAACATTTACGAATAATAACATAGGTACAACATAACATGGAAACAACATATAGAAGAATATAGATATATATAGAGGAATAGTACAAGTTCAATTCCTTTATCACCTTGCACCAACAAAGTAACAAGGGTCGTATAAAATAATCTAACAAACATTTAGCAATTACATTACAGGAGAAGAACAATACAATAGGCAAACACATAAAAGGCTACCATGGAGGACAAGCCAATCAAGCGCATTGCCTACTCTCCCCATCTCGGTCTATATCATTTAGGGAATGTGGGAAACTCGCAAGAGGGACTATATCCAACATAGTAGGAATAATAGCCAGTTCCAAACAAGGATCCTCTTGAGAATTCCAATATTTGATACTGGGTGTAATTATCAGTTGTGTTGAAAGCATATGAGGTAAATCAATATCAAGATCAATAGTCTCATATTCATCATTGGAATCAATAGGATCATCAAGAGTATCTTCTTCATCAATATTAATTGAAATAGAATCAAAGATGTGAATATAATCATCATAGTCATTCATCTTAACATCATTATTAACACTAGATTCTTCCAACACATCAGGCATAGGCTAGTCAAAAGAAGGTAAAGAATTTCAAAGAACAGAGGCACGGGCCCTAGCTTGAGCCCGACGCTTCTTACGATGTTCATTGGCATATTTTTTATGTTTTGTCTTGTTTGAAATATGTTGAGAACTAGGAGGAACAACAACCAGTTCCTTCATAGGTTCTATAGGAGGATTAGTAGGATTCTCAGTAGGCTGAAAAGCAACACTAGGAGCTTGATTAACAAAACTAGAAGCAATGGATAAAGGAGGTATGGAAGGCATAGGAAAAATACCATGGTTAATATCCATCTGAGGCATTCTTAACTCAAGAATCTTTTGAATTTTATAGGCTTGATATGAGTGAAAAATTTTATCAGGTCGAGAAGAACAGAATTAGGTAATGAAGGCCAAAAACAGTCAATGGTAGCACAATCACTAGGACTAAAAGGTTGATATAAAATATGATTAATTGTTTTAACTTATTCATCATGAATGAATTTAATACACTTATGGATAGGAGAAGCAATGACACACATGATAGTCAACCAAGGCAAACCAAGCTTAACTTGAAACTGATCAGAAGAAGGGACAACAACGAAGGTAGTGTCCACAAAGTTCAACAGGAAAGTTAATAGAACCAAATGATGGATAGAGAAACCCATTACAATTTTGGATCCACACATTAGATGTGTCATAATAATCACGTTGTAAGTTCTTCATAAAAAGGTTTTCTTCAGTAATGACATTGACTAAGGAAGTAGGATCAACAAGACAAGCATGCGTAGGTATCTTAGAAATCCTAGCATAAATGTAGAGGGGACCATCAGGAGCTTTAATAGTCTCAAAATCATCAAAGGTGATCGCGAGTTCCCTAGGTCTTTTATCCTTAGGTTATTTTTGAGGTTTAGGTTGAGGTTTCAGTTTAGGTTTAGGTTCAGGTTTAGGTGGAAATTGAAGTTGAAGTTGAGATTGAGGAGATTGAATAGGAGGTTGAGATTGAGGCTGGGGTGGAGAGACAGGTTGAGACAAAACAACATGCTCCACATGGTTAACAATATGATTGAGATCATCCATCTTTGAATCATAAACAATATCCACAAAAGATGGCTGAATAATGGTATTAGTATCATGTGTAGGCAAAGGATTCATATATATTTGGAGGTTTTGATTAGGAGGAGAGACATATTTGTTCCCACTACCATCAAAATTATCAAGAGATACAACATTAGAATCAATTAATTCTTGAACCTTATGTTTTAGAGAATAACACTTCTCAGTATCATGGCCATTCTGACGATGGTATTGACAAAAGGCTTTAGGATCAAAGGATTTTGATGCCATCGTAGTAGGAAGAAGAGGTCAAATAAGAGGCAAAGTAATCATATTAGCAGTCAATAATTTACTCATAATAGAATGTAAAGATTCAGAAAGAGGAGTAAACATACGATTCAAACAAAAAGCAATGGATGCAGAAGTGACATTGTTGGATGCAACAACAACTTGATCAGCAACTGCATTTTCTTGTTTATTTATCTTGACATAGTTGTTAGGTTTCTAAAACTTGTTGGGATTAGGAGCAACATCACTCTTATCAAATAGAACATGAGCCATTGGAGTGTTTCTCTCAAATTGACTCACTTGTAATTGATAGTGATGAAGTGTTGCACAAAGTTGTTGAAAAGAGGTAAATTTAGTAAGCAAAATCTTATCTCTAATATCCTTTTGCAAATTAGAAATAAACATATGTTCAATATTAATATCAAGAACATGATAAGAAATTTGAGCATACAAATGCTTAAATCTACCAATAAATTCAAACATTTTTTCTTTAGTATTATATTTACAATGCATTAAATCAGTTAAGGACACTTGCGGACCAATGTTATTTTGAAACTCTTGGATAAAGGTATTAGCAAGTTTTGGAAAAGAATCAATAGAATAAGGACGTGAGGAACAATACTATTTCAAGACCTTATCACGAAAAGTTCTAGCAAACGACTTGGCTAAAATCCTATGGTCATGAGCATAGTCACTATAAAGGATTTGAAATATTTTAATATGAGTGATAGGATCTCCCTTACCATTGTAATTCTCAAGATGAGGCATATCGACTTGCTGAGGGATAGGAGAACGAATAATGTCTAGGGATAAAGGGCTACCCATATCACATGTAGGAAAACTAAACTTGGATTGAGTTAAGGATGCAAGTTGTTGTTGTAAAGATGACATAGTTTGAGCCAGACTAATTATTGTGGAATCATTAGAAGAAATATGAGGCATAGAAACATTAGGAACACTAGGAAAAGTGTAGGAAGCGGCGAGAATGGAAGACACAACCGGTGGAACACTTGGAACCATAGTTGGAAGAGAGTTGGAATAGGTAAAAGGAACACTATGGTAAGAAGGTTGTGAGGCAGGTAGAGACACCAGTGGAACACTCATAGGAAGAGATGGAAGTGGAATATTTGAAGCTAGAGGATTGGAAAATGTAAGATATGTAGTCACTAAAGGAGGAGTATAAGTAGGATTTCTAGGTAAAAGAACAGAAGAAGGTTCCACACTAGTGACAGGAGGAGTAAATCCTAGATCTTGAGCCTCTTAAGCTAAAGGTTTAACATTTAAATGCACAAGATGAGTGATACCACACAAGAGATTAACACCTTGATCACTACCATGAAGGAATTTCTAAAGAGCCTCTATATCTTGAATAGAATCTTGATTATGGTTTTCCTGAATAAGACAATTTCTCATTTTATCAAGTTTGGTTGAAATTTTTTGGACTTGTTCAAGAGGAACTCTTAAAGCATCATCCTCATCATGAGATGAGTGAGAAGAGTTATGCTCCGTAGAAGGATTGGAATCATGAGTGATCAAATTATCATCTGGGATCCTACGGAAAGGAGAGGAAGACTAAGGATTAAAGGAACCCATAAGTCTGCGACTTCTTCTAACTATGATATTATAAGTAAGACTAGAGGTAGTAAAGCTCACACCAATGTAATGCAAATGAACTAAACTAAAAAAATGTAAATGCAAGAACATAAAAGAAGGCTAATCTAATATGCATGCAAGATCTAACCTAAAATGTAAATCTAACACCACGAAAGAAAGAGTTGTCGACATCAGGTTCACCAAAATGTAAAAGAAAGAAATGAATTCAAGATAAGTACTAACCTCAAAGTATAGCAGATCTAGAAATTGTTGTTTTTTGGTGTTTGTACTAGGTTTTGGGAAATTATGCAACCAGATCTAGATCAAAAATATAGAGACAAAGAAAACCCAGAAATATTTTCCTTTTCTGAGAAAGGTCGACCTTTGCCCAAATGCAGCGGTGCAATTTCACCCCTTTATGTCGACCTTGACCTACACTGCTCCGACGGAAATTATGTTCACAGATCCTGAAAGTTGGTCGAAAATGGTATCCGAATCTACTCTATAATTCACTGTCATGTACCTATATCTGCAATAAAAATGGTTTTGTTTGTTGGGGGGAGGGGGTTGCCTTAGTCAAACCCCAGTTTTGGAATTAACCTTAAAATATAATTCAAATTACAGAGATAAACAAAGTAAATGAACAAATTCACCTTGATTGTTTAGAAACTCTTGTGGAAAATTTGAATCCTTGGATCCACAAGTATGGATGCTCCAAATGAATGTATAATGTAGAATGTAGGATGTCTCAAATCAATTGTCTTTAGATATTCAACACCAATCTTGAATGGATATTGGAATAGGAAGAAGCTTGCATGGATGTGGATGGAGAAATCTTCAACACGAGAGCTCCATAGAGCTTTGAATCCTTCAATGGATACCAATGGATCTCCTTGGTGAATTGAATGCTTGAATGTGCTTGAATTCTTGAATTATTTAATGTTTGAATGTGTATGATCACTTGTGTATGTTAGAATAGTCCCAAAGGATAACTGAGAGGGGGGGTGAATTAGTTATCAGCCAATTTAATTATTTTCTCTTATTAACTTCAGAATACAATAAAGTAAATGCACATTCAGATAACACAATAGACAACACCACAATTTGGTTACGGGGAAACCAAATGGTAAAAACCCTGGTGGGAATTAACACCCACAGTGAACTATACTTGTTTATAATAATCCCTATTAGAAGATCTTGCAACCCTGTTAGGAGTTGTTCTTTACAATGCAATAAGTATAGTGACCTGGTTAAGGGTCTGACCATGTTAGGAGTCTTTTACAAATAACCTGATTAAGGGTGAGGACTCACTGTCCAAAAGCTCACTGCTTTAATGGTGAAGGCTACAACCTTCTAAAGAATAGATATGCACTATATCTGATGATGAACTGTAGAGTAGACCTGCTGTCTTGATTAGTTCCATTGTATTGTAATCTTTCACTTCTTCTTCACATAGATCCTTGATGAATGAAACTCAACTAATATTCTGCTCTTTACTTTCCTGCATCTTTTCTTATCATTCACACTTAGCATTCCACAAATGACTTGCTATAAGTATCTTCCTCAAAGTATATGATCAAGGGACATGTTAGACAACCCTTCATAACATCCTTGTCAACTTTACTAATCATGCAAGCATAATTACAACTGCACAATATAAACTGAATAGATGCAATGCTTCACGAAGTCAGCCTCACCAAATTAACTCTAAATTTGTAATCTTCTTGAAACATGTTTGGCGCCTTTAGATGACTGTCATCAACTCATAACTAAACTTGAATATACACATGCATATCCCGAAGATAGGTGCAACTCAAGAACCAATGCAATACGTTGGCTCTGTACAGACAAACTCCAGAATCTGTAACTGCCACATAACAGAATTACACAACACAACTGAAACTTTATATCTGAGTTTGTGTGTATGAACAAAACATAAACAACATGTCTACAACATGAATATAACTGCGCAAGGCTTGATACCATCATTCTGATAAGTACATACAGAACACTGTTGTATATTATATGTTTTCATCAATGAAAAACATACAATCAACTAGCTGCCAGAAGTAAATCTCCAACAATCTCCCCCTTTGACATTGATGGCAACATATGATATTAAAAACATCTTCAGCACTTGGTGTCTTCTTTCTTTTTACAATCTTCTCAATATCCTTATCAAATATTTCTCTACACTGTTGCATCTCCTCTGTCTGTGTTTATACTCCCCCAGAGTATATGCTCCCCCTTACTATATACTCCCCCTTTCACATCAATGGCAAAGGGTGCCATAAATAATTAATCATAGGTACTACTCCATAAGTAGAGTAGTCAACCATTCATCAGTCACTTAATGACTGATGTTCTTGTTGCTTTCTCTAATCAGACTCGGGAGAGGGAATTATTCCCAAATTCTCCCTAAGATACTCAAAAGTATCTTTTGATAAAGGCTTTGTGAAAATATCTGCTAACTATTCTTTGGTGCTCACATAGTCCAATTTTACTTCATTATCTGCAACTTTTTCTCTAAGAAAATGGT
>MU227649.1:3310302-3326937 GCA_018584345.1 Thuja plicata | reverse complement strand
GATTTATATGGTTAAAACTTGTATATGATTATGCTTGGTCATTTACAAGGTATTTTATGAACTTGTTCAATAGAGATACATGACAAATCAGTGTCCACATTAACAAATACTGTGTTATCAGTCATCTGATAAGGTAAAACCTGCCTGAGCATCTGTGGAGCTCAAAAACGAAGAAGGACCTTATCCATTCCTTAGCAATTAGGCTTTTCTTGCCTCTGAACTATTAATCAGGTTTTAGAGGTAACAAGATTCAAATAGACTTTTCAAGCAGTACAGTTCATGCAAGAAAAATCCCTAACACATAATTTAGTGGGTAGTAATCCCCACTGTGTTTTTCTCCCTATTTGAGTTTTCATGAGATAAATCTGTGTGTCAAATTTGTGGATGGACTTGCATGTTTATGATTTTCATTTGTTGTGATTAAGGTTAACCTTGTGAATGGTAGTTTAAGTTTGTAAGTTTGTATTAATTGGTAGATTACTGATTCCCCCCCCCCCCCCCCCTCACTAATCTGACCTCAAGACTAACATAAGTGTCCATAGTTACCACAAACTAAGAATGTTACATCAAATTTCCTTTCCCTTTGATAAGGGCTTTCCCTGTTCATAGATGACGTTTGATTGTTCAAAATTGTCTAGCATTCATTATCTTTGTAACCATATTTGTTGCATATGTAATAGTAACCATAAAAGGTACTAGATCTACTATTGGATCTAGAGCTACAACCATAAGTGGTATGACCATATATATTGCAGTTATGGATATATCCATCAAAATTTCTAGGTCTATTATCAGAACTACTTCTACATACATTTGCAGTATGTCCTACCTTATGAAACTTGAAGCATACAGGGTTGTAGGATTTCTTACCAGCATTTATTTATGTTATCTTCATTGGATACTTTTCTTCTTGCTTAATTTCCTTTGTTCAAGAGGATTCTCCAACTTTAGTAGTAGTCATACCAGTGTAACCAAGACTTCATTCTCCAACTTTACTTGGGGGCTTGATCTTTCTTTATCTCCTTAACTTTGATAAGATCATCTTATGCATTTGATCTAATTTACTATGAGCATGAGATTTTCTCATACTCCCACTAAAGTGGGGGATAAATGTATCATCCTTAAAATTTAACACCCATTAATTATATATTTTTTAGGACCTACTAGACCACATTTTAGTGATTCCTAGATTCAAAGGTATTTATGCTTGATTTCCCACATCTTTCATGTTCTTTCCCTGAGACTTTTCACACTTCTCAAGTCTCAGATTCATTTTTAAATTAACCCCTCTGGGACTAGGCTGACCCAAGTCGACCTTGTCCTTGGGGGTAGGTTTTAAGTGGGCTCCGAGCCGAATGCAGTGGTGTTTTATTTTTTGATCTCAGTGTGGTCAGCCTAAAAATTTTGAAACCCAAAATGAGTATAAAAGGGGGGTCTCTCCTCTCATTTTTTCATCTACAATCTATATTAAATCCATTCTTTATGCAAGCAATCATTATATATATGCAAAAATATCTCTCAAGTTTAAGCATTCAAGTTGTGATATTAAAGTGGTGGATTCATGATTTTGGGGAAAGCATCCATTGAAAATCTCCAAGTATCCAAGTCTACTTCCATTCATGCAAAGGCAATCTTCTCTCCTTGATGCAAGTTTCTCTCCCATGGTGGCATAGTGGAGGAATTCTTGAGCAAGAAAGAAGATCCATTCCTCTTCTCTATAAATTATTTCAAGCATACATTAATTGAAGATATAGGTTTGGAAAGTGTAGATCCATCACATTTGTGAAAGAATACATGATTCTACAACATCTTTCAAGCATACAGTCATCCTTGTGGAGTTGACTGATTTCTACATCCATCCATGAGGGTTTTCCAAACAAGGTAAATTTGACATTTATATTGTTTATGCGATTTCCTTATTTAATTTCAAGGTTGATTCTTATACAAGGGCTTGAAAAATTAAAACCCCTTTCCATCAACCTATTTCCCCTTTCTCTTGTGTGTAGGAATAGGTTCTTCTAGTTCCAAATCCATAATTTAATATTTTCAGGACTTGTGACTAATATCCTACAGATTTCATCAGTTTTTGAGTCTATAGGACAAGGCCAAATTTGCAAGAATAGGCCAAATTTCAAATTTGAATTGTCCTTTGAATCTATAAATTTCACAATCAGATCAAAAAATATAGATCTCAAAGTTCTAGATCTAGAACAGATTCTGATTCTAATAGATTTGCGACAACCATTTCCATATTTGAAGTTTGTTCCTTCTCTCCTAGCTTTCAAGGTGAGTTCATTATTCTTATTTTCATCTTTCATTTCCTTTTATACATTATATCTGATATCATATTTTGTTATTAATCATTTCATTTATCATAGTTTGCATGTCTTTCATAATTTTGCATATCAATTTACATATTATATACATTTTAACAATAAATGAATTCATCTCCATACTCCATCTTCAAATCAAGACCTAGAATTAGCATCCCTTCATCATTTTGGGATTTTCTAATGTGATTTGGGTTTGAGGGTGAAGTAATTGGAGGTATTCCTAATGTAACATAGGATATCTACACATCTTTGCAAACACCTAGATTTGGTGATCCATCTCTACACTCTTAGACTTGGTTCACCATTTCTTATGTTACAAAATTTGAAGTGTACTAATTCACCCACACTAGATTATGTTCAAAAATTGGTATAATAGCAAGGTTCGCGAGTCAAACAACTTCACCACTGAGGTGATCTAGGTTTTGACCACAATGTATGATTTTGAGAAAGATCTGGATGATATGGAAACACAAGATTGGGACATAGAAGTTGTATTTGATTTAGAAGAGGAGTTGAAATGTGTTATTGTTGAGATAGGCAACTTTCAAGAAAAATAGAAGAATTTGGAGACAATGTTATCCGCCTCATGAAACAAGTTTAAAGAAAAAGTGCTACAAACACTCTTGAAATAAATATATAAATCAAGACCAATGAATGCTTAAAAATGAAGGAAGATATTTTTCAAATTAGAAAATTACTTGAAAATGCCAAGGAATAAAGCAATGTTACTGATTGTATAAATCTTGAGGAAGAAATAGAAATCTTAAGAAAAGATCTTGATGTAGAAAAAGAATAGTTAGAAAAGAATCTGAAATTTAAAAGCGGGAGCAATAAGCTTGATGAAATGCTTAATTTGCATGAGTCACCAAATGACAAAGGAGGACTAGGATTTGAGAGAGGGTCTACAAATAAAAATGATAAGGAAAAGGGAATAAGAAATGAATCTATAAAAAGAAGGGAAACCAAGACACTTTCACTCCTATCCAAAGCAAGAGAGGCTTAAGAAGGACTACTCCCACTTAAAATAGGTACTATGCACCTTTTAATGATAGATTCTTATTTTGAAATAAATTTGGTCATAAAGGTAATGAATGCAAAAGATAGATTATATTATCTTTTATTTATTGAAAAATTTTATGCTTTCCACATGTATGGACATAAGGCACATGAGTGCAAAAACATGATTATTAAAACTAGTCTTGTGCATGTATATAAAAAAAAAGAAATGCTCACTTTCAAGGGTTATTGTCATGTGTGCAATCTTTTTGAACACAAGGCCTTTGAGTTCATATTCAAGGAAAAAAGGAATTGGAACACGCCACAAAATAGTACCTCATGTTGCAATTACTATAATCTAAGCCATACTACCTGGATCTGCCAAAAATGGAATGTGAGGACTTCTTGTATTGAAAAGAAGAAAAATAATATTGACGAGGAAAGAAAAATAAATAAAAAGATATGGGTAAATAAATCTATTGAAGAAAAGTCAGTTAGTTCATATGTTCATATAATTGGTACAAACAACCCTTTCAAAAGTTAAAAGGTAAAAGTTTTGGTAGGGGGAGAGCCGTATAGAAGATCGTAAGAAACCTCTTCTTATGTGTTGATTTCAGCATCAATGTAAAGGTGTAAAACCAAAAAAAGAAAGTAAATATTATTTAATGGTCATATTTTTAGTGTATGGAACCATTTATACTCGTTGAGGTGTATAACATTGTTGAAGCATCTTGTTTTTCATATCCTAAAATTTTATTTGTGCGAATAAGAAAATATCATTTTTGCAAATACAAATTTTGGTTATCTTGAATACTCTCTTGTTTTGTGCAAGTAAAGGAAAGTTGTGGACAAACCCTTGATACTTATACAAGTTTCTCTTAATCCTTGGATAATGGAAACCTCAAATATTATTGATGAATTTGTTAAATTACAACTTGTTTTCAAATGAAGACCATCCAAATATAGCATTGTTGATAGTGCTGGCACCTTCTCTATGGTTCCACTCGATGTAATTCATGTAGAAGATCTACACAACTATATCTTGGTACTTATAAAGGAGTATTTTCATAAGAAGTTAGAAGTATTTCGGAAATAAAATCTTTTAGACAAATAAATGAATATGAAACCAAAGTACTCTACCCTATGGGAAGGAAAACTAAATATTTGCTGCAATTTTTTGTTGTTTGAAAAAGAAGAATTCATAAGAATCGTGCTTATCAAGATTCATAGAGAATATATGTCATTCAAAAAACCCTATTTAATCACAAAATATTCAATTTGAATTATTACTAGGTTAAATGGAAATGGTGATGTTCTTGTTCTAAAAGATGCAAAAAATGATGAGGTCATGAAGATAACCAGTGCAAAATTTGACAATAGGTCACTCACTTTGGATGGAATGCAAGATCTATATTTTGTCTTTTCCACCATGGGAATTTCGGACAAAGTTTTCTTTACCAATAGAGAAGGAATTACTAATGCTATGACTATTCATACGACATACTTAATGGCTAAAGAGGGTAATATCTTTTACCTATGCGAAGTGATGAAACAATAGTTGTTTGAGAATCTTAAAAAGACCAAGGATACACGTTACCCTTTCTAGTATGGATAACTTATCATTTATCTTATGTTTTATTTGAAATAATTATCCAATTGCCATAATATTACATGGGATGAAAATATCTTTGTCGATTCACAAATTAAAAGAAAAATGGATAGTTTTACAAATATTAAGGATTGTGATTCTGCCTACTAGGATTTTATGTTAAATTTTTAAAAGAATATGGGTAGTAGATATAGGATCCCTAGTGAATTTGTGGAGAGTTACAAAAATTGTATCACTTTCATGGTCAACACGGAATTTTTCTACATGGAGGCTATTATTCCTAGAACCCATTGGGTGCACATAATGCCTTATGAGCTCTCCATAGCTACCTAGATTGTTTATGATGACATGTTATTACAAAAACTGGTTGATCCAAATGAAAATAGGTTTGATACCTATGAAGAAATTATTATCAGGAGGCTACATAAGAAAAAGAATGCTCAAGATGATTAGTTTGTAATAAAAGAATGATCTACTAAGACCACTAAGTGAAGGAGATCCAAAAGAATCACTATTTCTCGTACCATTTCTCAAACAAGCTTAAAAGGGAAACAAATTACCAAAGGAGACTAAACTTGTACACATTGTTGATAGTGAGGAAGATGAGAAGAGTAAAATGATACAAATATGACTTGTTGATTTTCATTGATGTCAAACTTATTACAAGGATGAAGTATTAGTGACATACATGTTGGTACTTTGTTTGTGCTAGGTTTGGATGTATACATACTAGATTAGAAAGCTTCTCAGTGTTATTGTTGTTGTTGAGGATGATGATTTGACATTACTACTACTCAAAAATTATAGATTGGTGTTCGAATATTGCTACTATTTGATGGTGCAGAGAATTCTATTAGATTGGTCTAGAATACCTTTGATGTCCTATGGATATGTCTTTCTGGTGATACACAAGTAGAATTTGGCAAATAAATGACCAGGTGACTAAAAAATTTAGTCACATGACTAAAAATTTAGTCACGTGACTAAAACTGATCATGTTATACTATTTTTTTGCAATTCACAAATATAAATGACTAAATAAATGACCAATTTGGTCATCGGGTAAAATCACAACTAAAATAGAAAAAAAACAAATTTTAAAAAGTACGAATGGCAGAGCAGGAATGATTAAGAAAATTTATCTCGACAACTTGCCCTAAATTTTGGCATTCGCAACAGTGGAGTTTGATAACTTCTCCGCAGATTGATGTTGAAGCCTATGCTCTCTGTGGGTCGAATGTTCTTCCCCAAAGGTTTAAACACAAACGGGGCTCTAACAGACTCTCACGACATGTATTATCTACAACTTGATCCAGGTATTCCACTATGGTACAAGATCTGAATGCCCAATTCTTTGTTTTCAATAGAACCAGGTATGCTAGTCATTACAAATCTTTTTTTATGAAGAAAACACAGAACATTTCTTGTAGAGAAGGTAGGACAGAAGGAAAAAATTCACCATCTAGGGCTCTCCTGAGGAAATTACCATGAAATACACCAGTTACCAAGGAAGTGTGGCTTCCGACTTATAAATGGAATGCACAAAGATTCAAGAACTATAAAAATAGGAAGACCAAGAATACCCTATATCCGCAAAACTGTAATTTTGAGATCCCCACCTTTAATCATTTTGGGCATCTTCAGAAAAGGAATGGCATAGAAAATAAGAGAGATAACATATATACTCCACCCTAGCAATGGAACATAGCAAAGCATTACTCTGTAAATATCCTCCCTGATAGGTTTTACTCCCCGACGCCCCAAATTTCTGAAAAATTAACAAAACCTAATGAATTTATGAAGGATTTTACCATCAAAGGCAATTTAACCTTTACAAATGGTTTTAGGGCTCACTATGCAGCCTCAGGGATGTACGGGAAGTGGTTTGGACATGAGCTAGAAGAGAATAACTTTATTTTTTGGCTCCATGAATCCTTTGGGGAACAGGTAAGTATGACTTTTTTAAATAATAATTGCTTTTATTTGGAATGCAAGAATGTATATATTAGAAACAAATTATTATCTGAAGAATGCATATATTATTTAGGGCACGCAATCAAATTTATTAAATGGAAACCAAATTTTAAATATGGTATGTTTGACTACATCTCGGCTCCTACCTGGGTTAAAATTGCAAATATACCAGTAGAACTTATGCATAGTAAAATTATTTCCCAAATTGGAGGTAGCTTAGGAAGAATGGTGGGATTAGAACTTAATTTTTTTAATTCATCTGATGTTAAAATTCTGATTCAAACTGAGGATAAGTTTTCCTTCCCTAATACCATCAAATTCGAAACTAACCAAATCACATACAAGCTCAATATAGAAAAATTCTATGGCAATATTTTGCATAGAATATGGCTCAGCCCTAGAAATGATATTAACAATAACATTATAGATTATACAACTGATCTTTAGGTTTTTCTTAAGGAGGACTTTGTTGGTCTCAATGGAAATGGGGAATAATGTAAGTATCCTTTATTTCCAAAATCCATTAATATCTCTCCTGGAGTATCCTTTCTAGCTGGAGGGGGTTTTGCTATTAATAATGAATCCTATGGTAACAAAGTATATAAGATGTAGGGGACTCAGAATAAGACATTATATAGTATTAATATAAATCATGAAGATAAGCTCTCCAAACAAAAATCTAGAAACCAAATAGAAAAAATTGGAATCATAAGCAGAGATAGAAATGTCATGATTAATAACAGATATTTAAACCAAGAAAATAGGAATTCACGAAAGATAATCAAAAAACCAATAAATAAGACTAGTAAATTCTGAACCAAGAATCAGGATATGAGTGATCTACAGGTTTTAAATACAAAACCAATATGTACGAGTAATGATCTGACAGACTCATCAAATGAAGAAACTAGTAATATAGAAGATAATAAGAGAAAGAAACTCAAATGGATTAGGAAAATAGTAGAGTTAGATGAAAATATAACAACAGAGGATATTCTCCACTACCATATCGATGAGGAAGCAATAACAAAATTTCAGAAGGAATCAGACAAGACTGACATTCAAAATTATGAACAAATTGAACAAAATACTCACATCTAGGCTGCGAACGATGTAGGAGATAGTAAACAAATAGACCAGAGGACTCCTTATACCAATAATGAATTTAAGGATGATATAGAGGAAAATGAAATTGAAGAAATTAA
Source organism: Thuja plicata (assembly GCA_018584345.1). NCBI lineage: Eukaryota > Viridiplantae > Streptophyta > Pinopsida > Cupressales > Cupressaceae > Thuja > Thuja plicata. The sequence goes on along the minus strand of MU227649.1, from coordinate 3,318,820 downwards.
TGACTTCTTAGGACTTAATAATGAATCTAAAGATATGCTCATTCTTAGAGTCATTGAATCTATGAGTGAAGGAATCTTAGAAATGGAAAATCACTCAAATGATGTAGAGATAGGCAGTAAGGTAAGTAATCTAGGTTTATAAAAATCCTCTAATGGTAAGGAGAACCCAACATTTCCAAAACAAACAAGTAAAAGGGGAAGAAAATCTCTTAAATAATTACAACAGAAGGATGGAGCAGCTTTAGGACAAGTAAAAATTACTGTTATTATGAATGAAGGGAAGGGGAAGTACCTTCCCAAGGCACCATGAAAATAATTTCATGGAATGTTAGGGGTTTAAATTCCCCTAACAAACAATGCATTCTTAAGAGAAGCCTTACTTCTCTAGAAGCACATCTATATTTAATACAAGAATCTAAACTAGGAGAGGAAGGGTATACTAATCTTAGACGTAAACTAGGAATATTGGAAATTAAGGGAGTGGAATCAGTAGGTGCTTCTAGAGGACTAGCTTTTATATGGAATCCAAGGTTTATCTTACCAACCTTTATCATTTCTAACCCCCAATGGATGGCGGTAAAGATCAAGAACTTTAGTAGCAACTTATAATTCATTATTATTAACATATATGGACCAAAGTTTCTTCATGAGAAGAGAATAGTATGGCAGGAAATTGACACCTTTATTCAAACCAACCCAAATATGAACATATTTCTAGCTGGGGACTTTAACTCAATCTTAGACATTAGAGAGAAATCAGGAGGATTCAAGGGTATAACTCAAACAATGATAGAATTCAAGGATTGGATACGAGTAATCAATGCAATGGATATCCCCTTAGATAATGGCTTATTTACTTGGTCAAATAAAAGAATTAACTCAGACCTAATCAATGAGAAATTAGATAGATTCCTTTATATTGGTGATCTAACAAATTTAAAAGTTAATATTAAAGCAAGCATTGTTGCACATTCAGGATCTGATCATTATCCAATTAAATTAGAATTAATAGAAGAGTCAAAACCTAAAAGGAATCCATTTAAATTCAAAAAAATGTGGCTTAAAAATGATGAGTGCATACTCAAAATAGAAGAATGATGGAAAGAAAAAAGTTTTAAAGGATCTAAAACTTTCATTCTAAATGCAAAACTAAAACACTTAAAACATAGATTAATTGAATGGAATAAATTACAATTTGGAAACATTTTTGAACAGAAGGAAGGATTGGAAAAAGACATTAAAGATTTAAATGAGGTTATTCTCAGAGATGGGATGAATATAGAAACATATAATAAAGAGAAAAAACTTTTAGGGGAGTATGAGGAGATATTGACTAAAGAAGAGTCATACTGGAAACAGAGATCCAGGGAAGTGTGGTTAAAGGAAGGAGACAAAAACACAAAATTCTTTCATAACAGCTCTAAAGCTAAACAAAATTTTAACAATATAACTAGTATTGGGAAGGATAATGGTACCATTCTAGAGAGCCCAGAAAGCATAGCAGAGGAGAAAGTTAGGTACTTTGAGGGAATACTGAATAATTTAGAAGGATAGAACAGAATATCCCAAATCGAGATCCTAAAAAATATACCCAATATTATTACTAAAGAGCATAACAATATACTGAATGCAAAATTCACCAAAGAAGAAGTTGAAAGGGCTTTGAAACAACTTCATCCTTACAAGTCCCCTAGACCTGATGGGTTCCCAAATTTCTTCTATCAACAATGTTGGCACATCAAAGGGTTGAGGTAGTAGAAGCATTAGAGGGCATGAGAAATTCAAGTCAGATTCTTCAATAAATAAATAATACCTTTATAGAATTAATACTGAAAAAAGAAAATCTAGGAAGTCTGGATGATTACAGACCTATATCATTATGTAATACAATATATAAATTGCTAACTAAAACCTTAGCAAACAGACTTAAATTGTTCCTACCTATGCTTATCTTGGAGGAACAATCAGGTTTTATTCCTGGCAGGTCCATATTAGATGGAGTAATAAAAGCACAAGAAGCCATACACACTATCCAACATAACCATAATCTGAGCATGCTTATAAAACTCGACAATAGGAAAGCATATGATAAAGTAGACTGGAGATTTTTATGCAAATGTTTGGAAACATATGGTTTTTCTAAACAGTGGATCAACTTAATATTTGAGTGCATATCGGGGCCAAAAATGTCTATCATAGTGAATGGTAATCCTACGGGCTTATTTAATATTACACAGGGCATCAGACAAGGGGATCCCTTATCCCCTTTTCTCTTTGTCATTATGGCAGATGCCCTTGGCAGAACACTAACTAAAGCAAGGAACGATAACTTGATATGTGGTGTAAAGATCACTGAGGAAATGGAGGCTTGTACACATCAACAATTTGTTGATGACAACCTCATCTTTGGCCAAGATAATGTTATGGAAGCTAAAGCAATTAAAAGTGTACTTAATATGTACTCAACTGCCTCGGGACAGCAAATAAACAAAGAGAAATCTGAGATATATTTTCTAAACACATCTAGAGATGACCAACATAGGATTAGTAGGATACTAGAATATAAAATAGGGGATTTTCCTTGTAGATACTTGGGACTACCCCTGGATAAAGGTAACAGATCAACTAACTTATGGATTAAGGTCTTAGAAAATATTGACAAGAAAGCTGAATCATGGAAAGGAAAATGGCTAACAAGTGCTAGGAAAACTACAATGATCAAATCGGTACTCTCAACTATAGCTATTTACCAAATGATGTGTCTTAGTCTACTGAGAGGAATAGAAAGAGATTAATAAAAAATTAAAAAACTTCTTTTGGCAAGGTCCAAATGACAAAAAAATATTAGCCTTAATTGCATGGGATAAAATATGCAAACCTTTGGATGAAGGAGGGCTAAATGTAAAGAACATTAAACAACAAAACTTGGCTTTAGGAGATAAATTAGTATGGAAAATTTACAGAGATCCAGAGGCAAAGTGGATTAAAATTCTTAGATTCAAATACTTAGATGGAAGAGACCCGTTGAGTATTTTTCAGACACCACTCCCCTCCTAAAGGATCTAAGACGTGGAACTTCATATAATTGGAATGTAGAAATGTTATTACAAAAAATATCACATGGGATATTGGAAATGGAAGCAAAGCATTATTCTGGGAGGACTCATGGAATGCATGTCCTTCTCTCAGTACCACTCTTAATGATGATCTAGAAATAGAAATGATTAAATAAGCAAGAGGTATTTATGTGAAGGATTATATAGAGATAGAGGGAAATAACCCAGCCTTAGGATGGAAGTGGAAAACCCTCAACAACCTTGGAATATTAGAAACTTTTAAAAATAAAGTGGAACAAGCTATTTTAAATAGGAAAATTAACCCATCAAAGGATCTCGATAGGATTATTTGGGCTAAATCCAAAAATGGGGATTACAGCACAAAGTGTGGTTATAAATCTATGAATACAAGGGAACAAATCCAGACAACAATCCCTATAGACCTATGTTGGAGCAAATTATGTATGCCTAAAGCTGGAATGTTCACTTGGGCTGCTGCTCAGCATAGGATACTGACTGCTGAATGGTTTCAAAAAATAGGATATAGTGGTCCATCGTGGTGTGTCTTTTGTGAGAAGGAATGTGAGTCTATTGACCATATTTTTACCAATTGTGACTACTCCTACAAATGTTGGATGTGGTTGGCCAAAAAGCTAGAATGGAAAACTGCATTACCCAATAATTTGGTGGACATTTTTACATCATGGCCAAGAAGGAACGAATGTGGTTTGTATGGGAAGATTTGGACAATAGCGCCTTCCATAATTATATGGGAATTATGGAAGGAAAGGAATCAAAGGATTTATAAGGATAAAAAAATAGATCTAAACCAATTTCTAAACAAAATAGAAGCAAGTATAGTTGAGGTGGTGAATAACCATAATATGAATGGTAGGAAAGATATGGTTTTTTCACACTATGATGAGAGAATATGTAAAATATGGTATGGACTAAAAATCTCACCCTTTATAGGCCAAAATAATGTAGATAAGGAGGCCTTAAGCTGTAACTGCATATGGAAACCACCTACAAAGGGATGGTTAAAATTAAACTTTGACGGTGCCTCTAAAGGAAACCTAGGTAAAGCAGGAGTTGGGTGTTGCATTCATGATGAATCAAGGAAATTGATTGCATCCAAAACTGCATTCTTAGGAGTAGCAACCAACAATGAAGCTGAAGGGAATGCCTTAATAGAGGGATTACTGATATGCAAATGTTTGAACCTAGAAAGAATAGAGATAGAAGGTGACTCCTCATTGATTATTAACGCCATAAGAAAAGGTGGTACATAGAATTGGAAACTTAACAGATTGATTAAGAGGGCCTTAAACATATTAACATTTTTTAAACAATATACTATTAACCAAACTTATAGAGAAGGTAATAAAATAGCTGATCTTTTAGCAAATAAAGGGGCAGAAGGAAGGAATGAAGAAACAATGGAAGGATAACTGTGATATATAGGGGAAAGGAAAGGGAGATAAAAACTATAGAATATAGGACCTAAATAAAAATAAATACTTAAGAAGAAGTAAAATAGATCATCAAAACAAATCAGATATATAAAGGCAGCATAGTAACAAAGTAAATTTTTCCTTTAGTGAGTTTCAGGAATAATTAAATAAAATAGGGAAGATAAAGCGAATCGGGGGATAAGAAACGACAGGAAGATAAAAGACCAATCATTTCATATGAGCTTTTGAAACAACACAAGGCTATATATTGAATAATGGTATTATGTTGAGATAAGGAAAGCAAGGTAGAAGGCTAATGGCTATCACTATTAAAATGAGATGCACTAAACCACAGCTGGCCTTCGATGGAAAAATATCTCTAAAGATAATCAAAAAGGTAATGCTTGTTACCCATGATATAACTGTAAGGGTGTTTTATATTATCCTAGGAAGTGAATACATTGAAAATGATAATTTCTATAGGGTAAACTCATATATCCCTACAATGTTCATTTCCTCAGCCTTACATGCAGATCCTAACATCAGGGATATTGGGATACTTTGTAGAAGAGTCTTTAAGAGGAAATATTTGGTAGATTTGAGGAAGGTAATTGTGAGCATTAAAGAGGATCTGACAATACCGAGGCCAAGAGACTATCAACAATACAGGGGAGATAAAAATAGCATTCAAACCTACCCAATATTGATGATTACAAATAGGAATAGGTACACTGCAAAGCTGCCAACCATATTGAGAAATCTAGATTTTTTATTTACCTTCATGCATATTAGAACTACCAAAGAACTTGGGTGGTTCGATAAATTTGTAATTGAGGATGATGTTGGTTTGAGAATTCGTTGTGATGAAATGTATGAAGAAGAGTAAAAAAATAATTTTTGTATGACTTAATTTGATATAATATAATTCAAGGACTCAATGAGAATTTCATTCATATGGGGGAAATGAAAAATCTGGATAAGTTAAAGAATGTATTAAATATATGTATGTATGAATATCAGATATAAATGCGTATTCATATGTGGATATGTTTAATATAGATGAAATGATATAAATTAATGAACTCATTTTCTAACTATAAATGCTAGCAGAGATTTCCCAATTAAGAAAACATATATCTTGAGATCTAATATATATGCAATCAAGGATGAAATGGTTTTTAGAAGAGATATAATTACAAATATGCATGACTAAATCTATTTTGATGTCACTTAAGATAGAAGTTAAAATAATATAGTAATGGTCTTACAAATCTATAAATGGTTTTTAGAAGAGATAGTTACAAATATGCATGACTAAATTTGTTTTCGATGTCACTTAAGATAGAAGTTAAAATCATATAGTAACGATCTTACAAATTTATTGATTTATGCATGTGTCAATATGAGATATACTCGCATATTTATATATGGATAGGTTTAATATAGGGAAGTAACCTTTAATAGATTTATTTCCACATTATAGATAAAATTATAGTACCACAATGTTATAAGTTTATGCAATCTCATTAAGAAGTTATGATAAGAAGTAAGGAAAAATGATTAAGGCTATCAGTGCTCCATCCTCGAGAAAACATTAAAGCATAAGAATTACACAATGTGAATTAATCATAAAAAAATAAAGTACGGCAGAATCATTAATTAATGAAATTAAAAAACCTCACATGGCCGATAAAATAAGTAATGATGATGACAACTAAGCAACAACTATCAAGCAATAAATGAGAGTAATGGAGCTTTAAAGGAGAAAAGAAATTAGTCACTCAAGACTATATAAAGAACAGAGTAATTGACATTAACATCGACATAAACAAGAGCTTAAACAATATAGAGGTGAGAAATCTGGTACTCTAGTTTTTAGGATTTACTAAGATGTTTACTAATGTGCATACCTTTCACATTAAATTGTCTCGAGACATGGCTTTTCTGGGTAAAATTACGCCAGAATGATGGAACAAAATCCTTAAACCCATGGATGACTTGGCTAGAAGATCCATGGACCCATTAGGGATGCTAATTATGATTATAGTTTTACAATGCACACTAATGGTGACATTGTTGGAGTTTTCATTTCGTACATGCTGAGAGCAGGGTATACAAAGGAAGAAACTATAGAGCTGAGTAAGAAAGTGTTCATCTGTAAAATTATGGGGGGTTTGGAGGAAGTTGTTAGCAGTATTAATTTTATTCAAATGATCCCATACCCAGAAGATTACATGAATGCAGCTATAGGGCAGTTGGAACATGACAGAAGAGTTAAACGTAGACCATGCCTAATGATTAAAGATATGGATATCTTTGATAATAACTGGGAACAAGTAAAGATAAATATAAACTTTCTAATAACATGGCAGCATGTGAAGGAGGTAACAGAGCCCAAGTGGCTCTTGCAGTATTTTGTGGCAGAGGGATTCAGTATTCCTCCAACGGTAGAGCAACTCGATATGGACCAGATTCAAAGCAATCCACCAATATTTATTAAGAAGGGATGGTTGAACCGAACTCTGATAGCTAAGGATGGACAGAGGTGTGAAGCAAACAAGAATGAGGAAATAATGATCATCAAACAAAAGGAGTAAAAACATCCAGAACAATACATGAAGGTTTTTTGCTTTAAAAAAAAAAGGATTTAAAACTGATATACACACATATATGCTCCTTTTAAGTTTTATAGTGAAGGATATGTAGCATAGAATACAGACATGAAAAGTAAATAGATGTACAGAAGGTATAGATACTATGGAAGTTATAATGTGATGACAATATAAACATTATGTGCTAAGAATTTCTATACTAGCAGGGAGAACATGTATTAAGGTAGAAATTATATATATATATATATATATATATGTTGGAAAGTTTACTAGACTGAATTATATGAATTTATTTAGTGTTGTCATTATGGCAACAAAGTCATATGAATTTTTGGAGTCAGCACACATTATCAAAAGATAAGATATTGGCTAAGTACAGAAAATAGGATAGAGCAAGGAACAGACTGTTATAGTTTTGATTAGTGTGTGTTCATCTATTATCCAAATGATATGTGCCTTTGAAGATAATATTATGATCATTTTTACATACTAATTCTAAGAGAGCGTGATCAGATCTGCAAGTATGAAGAAGATATAGCCAGTTGAAGTGGTACAGCCAGTGAATGTCATAATAGGACAGAGATCATGGAAAGAGCTGACAGAGATTGTTTTGGCATGGATGTTTCACTCATCCTCAGGACTTGCACCTTTGGATTAGTGATTATTAGTGACCTAAAAACCTATGTTTAAAATCTCATGACTTGATTCATTCGGGATAATGAGTTAGATCTATTTTGGTGAAGCGGACTATGTGAAAAGATGTGTCTATTCAGTTTGAGTAAAGCAGTTATATTTTATGTTAAGATGACTTAATGAAGGGTTGCATGGTTATGTAAGTGATAAATATAGATTTTAAAAGGTTTCCTAAAGCCAACATGTTCATTCCTTTTGAGGAAGTACTTATAGAAGGTCATTTGTGATGGGAAAAGTTGCGGAAGCCAGAGATAAGAAAAGCAGAGCAGTGTAAAAGCAGCAGAGATATATCTATCATATGTTGATGATATAGATATTGAAGTAGAATATTTTAGAGTGAAGATAAGATTTTTAAAGTGCTTTACAAGAGGTTAAAGCATCAGCACACAAAAGGAACTGACCTGATAAGCAGTGTCACAGCAGCAGTTCATCTTGCAGATACAGTGTGTATCAAATATCCAGAAGGTTGTAGCCTTCAACATTTGGACAGTGATTCCTTGGACAGTGAGTCCACCACCCCTAATAGGGTTATTATAAAATAATCCTAATAGGGCCTAACCCTTAACAAGGTCACTGTACTTCATGTATTGTAAAGACAACTCCTAACAGGGTTAAGGATCTTCTAACAAGGATCATAAGAAACTAGTACAGAATATTTGTGGGTACTAATTCCCATCGGGGTTTTCACCTGCATTGGGTTTCC
>MU227649.1:3295010-3309970 GCA_018584345.1 Thuja plicata | reverse complement strand
ATCTAAAACTAAAAGTTGAAGGCATGAAAATACTTATCAAGAAACTGAAAAAAGAATTAAGGAATTGTTCTTCAAATGATTTGGGGGAAGTAGTCAAAAATTTGAATGAAGAAAATTCATCTCTGACAGGTCAAATTGAAGAATTGGATGAAAAGCTATATAACAATCAAGAAGCCTATGATGAACAGGTCAAAGCAAACAAGCAGTTAGATGAAGAACTGAGACAAGCAAACATGGAAATCTTGGAGCTAAGAAACAACAAAGAGAAGATGGAATCTGAATTGATTGTAGCAAAGAATCATATTGAAAATTTACACACAAGCAAGGATCTGATAGAATCACAGTTGTATGCTCAAAAGGTTAAAGGAGATATCAACGGTATAGGATACAATAAAACACAAAATCAGATTGATGACATGCATGAAAGAATGAAAGAACCAAAGGACATCGCATATACTAAGGAGATTGGAAATCAGACTGAAGACAATATTGAACCACCTAAGGATGAATGAAAGCCATTCGACAGAACTTTTTATGCATGTAACAAGCATGGACATATTGCAAGGAATTGTAAAGAGGTAAGACCCTTCAATGGTTACTGTTATTCATGCAATAAATTTGGTCATAGAGCTATGAATTGCAAAACAAGTTAGAAGAACAAGACTCAGAATAATCAAAGAAATCAGGATCAGCAAAACCAAAGAAGTTATCCTCAGCAAAATGTTAGAAGTACTCAGAACATTATATGTTAGATATGTAATCACAATGGTCATTGAGCTAGATAGTGCAGATTGGTAACTCACACCAATACACCAAAGAATATCAGACCTCCTATCATTTGACATTCATGTGGAAAGGTTGGACACATCTCAAGTTCTTGCAGATCAAGAACAAAAGGACAAGAGAATCCTAAGAAGTCTTTGTTTGAAGAATCAGGAGAAGTTAAGTTTGTGGAAGCTAAAGCTAAAACAGATAAAATATGGCTCGAAGTAAAGAAGGACAAAGAAGAGAACAAGGTAGCAGATGCATCCTCAGTGGACACACCTTCTACTTCTGAATAGTTGACCCTCATGGTCTTAGGGGGAGCTATTCTAGCTCTAAACCCCTACGTGGCTGGTATACTCACCTCTGAGTATGCGCCTTGGATTACAATTGTTTGGTGACATTGTGATGTAGTATGCAAGAGAACATGGTCTAAATTGTTGTCAGGAACAAGAATGGAAGTTACAGTTGCTTTCTATGTCTACGCGACAAGTATTAATGGCGGAAATTTACTATGCAATCACCAAGTCCTCACTTGCGGTCAGAATAAATCATTGGAGATCATAGAAGCCCTAGCAGTTGTATTATTAATGCATTACAGTTGTTCTCATCAGCAAAGAAAGGAGATTGATAATCACCATTTGTTAAGCAAGTAATTCGAGTTTGAAATGAAGCACAAGCGCGAACACGTCATTTCAGAAATTAGTTGAAAAATTACTTAACAATTGAGTAAGCGGTTGGATAATCAAAGGAGAACTTGCAGTCAAGTAGCAAAGCGTCATAATTACATTCTTCAGTAGAGATTAATATCAAGAAAATATTTGAAACATCTCGGAAGCGATTTATCAGTATGCTTCAGCATGTGAATTTCATAAAGCGGAATCTTGTTGAGCAGTGTTCTATGTGAGAGTATCAGTATAGCCATTGGAGATTTTGTTTTGGAGCCGACATGATGTTATCCTTGGAAGCACATAGCCATTGGAGATTTATTTTTGGAGCCGACCTGATGTTATCCTTGGAAGTACATACTTATTGTTGATCATACAAAGAGAATTCATATAAGAGCATAATTGATTAAAGATACAATTTGAAATATCATGTGAAGAAGCAGATAAAACTATTATGACAGGTCCACAAGATTATGCACCCATTCGTGATTGATAATGTTGAAGTATCAATGGCAGTAATGGATATTAATCTAGACAATATTGAAGAAAAATTTGTGAGTACTCAAGAAGCTAAGAGTCTTTATATCAGCAAGAAGATATATTGATTTTAGATATCACAGAAAAGGAAGTAGAAAAAGAGAAGACTGAAGTGATGGAAAATTCATCATCATTGTAGTAAAGTTTGACACCCATAACAGACTTAGACTCATGGGGAGTAAATAAGTAAGTGGGAGTATATAATCAGAGGAAGTCATCAAAATAGATCACATATTGTAGAAAAGAAGTATATGAAGAAGAGGCTCAATGAATTGGTTAGCAACTCTACACTTGATCTTAGTTCACTCATGATTGGTCAAACATCCTTGAAAGAGCTTGCAGAAAAAAGATTATTGCTGACTATATGAATCAGGAAAGATCCAGGAGGTAGAAGCTATGATAGAGAAGATAAAGAAATCAATAGAAGATCCCACCACAGATATTAACATATGCAGCAATGTGTAACAAGGACAGATAGATAGAAAAGGCAGACAGACACATACAGAGATCAGCACTTCAGCGCACGTGTTAGAGATCACACCAAAGCATGCTAGTTTAGGTATATAATCTATGGTGTATATACATGCTATATCTAGATGCGCATAGTATGGAACATTAGTACGGAAAAGTTACAGATTGGTTAGTGAACCAGTAGTACAGGAAACAGAACATGAAAGCCGACTACAATTTTGGTCAGCATGAATGATTTTGTAATGTAATGGCTAAGCGTCTGTGGTTATAAGTTTTTAATAAAGTAATGTATAGAATATGGAGTATGTCATATGATCAAGATCCTAGCATGGACTTGGAGAAAATGGAGAAGCTACAATATGCATTATGCGCCCATCTACAGATTGTTAATTCATTGATTGCATTTTGGGAGAAAGAGATCCAGAAGTTGCAGATTGCATATCCTGATATGTATGTTGATTAAGTACATAGAAGTGTTTTTTGAGAACATTTTTAATTAATGTCAAAGGGGGAGTAGTGTATGAAGAATATGGAGTCTGGTATATGATAAAAGGGAGATATAAGATAGAGAGTTTTTGTATAAAAGTTCAGATAGTAACTTCACCATATTCCTTTGTTGCCATTAATGACAAAGGGGGAGATTGTTGGAAAGTTGACTATACTGAATTTTATGACTTTATTTAGTGTTTTCATTATGGCAAAAAAGTCATATAAAGTTTTGGAGTCAGCACACATTATCAGAAGATCAGAATTTGGCTAAGTACAGAAAATAGGATAGAGCAAGGAACAGACTGTTATAGTTTTGATTAGCGTGTGTTCATCTGTTATCCAAATTATATGTGCCTTTGAAGATAATATTATGAGTATGTTTTCATGATAATTCTAAGAGAGCATGATTAGATCTGAAAGTATGAAGAAGATATAGCCAGTTGAAGAGGTACAGCCAATGAATGTCAGAACAGGACAGAGATCATGGAAAGAGCTGACAGAGATTATTTTGGCGTGGATGTTTCACTCATCCTTAGGACTTTCACCTTTGGATTAGTGATTATTAGTGACCTAAAAACCTATGGTTAAAAGCGCATGACTTGATTCATCCAGGATAATTAGTTAGAGCTATTTTGGTGAAGCAGACTGTGTGAAAAGACGTGTCTGTTCGGTTTAAGTAAAGCAGTTATAATTTATGTTAAGCTGACTTAATGAAGGGTTACATGATTATTTAAGTGATAAATATAGATTTTAAAAGGTTTCCTAAAGCTGAAATGTTCATTCCCTTTGAGTAAGTACTTATAGAAGGTCATTTGTGATGGGAAAAGTTGCGGAAGCCAGAGATAAGAAAAGCAAAGCAGAGTGTAAAAGTAGCAGAGATATATCTATCATATGTTGATGAAATAGATATTGAAGTAGAAGCTTTCAGAGTGAAGATAAGATTTTTATAGTTCTTTACAAGAGGTTAAAGAATCAGCGCACAAAAGGAACTGATCAGACAAGCAGTGTCATAGCAGCAGTTCATCTTGCAGATACAGTGTGTATCAAATATCCAGAAGGTTGTAGCCTTCACCATTTGGACACTAAGTCCACCACCCCTAACAGGTTTATTGTAAAATACTCCTAATAGGGTTCGACCCTTAACAAGGTCACTGTACTTCATGTATTGTAAAGACAACTCCTAACAGGGTTAAGGATCTTCTAACAAGGATCATAAGAAACTAGTACAGAATATTTGTGGGTACTAATTCCCACCGGGGTTTTCACCTGCATTGGGTTTCCCCTTAATCATATTTGGTGTTATGAGTTGTGTATGTTTATCTTACTTGCATTGATATTCATTTCAGTACTTAAGAATTTAAGTAAAGATTCAGATAAGCAGAAAAAGTATTAATTGATAGATCACTGATTCACCCCCCCCCCCTCTCTCAGTGATCCTAATCCTATATATATATATATATATATATATATATATATATATATATTCACTTATTTTATGCACGTATAGATATGTATGTATCCGTGCATATATTATATATGCATCAAATTGCAGGTATGATGTCTCGAATTGAGCAAATATAGACATGGGTAATGCATAGGAAATATGAGAAGAGAAATACTATGAAGGAAAAGCTAATACCATAGATTATGATAGAATAGAGTGAAGACCTATAATATTTATAGATAAATAGTAAGATGTATAGATATGGAAGTAAAGGAGAAATATTTTGTCATATCTGTAGAATCTGTACACGAGACCTTTATATATATATATATATTTATTTATTTATTTATTTACATATGTATATATATTGGTATAAATATAGGTAGATTTATACACACACACACACACACACATATATTTATATATATTTATATATATATAGATATATGTGTTTATAAATGGTATTTATGTCAGTATATTCATGCACTTATGGTGTCTCAGATATGCAATCAAACAACATGCTAATATTTACAGATTATACTGTTTCCCACAATGATGCATTTTAAAAGAATATGATAATGTAGGTACTATGATGATAATCTGAATTAGATAGGGGTAAATAGGGAAAATAGAAAATAAAATTACAGGAGAAGAAAAGACAGATTTACAGATAAAATATGACACTTACAAAAATCTATAGGATTACAAAATAGAATATGCAGTAGTAAGATAAATATAACTGAGACTAATTATAGTAAATGAAGAAGGTAATGAAGAGGGCAAATATTCTGACAATATATACCTATTTAAAGAAGATACAGAGAATGTGGGAGGACAAATGGAAGAAAGAATATTTCATGCAAATTATATGGTTAGCGGTAGTCCTTGCTTTTTTAAATAGGAAATAACATACCAAAAAGCACAATAGGTAGATCACATGGAATTTTGGATAGAGGTATCTTGATAATCTCTAATCTTGAAGTCTAAACACATTTGTGTGGTTAGATCTCAGGTTAGGGATTACCAGGATATTTTTGTCTCCTTTTTTTTTGTTTTTAAGGATTTGTCTTGGAAATTAGCAATGATGCTAAGATGGAAGAGGGGCTCTAACAGTTTTGAGTACACACATGCAGAAACTTATATATAAGCTTTCAGAAGGAATAGATAAATGCATTAATAGTTATAGAAGATTAGCGAGTAGATATTTTCAGTTAGATTCTCATGTTAATGTTTTAAATGTGAAATGATCCAATAGTATGGTAGCCATATGATAATACATAGAGTCATGGCAAAATACTTTCTGGTTTTAATGAGGAACTATATCCCTCTCCTGAACGATTTATTTTTCATAAGTTAGGCAGAGTGTAGTCGATAAATAAGATGTATAGACTAGATATATATGGAGTACCTCTTCTCATAATATTGCTCTTCTAAAATAAGAATGAAATAACCTTATAATATGTAATAATAGATCATAGAGCTTTAGCTGGCGCTGCTAAATTTTATATTATAGAGTTATAACTTTCAAATTATAGTTACCAGTTTTTCATAATACATATAATAAAGGGACATAAACAGGTACATAAATATATTGACTATATATATATATATATATATATATATATATATATATATATATATATATATATATATATTAACAAAACACTGAGATGGGCATAAAATGGAATCCAGAGACTGTAAGAGGATTTATTAAGACTGAACAGAGATGTAGATTCTAGTGTATGAAATGATACTACGAATATGGACTGACTTTATTCATTCAAAGATTAAAACTTTCATTTTTTATTTACCTTTTCAATTATATATTATAAAAAAGCTAATATAGAAGGATGTTAGTATGTGTATAAGATAGGCCATGCAGGAACAGGTATTGTGAGTATTAATTGACTCTATACACTCAAAAGTATGTGTATAAGATAGGCTATGCAGGGACAGGTATGGATAAAGAATCAGAGTACAAGGTAGCCAAAATGTAGATCAAAAAAGATGTGTTTCAGAGGAAAGGGAACAATCAACGAAAATAGAAATACCACATATTACAAGGATCAAGTAGATCATACTTGCAATATATCAAATGGAAATTCTAGAATGTACTTTAATATAATGTATATGTATCTTTGTCCACAAATAAATGGATAGATCCATTTCTAATGTAAATGAGGGAATGCCCTCATATATTTATGTAACTACTGATCTGGACCTCAGTCCTAGGCTAGACTGGAGGTTTTCTTCTCCATTCTTTCCTACCAGTGCCCGCAGTGAATGAAGATTTTTAATTTTAAATTTATATTAATAAAAAAAATTTGGCCTCAGCCTTTTACCGATCAAAAAAGAAATCACAACTAAAATGACTAAATAAATGACCAATTTGGTCATCGGGTAAAATGACTAAATAAATGACCAATTTAGTCATCAGGTAAAATGACCAAATAAATGACTAAATAATTAGTCACCCTTATAATAAAAATGACTAAATGAATGATTAATACTCCTTTACACGTTAACATTTGATAATATCATATACTTATATTCTTAGAAGTTGCATTTCACCAATAATGTGTTTTCGCCAATAGACTTATTGTGCGAATATTATTCCAGCCACTATTTGCCAATATCTCTAAATGGTAACTATTCTCGTTAGATTAAGGTTGTATTTTAAAATTCATCTAAGTGACTAAATAAATGACTAATTTGGTCATCAGGTAAAATCACAACTAAATAATTAGTCATACAAATAAAAATGACTAAAAAAATGACTATTAATTACTCATCTATTCCTTTTTCTTTTAAATTTGATCATAATCCATAGAGCTTAATTAAGCTGACCCCCTCATGGAACCCCTACCTTATAAGCGAGTCATTCGGTCATCTCGGTGGCTTAGCGCTCTAAAAATACCTATTGCATGGAAGACATTGCGGCCTCTCGATATAGTCTTAATGCCTTCACATATTTTATGAAAAAAATAACATTTGTATTTTTTAACTTTTATTACTCATCGGTGGAGTTTTTCTCCTTTCATTAATGCATCACTATCTTTGTCATATAATGGAAATGCTAAGGGAAAAAAAGTGCAAGGATATAGTGAGTAGTAACAAATGAGCATTATTATGATAGGCTCAGTCCAAGTATGAGATCAAATCCCTTAAAAAGGGGTGGAACTAGAAGAAAGACATCAAAGTTAACTGTTCAAAAAACATCCTAGACTTAGGTCAAACCCAAAAGGGCTCCTTAAATAATATTAAATATTGAAAAACTCATCAGAAACTCTCTCATTTCTCCTCCATGATATTTGCAATCATATTTGATCCCTAATTAGTCCTAATTGACTCATAATTACAGTGCTAAATTATTTGTATTATCAATAATTTAATATTAACTAAAGTGTTTTATAAAAGCCTCACTTTTAGCTAATATTTTACATTAATCAAATCAATGAAAACAAAAAATACAAGGTCAAAACCCCAATATAGTTACAACTCTTAATTGATTGATCAATGAAGATAAATATAATTATTTTGCATCAAATAATATTTATTGTCTTAATTTTACTTTTTCTTTTATTTTTATTTATCTTATTAATTTTATTTATTTTTTTGTCTCTGAAGTGACATTATTAAATGTTTGCAAAAAATTAGTTGGAGCGGGAATTCAATCTAATGAGCAAGTTGGCGGTAGCGGGCCACGTGAAAGGTGTGCATGCGCAAGACGACTAAGGGATTTTGTAGATGCTTCAAGGATTGATGAACTCTACATTCGAGAGGAAGCCAAACATGTTTCTTAGTGGCTTTACAAAAAGGGGAAGTGAGTAAGGCGCCGGTCATGCCAGCTTGGACCAAATATGAAACCCTTTCCCCTTCTTCAGCGTTTATCTGGGTTTTTTTATTGAGAAAACAATGGAGGAGGCAAGACATCTAGGGTTAGACATGTGATTGGGCTCCATTGTTTTCATACAACAACATGAGGAACTATTGTCTGTCTGGCAAGACAGTGGCTCTAAATCTGAATTTGATCTCATTGGGCTCTAATAAGAAGTGGATATATCTTTGAAATAATGGGGAGCTTGAGGGAAATACTACAGTTGGGCCAGATCTCGAGGAAAAGACTAGGGTACGAGTGAGAAAGGAGGGCATAGGGAAAATGACTTGTAGGAGGCTAGAGGTGGAAAGATTGTCTCTCCTGCAAAATTTTGGATCCCTGTTTTAAAAGTAGATGTACTTTATGCCCCTCTTAACACCAAGGCAAAGGATTTACTATCACATGCGATTTCATCTAGGTTTGGGGAGATACACCTTCTCTTTCTCATCTTCATAAGTAGATCCATGGTATGACACATTGCATGATCAGGTTTTTTCTTCAAGCTGTTTGGTTATTGCTTTTCATTTCATTGGGGCAAATGATTTTTTTTTAAAAAGGCATTTTACTGGATTGGAAAGACTTTATTTCTTTTTTATCCCCGGAAACCCCTTTTTCAAGCCTCTCAAACTCTTTCTAATTTGATTCTAGCTTGGTTTTTATTACCCAGTTTTCCTTTTGAGTTTTCAGATTTGGCGATTCTATGCAAAATTAGGGAAACTTGCATCGAACATTATTGTTGATACAAATTTATTTTTTGTTCTTGAATGAACTCCCCCTTTTGGTGATAAATCTTCAATCAGATCTAAATCTTTGGCCAGATCCTTAGTTGGGGTGAAGTCTATAGAGAATGATTTGTCCCATATACTTTTAAACTCAATTGGGGTTTCAGATAGGAATCCTACCACACATCGACCTATGATAGGGGATTTATCAGGCTCAACTTTTTGAGTGTCATCCTCTAACATTGTCATTATGGGTAAATCAATGTCACCTATAAATATCTTATCTTTTAATTATGATAAACATTAAACTATGAATTTAGTTCTACAATTTCATCCTGATGCTATTAATGTAAGAGATGTTATCATCTCTCCTGGTGAGATAAATATTGCTAAAAATGATTAAAATAATTTTACTAATTCTATCACTAGTCTTAAGGTTTTGGCCCCTTCTACAAAGGTTCAAATCTCTAGTCTGAAGTATAGTGATTATATTCCTGAGAAAATTACCTAATTATACGAGGCCTTTGTTGCTAGAATTGATAATGATAAAAAAAATTGATTTGGTCCTTGCTAAGAAGGGACAATATTCTAAGTTGGGGTATAATGATACTCTTTCTAACTCTATTCCTGAGAAATTAACCAAACTGAATGATCTTGACCCTTTGATTATGATAGTTGTTGGAGAGGAGGGAAATATTCTTAGCTCTAAGATTAATATGAACACTTTTATGGTTATTGCTCTAGATCAAGACCTGATAAGTTCAGTGCAAAATATTTATGAGAAAACTAATATTATTCTATTAGGGGATGCTTCTGATAAAATAACTCAAAAAATTAAAAAAGAATCTTTGATCCTTTTCAAAAGGATTCATTCACATATTCGTCAATCTCCACTACCTTCAGCCCCTTTTTCACAATCTGGAAATGATATTACTTCCCCTTTTTCTTCCCCTTCTAAGAGGAGAGGGGAGCCTAAGAATGTTGCGATCCAAATGGAAATTTGTCTACAATATCCATATCAATTGTCATCTTCATCCATTTCATATCTTTGAATTGGGAAAAATCAAGCTTAAAAAATGCCCAACAAGCTCATTTCTTCACATCTATAATTAAATTTCATAATATATATAAATAAAAAATACACAAATTAAATCACAATGTCTTCAATACAAATTAAAGCATTGTTTGAATAAGGAATCTTATTTTCCTTACGGTTGTTCTATCCAGTTCATTTGTAATGAAATAAAGCACAGTGTCTTCACCGACAACAACCCCACATTTTGGCTATGGACATCTCAAACCGAGACACCCAATTCTATTTTCCTTGATTGACATCTGAATGTAGTTCACCCATTAGCCATTATAGAAAAATGGGCGCAGGGAAGGGCTTTCATGTCAGTAATAAATTGACCATCCATGCAGATGGAAAAATATAACTTCTCGTCAACTCTGAACTCTTTTAATAAAGCCTTGTGAAACAACCCAGAATTGTTTTGCACTTTTCTACTCATTCTGAAAGCTTTCATTCAACAATTTTTTGACATTCCACTTTACATGTTGCAAGAGAATCCATGAGTGGGCTTGGGATAAACAGCAAAGGGAAGAAACAGAGTAGATGGCCTTCTCCTATTCTTGAAGGATTTCTTGTGAGCTCAAAATGTTATAGCACTTGATGTCACTCTTCTCTAGCAAGTAGCTTTCCTCTCCAAAATAATCTGAGTCTTCGCTACTAGAGTAAAAGTAATTATCTGGTGCGTACTCCATCTTGTGAGATTTTATTTGTTATCTTTTTCTTTCCTTGGAATTGAATTTTTTTTGATGCAGATGCTATTAGGATTCAAACCTGTCCTTTTGATATAGAGTAAATCAATTATCTATAGACATAAAATTATATGGCTGACTGAACGATTTGTTTGCTAAAAAGCATGTCTCTTCAAATTCAATAAAAGTATACCTTTTTATATTAATTTTTTATCAATAAATTATTAATTAAAATTTGTTTATTTTTTAAAAATAGATATGAGATATTTACTTTTAGATTTCATCTTTATATGCTTTACACAGAAATATCTATAATTTTATTTTAATAATAATTATCAATTATCAATTGTATCTTGGTGTGCAAAATAGAAAGGTCATAAAAAAAACTCAGCGGGAAGGGAAATTTAAAGGTCATAAAAAAAATTTAGGAGGAAGGGAAATTTATTAGGTGATCAAAATAGTGAAAGAACCGAACATTTTTTAATGCAATGGCTAGGGTTTTAGCTGATGCAAAAACTAAATTTCCAATGTCGTTTGGCTCATGGGTACCCCAACCTTCACCAGGATGATCACAGCACAGGGCCACTACATCGACAACACAAAATATTTGGGATTCTAGAAACCCTTGAGAGTCCAGGTGGCTTGTCGTGCAATTGTAGAATGAAATGGGAAGCCCTTCTCTACCACGTTCAGTGCCAGATTCTGCCCCATCACTGCCAATCCGACCAGGTCAATCCTTAGCATGGTTGTCGCCTCCATTTCTCTTCTTCTTCTTCCCTACTTCTACTTTGATCTATAGGGACTCTCTGATTCAGAAGCCTAGGTAGGTGATGCTTTAATTTGTTTGTGTTGGTTGTGATTTCATAACCAGCATCTTCTAAAATTTCAATTTTTAATGTTCTTTACAGTTGTTGATGTTGGTGATATTGGCAATGAATATGACCTAACATTTTGGCCCCCCTAGGCATTAGTATAACCACCAAAGATAAAAAGAACATTTAGTGAATCCCTTCATAGTTCAACAAAGGCCATAATCCCCTGCCATCCTTGTAAGAGGAGCATGCCCTTTCACTTTTATGTCATTGTGCTATATCTACCATTCCAGATAAAGGTGATGAAGAACTTGCCAAACAGGTAGGCTACCGCTCACAAGAAGAGCACAGTCTTTAATTGTCTTCCCCAGATCTAAGTGCAAGCTTAATTTAGCTTCATTAATGTACACGTATAAACAAAGTGTAAAGGTTTCCCACTAGATCTTGAAGTGATAGGTAGCTCTCTGAATGGTGAGCCCAACTGCATTTGGGAAGCTACTAGGGATGGGCTTGCAAGAGGAAAAACATAGATAATCAAATAAATGTCCCTCTTAAGCGCTTGGAAACAAGCATAGATGTGCTTAGTCTTGGTGAGAAGCAGTGTTTCTTGGATCTGGTTGTATTCCCAAAAATACCATGTTTATGCAAATTACAATTGACATTCTATTTTAAAAGATAAATAGACTATATACTTTGTACATGGAGCTATTATAAATTTACTTTCACTATCTTTGGTGAATAGAACACTTTAACAATTGAAAATTAATCCGAATAGAATCTATATGATGTTTTCATTTGAAAATAAAATTCCAAGTTTAGAAAGGGGTGTTAATCACTTCATTTTTTAGACAACAACTTTATGAGAAATTCTTCCAACATTTACTCTGTTGAAGTCTTAATGATTTATACTAACCTGTACAATGGCTTTTTGATAGTGCTCCAATAAATTTTTTGAATTTCTATACTTTCTTATTGATATATTTCGAAGTGAAAAGAAAAATACAGCTCTATTTTTATAGAGTTAGTTTAAAAAACAATTTGAGATGACATTCCTTATTTATTATCTTTAATTTATTTATAACTTTAAAAAAATTGTGTAGTTTTATTGCACAGTGATCTTATGGGAATTTCCATTTCGTTTATGATGGTAAGAAAATTGGCACTATGAACATTTATTAGTTTCAGAAAAAATCTCTCCTTTATTCAAATCTACAACACTACATTAAATATTTATAAAATATACAGTTCACAAGTTCTTTGCATTGGTATGAGTTCAAGTCAAGCTAAAAGCACAAAAAATATGAGAATAGCACCATGACTAAACAACATCCATCAGTTGGAGACTGGTAGAGGGTCTCTTCAAAGAGGATGGCACTAGAAGTATAGCATTGCTCTCATCTACAACAAGAATACCATGTCCAAGCAATGCAATAGTTTTCTATAAACTCATATTGCAGAATTATACAACATATTATATATACTTATTTTCTAAATACCTCTAAATTGTAAAAAGAGACCCACATTCTTTAGTTTCTTTCGTTGGACACACAAATATTATAGACTAGATTATTCTGGGCTTTCCCTCTTAAAAAAAAGTTCTATCATTCTCTTCCTATTTTTTTTTCTCAAATATGTCTTATATTTCATTCAACCTCTATCTTTTGTTTTGTATGAACATAGCCGATGTTGGTTGTATTTCCTGTTTTTGCTAGTTCTCTTGGTTCCTTGTCCTGCCCTCTGTCAAATTTCAGGTTTTCATGTCTAAGCCTTGCCCAAATTTGTAAAACCCTGAAAAACCCTAGTTATCCAAGTGTTAAACGATGAATTTTGAACCCTAAGCCATGCCTTATGTTTCAGCGTTACCTTTTTCATTCACTAAAGGCATGTGTTTTAAGTTAGGTCACCTCGTCGCGTTACCCCCAGAGAATATTCCAAAGCTCTTCCCGACTTTGCTTTTTCCTTGTGTAGCATAGTCTCATTCAGAAACAGAATATTCCTTCAGTGTTACAAGACTTAGCGATTTCTTTCAGTCGAGTAGTCGCAAGATAATGATGTTATAAAGCTTTGTAAAAGATGGGACCCACTGTTAGTCGGGTGATCGCGGAAGATTTCTCACAGTTATGAAAAGGTTCTCAGACTTCGCGATTACTTCATGTCGCGTCATCGCCAGATCATGCCAAAGCTAACAGTTAAGAGTTCCTTCAGTCGCGTGGTCTCGGAATAGAACAGCGGTTAAGAGATTTCAGCTCAGACTGCGCGACTAACCATCTATGGTTTATAGAAAAATGTAGTCAAGATGTCGTCAAAACAGGATAAATGTTTCAGATTTCTAGTATGCAGTAAGAGGACAAATGATTGAGTGACATCTGTCATAAAGTAAGTGGGTAATCGTGTGACCGCCAGAAAGAAGAAATGGATTCTGCGACTTCGAGACTAAGGTGCTTTACCTTCAGTCGCGGTGTCTGGGAATAACTTAAGGGTATGTAAGGAACATATAGCGATTAAGCGCCAGCCGTCACATGAAAGAATCAGAAGATCCAACGACAGTCGCGATGTCTGGAAAGAAAAGTGCCCCAGGGAAAAAGTCCTTCTGACTTGGCGATTAGGGTATGTCGCAAAGTCGTCAGAAGAAAAGAAAAGGCGCTTGCAACCTGTTAAGGTAAAGTTGAATATCTCCCAATTGGGCGACTAAAGGTTGTCGCATGGTCTTGAAATAGAATAAAAGCATTCAGCGACAAGGAGACAACCGTAAAGGTTAGTGGTAACGGCTAGTCGCGAGGTCTCAGAAAGAAAGATGAAAAAGGAAAAAGGAAAGAGAAATAAGAAAGAAAA
Source organism: Thuja plicata (assembly GCA_018584345.1). Lineage (NCBI taxonomy): Eukaryota > Viridiplantae > Streptophyta > Pinopsida > Cupressales > Cupressaceae > Thuja > Thuja plicata. Next base: position 3,295,595 of record MU227649.1, on the reverse strand, counting down.
AGAATGATCACAAGGATCTTGATAACAATAGAAAAAGACTTCCTAAACACCAAACTATGAAAGAAACAAAGAAGTCTCAGAAAAGTAAAGAAATACCAGTCACTCAAAAGGCTTCTACTTTACAAATAGATAAGGGTAAAAAGAAGATGGGTGAACAAAGAGATCAAGAGCCTAAAAATCCTATGGTTGAACAAATGTCCAAATTAGAAATTGATTTGGAGAAATTGAGAATTGAAAAAGAAACCATGGAAAAAATGTTAGAAAAAGCCCAAATGGAAGCTGCTACAATAGAAATGAAGAAAAAGATTGACTTTTTACAATCTTCAAAGTATTCTTTTTCTGGACCAGAGAATAATACATCTACTAAAGGAAAAGCTACTGTGGCTAAAGAAGAAGATAGTTTTCAAAGAAAACCATTACATAATGAGAGATACAAGCAGTTTGATTTTGTTGGTATTCCTGGATACCCTAATGCTTTCCCTAAAGATGTTGGTGATATAGGAGAAAAGCTCCCAAAGTTTGCTGGTAATAATGTGATTTCCTGTGAAGCACACTTAAGAAAATACATTGACTTTGTTGATGATT
>MU227649.1:3266981-3283024 GCA_018584345.1 Thuja plicata | reverse complement strand
CTCCTATAAAGAAAAGGAAGAAGGATGAGAATCCTTGTATCACTGATTGTTGTTATGCTTATAACTATGGTTTGTATGGTTATATCTTACATCTGGTTATGCTTGATTATTTGCAAGATAATTCATAGGTTGGTTCAATAAAGATACATAACTAATCAGTGTCCACATCAACAAATACTGTGTAAACAGTAATCTTAAGAGGTAAAACTTGCCTGAGTATTTGTGGAGCTCAAAAACGAAGAAGGACCTTATCCAGTCCTTAGCAATTAGGCTTTTCTTGTCTCTGAATCAGTATTAGAAGGCACAGTATTCAAATAGACATTTCAAGCATTGTGGTTCATACAAGAAGAATCCCTAACAGCCGCTACATCCTAGACTATTTAAGTATCATAAAAATTTTCACACCATAGGCACCAAATGTTGTTCACTGGGTACTTCTAAAAATTATAATATATATTAGATTGGTTGTTACTAATAAGATGTTTCGTTCAGCTGCCAGAAAGCATAATAATTTATGTTGTTGTAAGCACAAAACCCCATAGAAATTTATCCACCAGAGCATGGTCTACAGCTAAGGCAGAAAGCAGTTTGTGCAGCAATTTATTAATTTAGGTAAACTTTGCAAATGGTTGTATAAATAATATCCTTCAGTATAAGGTTACAAGTTCAAATCACCTCCCAACAACTACAAATTAGTCATTCATAATTGCACCAAGGAAGAGAAGTGTTGAGCAGTGTTTTATGCTAACCACTCAATACTTTTTTCTATGTTTTAACATTAGGTAGGGACTCCAGCTGCTACACATCTCTTGTTGACTTTATTCTTTGCATAACCTTAAAAAACTTAATACTCTACTAACATATCATGACATTACCTTGATTTATGTTGGAAAAAAAAATTCCATGTTCTGAAGTTTGAATTTGAGTATCAAAAGGCATTTTAGTACGTGTTACTTGGTTGCTTTTCTTTACTTGAAAGATGAGTTAAGGTAGTATTTGATTTACTGTACTGTGTATCTTGGCCAGGGATTGACAGTGCATTAACACATACATTCAATGGAGCAAGCTTCGAGAGTGATTATTGCGATGCTGCTTTTGTTAATTTGCATTTGGGACTTCATATCCCCATGATAATTAGCCTCTTTCCAAAATTTAAATTCATAAGACTTACTTTTCTCTACACAACTCTACTACCATTGAGGTCAATCCCACTGTTCTTGGCGTCAAGGTATGTTATAAGTATACTTTACATGCATTTAAATGTCATTGAATTCTTTAAATCCCTACGCCATCAAAAAAGTTGTATGTAAGTTATGTGAAAAGTTTGATTCTTTTTGCATTATATGTGGGTTTAGTTTTCTAGTCCTAGATGTGTCACAGTTACCTATCTGAATAATTAACAATTAATCACTTAATAGTATTGCATAGGTCAAATTATTTACAATCCCCATTGTTAAAGGAAGTTAAGCACGCCAAATTCCTCTCAAACATTTGCTTCCCTGAAAATGAGTGAGACAGCTTAGTGCAAATATTGATAAAAATATGTTTTTTATGTTGTCTATCCAGAAGCTAAGCCTATCATGTTGAGTTGTCCCTTAAATTAGTTTTTACACACAAAAATAATATACAGGACGGTCCCCATAGAGCCTACTATCAGATCTTGCTGCTGAATTGGATGCAACTTAGATTAGCTATATGGTACACCAGTAATATTTCTTGACATAGATGCTACACAGATTTAAGGTAGTCAAACCCCTTTCCAAGACAAACCACTTATCTCCTTGTTTGAGTTGTAGGAAGAATACTCTGTCTCATATGAAGGGCTCTTCTTAATAAACAAATAATTTGACCACATCCAACGGTCTTTTGATTATATTTTAATGTTGACAACTAGCATCAACTGTAAAAAAATTTCCAGCATGCTGGTTCTCATTCTTATAACAGTTTTTTCTAAGCATCAGCCAATCTAAAGGCATCCATCATATTTGAAAAAAATACTCCAAGTCCTATTTAGCAGAGATTATGTAATTTATTATATGTATGAAATCCTAGTAGTGAATAACAAGTATGCAAGGAGCAGGGTTTGATGTTGTTTATTTTCCTCTTGAACCTTTTGTTGTACTTGATAGTGACACCATTACCAATGTTTCCCAAGGACTCAACATAAGTGAAGCAACACGGGACTAACAGAGGAAGATAGGGACACTTTTAGAAAACTGAGTAGGCTAGGGCATTCAATGGAGAGAAGTGTTTACATGACAGATCTTACTGTTAACAAAAAGACTTGAAATTTTGGATTATGAAATATTGAACAAGTAATATGTTGTACCCATACAATTGTCTTTTGTATCGAGTCATTTTTCAAGCCAAAAGAAAGCCATTTCTTTTCTTGTAAGTCATTGATTTAATCCTCATTTCCCATGATCATAAATGCCAGATTTCTAAGTTGTAAGAAGCGTCTTCACATAGCTGACCAAAAGAGCTTTCTAATGCGCTAGATGACTTGAAGATCAGAGCTTGGAGGTGGGACAAAAGGCAGAAAATGTTGAAGGCAGGGAAAAAGGGACTCTAATTGAAGAAGTGGTCTGGTGCAGGAGCACCAAGGTCAAGGACAAGACCTAAGGAGCACACTAGGGTCACTGATAGATCCTTGGGTGGATTTGAAGACAACATGGCCCTCAAGGGTCATTTTATATTGTAATAGACCTTAATGGCCATTTGATGACATTTCAATGTTATTTGTAGTGATTGAGAATCCTTTGTAAAGGATCAAATGTGTAAGCCATAAATGGAATTTGTAAGGGCTAAGTGCACCTAGGGGTCACTAGGGGTGATTAGGTTGATCCTAGGTTAGTTGCATTGTGATAATGACCTATAAGGTCCAAATGAATGTAAAATGGCCACTAGAGCCATCAAAATGATGTAAATGCACATGAAGTGCAAAAATGTGAAATTTGCCCAAATTGGCAAAATAGGCCTTTGAAGGCTTATGTAAGGGTTTTAGAAGGGTTTAGGGCTTTAGAGTAGGATGGGATTCCTAAAATCCTCTAGGAAAGGTTAATAAAATGCAAAAAGATAAGGATTTGTCGAGTTGACAACTAGGTTGTCAACTAGATAACAAATATAAACAAAAAACTAATGTATAACATTCATCAAAACTGACTGTAACCGGTTTCAAGTAGTTGGCCGGCTTTGGTAGAGGTTTATTAGATTGTTTTGAGAGTGATTTTTGGTATGTGGGAAGAGTGGTAGGGAGTTTGAGAGTTTTCTTTTATTGAGGAAAGCAAAGTAAAACAAAGTTTTGAATCAATGAAATTAAATTCTCTGCAAAGTGATTGCTTGTTGCCGTAAGGAACAATCATCCTTGTTGGCATTGTTAAACTTTCTTTTCAATAAAAAATTTGATTGGAAAAGGAGTGAAATGATAGTAGTTTAATTTTTTTATCATTTTCATACAAGTCTGTGTGTTTTTATGAAGTTTTGAATCAAGGGATGTCAAGTTTGTATTGACTGTCCAGATTAACTTTGTGTGCAATCAGCAAATTACTTTGAAGATTCTATGATGCCCTAGGCTCTCCCACTGTCTGTGGTTGATGTTACTTGTGGGAGAGACCTAATACAATGTATTATATGTTCCATTAGATGTTTTTATGTAGGGAAGGTCAAATTTAGAAGAAGGTGATCACTAATTAAGCATGTTTGAATGAAAGATTGACTCAGAATAAAACAATCCCAATGCGGGGGCTATATCTCCCAACTCAACCATTGGATCGTACTAAGATTTTGATATGTTTGAGAGAGGAAACTTGTGCCAAATATGATTGGATATATCAAGAATTTTTGTTCCAATTCAAGAGTTACACCTCTTTGTGTGCGGTTCTATCTAGAGGCACCAAGGAGGTATATTTTTTGTGATTTGGCTAGTGAGCACTTAGTAAGAGATATTTTCTTGAACCATTTGAATGGATGAATCCAATGGATTGGAAGAGGTACATGAAGTGGTTTTTAAAGATATAGAGAGGGTGGTGGCATTAGAAATCAGTTATGCACTCTGATTAGGTGAAGTTGGCATTAGATCAAAGAGAATGATCCTTGAGAAGGCATAGTTATTCTTGTGTGAAGAACATCATTGTAGTCCCTCAAACTTAGTGATTGAATTCCACCATTCCCACCTCTACATCATAGTCACCGAAAGGAAGGCAATGACAAATATTGTAATGATAAAAAATGATGTCCTAAAATTTCAAAAACACCAATAGCAATCATCCAGATCTGTGAAGCGTGCCATAATAAAAGACTCAAGTTTTGGTCAAAATTAATTTCTTATTTTTTCCCTCTAAACTGGTTGACTCAATTTGAAATATACCTCCATATTATTTTAATATTTTAAAAAATTAAATACAACATACTGTAATGTCCTTAACTCAAATCATGAGAATTAGCAGCACATTGAATGTTCTTTTCCTTGGATTAACCAAGAGGAAGAGGACTTAATGTAAGGCAACTCAGGTGCGGAAACAGCTTCCTACACTAATCTCTAAAGGAAAGTATTGTGAAAATTCTTTTAAATCCTTACAATTTCAGATTCATTAACTACTTTAACAAAGATATTACAGCCATATACCATGCATACAGAAAATAGATAATGACACAATGATTTACCCTGGGGAAAACCTTTCGGTAAAAAACCCCAGCACTCCAAAACCTGCACAATGTATTATCTTCAACACAACGGTTACAACACACTTGAAATGCAAGTTCTTTCAGGAGACAATCGACACACAAAGATAAATCCAGTAGCACCAGATCATACCAACAATACACTCTTTTTCTATATCTGTCTGTAACCCTAAAAATGCTTATATCACGCGCTTTCCTTTTTTTAGGGCAACTTCCAAAGATAGCCATATTAGGGTTTTACCATTCTCTGAGAAAATAGGAACCCTAAAAATTTTTCTAGGGTGATGCCCCAAACCTTGTGATTGTGGAAGAGTGTACAGTACTCAACTTTATCAATTTCCACATTTCATCGCATGTCTTCACCCATCATTGAATCTTTTAGAAATAGCTCTTACGTGTCATAGGAATCTGTCATAACCGTTTCAACCATGATCTCCTTACACACAATTCAAGATGCCAACACATCAATTGGAGTGACACGTCAACATGCCATCTAGACATGTACACTCACACTTAATTACATTATTTGCAAGAAATACATTTTACAAAACAAATAATAAGAATAGGAATTATCCAAGGTTGAGACACCTTATTCCTAACACTTAAAGCATCATTGGGTAAATATTGGGGTCTTTAGCTTGTTCTCAATTCTAACCTTATGTTGTGTGCATGTATTTTTATGCAACTTAAGTGAACTTAAGTTATTTTAAGTTATGAGCATGTCTTTTTAGGCAACTGAAACGATGTCGTTCTTCTTCTATGGAAGTTTACATCTCGTCATTTGTTGGATTCAAAGAGGGATCCTTGGTAAGGAACATTGCTACTTATTTCTGACTGTTCAAGCCCAAATCTTCTTGAATGATGTTGGTATAGATTTATTTTAAAATTTGAGAGTTGTGTGTTACTAGTTTGAAGAGAAATTCAGACTTTGCCTTGAGCTTTAAAACAAACCTTCATTTGGAGGAGAGCATGTAAAATCTTGTTTAACTATTCTTTAAGTTTCTAGGATAAGTGATAGGGTTTTGAGGACATTGTCTGGAAAGAGTGTACAAACCAATCTATTTTCTGAAGGCCCATACATAGACAAAGTAAAACCCTTAAAACATTATAAAACCACCTGAGCTAAACTACTAAAATAATGGAGCAATTGAAACATGGGATCAGCAGATGAAAGCAACAGTAACAGAAGTTTAATGACATTGACAGTGCCTCATTTATTGGGTGGGCTTCTAGTGTCTGTAGCGCTATTGGGAGTGTATTTTTCCCCTGAAGCTTTCATTCCATTTGTGAAGCGAATGAAAAGAAAGAAGAAGCGCGTGAGGTGTACATGGATGCTCGCTTCAACTTGATGCATTACAACCATTGCAATGCACTGAGACATGCTTGTGCACTCGACGATGAGCTCGTCATCAGTATTGTAAGCGATGAGGAAATCATAGCCAACAAAGGGCCTCCTTTCATGTCATTGAAGGAAAGGTAGGTGAAATATCTCTTCATTTTGGAAATTTCAGAACTACCAGGATTTTTCTTTCTATCTTTCCCTCTAATTTGGTATATTTCCATTGAGGGGTATGTAATGGTTTCGATGCTATTGTCGCAAGTTGGATGTGGTATTTTTTTTCCAATTTCAATATTTCATCACTCTTGTGGGTATTTGAACATCCTAATGCTCTGCATCTTGAGCTCTCGACACGGTGGCATGTTCTATGCCAGCTAATCTTGAAACCTTTTCTCGAGACTTTAGTAAATTTGAAAGTTTAGAGTGTCTTATGAAGGCTCAATTTTTTTTTAAACCATGGATTTGCATTAGGAATGGTATGATTCCAGTTGATTCAGTGGGTTTTATATTTTCAAGTAATATGAATCCATGACAAGTAATATGATTTTAATTCATTCAGTGAATTGACATTTCAAGTAATATGAATTATGTTCATTTGGAACTCTAGTTTCCAGGACGTTGTTTTGCAAGAGTGTACAAACCAATCTACTTTCTTAGGTATGTGATATATTGGAACTATGTAGTTTGTAATTTGGCTACTGCGTTAATGTATTTATAATGTAGCGCATTATGCTTATCGGTGTTCACTTTTATAGTCATTTTACAAATACAGGGGAGCATGGCTCTCACTGGCATGATAAATACTTGTCACATTAGATTTAAATATAATTTTATGTAGTTATGGTTTCATAAATAAGGCTGCTACTCCTTCAAATTTCTTTAAAGGCAACTAATGCTACATGGATTTTTGCAAGTCGAACTTCATAAGTTGGATGGTTTGGTGTAGGAGTGGACACAATGTGCACTACATGGATATTGTTTCATTCATGTATATGATAAAGTAAGTAGCTCATTGATAGACATACAACTCTGAGAAAGTAATCTAAACAACAAAATTGGTAGTGGAATTCACTTTTCAATATGGATATAAAAAATTATTCTTGAAAATACAATATCTACATTTTAATTACTTTCTCATAGAATATTGGATCTGGGATTCAGAGTATAATTATTTGGAGCATATGCAACTGATAAATACTAAATAGAAAAGCCTTCTTTTAATTTCTTCGTGTCATGGGAAATTTTGTAGTTCCTATCAAAAGGGCAATCTTTCAGAATTCATTTGTTGTCCATTAACTTTCTTCCTTTGTAACTCTTTCAATTTTTCAAGTTTTCAGACATAATTTAATTACTTTAGAGGCTAGGACTCTATGGTACAGTTGCCATGAAATTTTATAGAAGTGTTGTAAATCACTGCGATAAATAGAAAAAGTTGTATTCAGTTTGTTTTAAGGGTGTCAACAATTTCATAGTTGCTAGCAAGTTGGCAAAATCTTTCAAAATTCATTGGTAGTCAATTTGAAAGAACATTCTTTCATTGTATCAGTCATTTTATAATAGATTACTCTATTTTCTATTGCTAAAAAGAAACATTCCCCAACTTGTTTATTTTTTAACTTTCTTCCTTTATAACTGTAAATCATTGCTATTTTTCATACCGAAGTCTGTTACTTTAGAGTTTAGAGTATGATTGACACTAAATGTTAGAAAAGTAAAGTGTCGTAAATGACTAAGATAGACCTGTAGGAAATGCTTTACTCCTTACCTTTGTCTGGCGTGTATATGGTACATTTGGTTGTATGTATATGTGAATAACCAAATGTTTTTTTATCTTCCCTTGTCTACGGTGTGATTTTTAAATATTTTACTCATACAATTAAATTTCATAAATGCATCTAGATTTTAATCTTGTTCTAACAGAATATATTCGGTTCCCTAAGATAGACATTTGTGAACACTACATGCACATATTGATGGTTCTTCTTGCTTATTTATTGTGTATGTAGATAGATTTAATGTGAAGTATGCTATTGTGACTTTCTTACATTATTTGTTCTATTTATTCAACTAGGGATCTTTTGTAATCAAAATCAACAATCAAAATCGATGGTCATGGAAACCAGATCAGGTAATGTTTATTTCTTTACTTTTCCAATTTTTCCTTGAGACTTGTATAAATGTGTTTGATTTAGTCAATTCAAAAGTTATGAAATTTGTGCCTCTTATTTAGCTCCTACAATTTTCGGCAGATATAATTCTTATGAGTTGATTATTTTCATTTTCTCATTGTTTGTTATGTGGATTTGTATTTCAAACATTTGAACAATAAGATAGATAAATATTGAATGAAATGATTAATGATAAGTATTTTAATTTATGATTGAATCCTTCAAGTATAGAGAAATCTATTTTTGAACTTCCTTTACTAGTCATATATGAGGAATTGCCACTACATAAATTCATGGATTGTTTCTTGATTTACATAACTATCTAGTTATTTTATATCATGGCCTCTAAGTGATGGTTGTGATTAGCTCAACTTAAAACCTGCAGTAGCTTTTTGAAATCCTAGAAAATATGAAAAAGAAATGGTATAGAAATTCAAAAATAAATAGGGAATATGAGATGCTCTAGAAATGGTTGTTGTATCTATTGTGTAAGTTAAATATGAAATTTCTGGAAACTAGAGTCCCAAACTTCTATAACCTGAAATAAACTTTTGGATTGCAAAATAAGAACTGTAGTTGTAAGATTGCTACAAATAGACAATTAGCATGTGATCTTTGACTGCTTGAAAAAACTTATGGTTGGTGGATAGAAAATTACCAAAATCTTATCATGTTCTATTATGGAACTTTTTACTTACTCTTTCTGAACTTTGTTTGCATAAGCTTTGGTTAGCCAATATGTGATAATACTAACTTTTTTAAAACTTCAACAAATATAGGATATTTGACACATGTATGTATAATACTATAAAGTTATACATTGACGACTTTCAAATTCGGAAAACATTAGCTGACATATGTAAGTGTTCACTATATAGAAATGTCAAAAAAGCACAACAAAAAGAATGAAAAAAATGAAATTTGTGGAAATGCATACATTCTAGCCACATTTTTCAAAGTTTTGATAGAATGTGGACATTGATCATTCTAGCATTTGAGGTATTTTCCAAGAGAATCTCTTTATTATTATCCATTTTGTTAACAGTTAAGTTGCATTTACTTTATATGTCCTGCCCTTTCTTTTTTTCTTCATGTATTGTTCTATTGTATAAAATCTTTTGTTTGTTTTTTTATGTTTTGGTTAACAAGTATAATCCAGAGTTGGAACAAAATTTATCATTATGTTTGAAGATTGATTAAGAATGATTTGATTTGCACCAAAACTTACCCTTCATGTATCTTTTCATTATGATGATAAATGAGTTGAGTTTTTTCTAATTTTACATTACCCTTTCCGTTTCCATTTTTCCCGTATTCAAATCTATTGCTCAAATAATATAAAATTAGATATTCTATTGATATGATATTTGATTACCTGTTGGCCTAACTGTTATTCTTATAAAGGGTGCAATAGGTGTTCAAGCTTGCATACAACTACATATGAGATCTCTACTTCAACTATGATGGATACTAGGTAATACTTCTTTCTATTGTGAATGCAATATTGTGGCTTTAGTTGATTCTATATACAAATTATCTCAATCTCTACAGAAAATTAGAGTAAAATAGAATTTCAATGGATTATTTATTTGTGAAAAATATTGGGAATCTTATCTACATTGGATTCTATGTTTGGAGCTCATCAAAGATAGCTTTTACTTTAAGATCATAAAATATAATTACTGGAGATTAATCCCAACTTTGATTTATTCTTAAGAAAAAATATAATCTAGGGTGGCACTCCAGTGGCCTGGATTACGAAAAGAAAATGGAAAAAACAATGGTAGAATACACATCCACAACTATGTTTCTTCTTCTTGGTCATGATTTTGTTTTAAATATATTTTGTGAACATGGTGATTATAGGCTTGAAAGGCATTGGAAAGAGGTTTCAAATTTTGGGGGATGTAGTAGCATGCCCCTTTTTTGTTTTAGATTTATAAATATCGTTCAGCTATGAGGTTAGGATTTTCAGGGAATAATTATCAGAGAGTAGTATTGTGTGATCTAGAAACCGAACAAAGTCCATAATATATGAATTTGATTTGTAAATTTAAGGAGAAAACTTCATTCAGGATCCTAGATCCTAGTGTCTGATGAACCAATTTTTACTAGAACTGGGCACTCAATTTTCAAATTCTCATTACATGTAGAGAAAGAGATGTCATCTAACACCCATAAATCTTGTGCATTATCTACCCCTGTAGGTTGTTGAGATCCATAAATGTAAACCCTGTCACACGTCAAACATAACTGGGATATGAAGAATAGATTATTGTCTAAGTCAACCTAAATATGAATGATTCATTGTCGAGTACTCATGAATTATTTTTTTGCTCTCACTCTTTATATAATTAAAAGGCATTTATTTAAATCATACATATGTAGGAACTTCCATCCACCTCAAGAAAAATTTAAACCATTTATTTGAGATGTATATTGATTCTTTGATTTAGTAGGAATGATTTCTTCTTTGTTATCATAAGATTTAGCGTCAGCACTAAACAAAAAACTATTCTTTCTTTTTGAGAATAAATATCAAATAAAATTAGTCCTATTATATCCCATAGTTACAAATTTGTACAAATACTCGTGAGCTAGAACTAGTAGTGAGTAATTATTGAAAAACTCAGTGACAAGTTTTTAGAAAACTCACAGTGATTTTTGCACAAAAAATTATAAAAACCCCCTTATTTTTTAATGAAAGCCCATTAAGAAGTCACCAAAATTAGTACAAAAATATTTTTCCTCCAACATTCAAAAGTTAATGTGATTTCAAGAATTTTCACTATGTGATTGAGGGTGACTATGGTGACTTAGCACACACAACTGGAAGTGAAATATTGTAGGTTTTTTCCCTTTTATTTTCTCAATCCTTTCATGAATATGGTAAGCCATCTACAAGCATGAACAATTACTTGCGGATCAGCTCACCATTATATTTTGATAAATATTACGAGATTCATGGGTATATACTTTACTTGTGGTAGTGTGATGGTTGATATTTGTTGGAATGATGAACACCAGTATTTGTAATATGACATATATTTTGATACTCTGCATTTGATGGTTTTTAATTTGTTGGAAGGATGAACAACAATATTTATCATATGATGCTTATTATGATAGTCTACATTTGATGGTTGATATCCATTTGAAAATTGTAACAATGAACAACAATATTTCTCATATGAAATTTATTATTTACTTTGCATTGATGGATAATATTCATTGGAAGGATGAACATTAATATTTCTCATACAACATTTACTATAAGTCTAGGAAGATATTAAAGAGTCCTCACATCGATTAAAAAATCCAAGATTTTAATAGAAGCTTTTCATGAAGAATGACATATCATTGAAAAGTTATTAAACTCCATTGAGTGTTGGGTTCAAACTTTTAGGTCCATTCTTTCTGAAAATATTTCTATTCATCCTCTCGATGAAATTGTATTTGCTTGAACCTAGGAAAGTATTACCATGGTGGATTCTTATTCCATTCAATTAGAGTATTATCTTTTTCAATTTACAAGTTGTCTATGAAAAGGATGATAGGAATTTACAACAACAAAACTCATCAGCACCAAGTGATGACATGAAAAATGATTCCTGATTGCAACATCATAAATTTTTTAATTTCAACATATGTAAAAACTTAGAAGTAATCATAAGATTTTATATTTACCACTAAACCCAAGATTTTGAAGGGTGTAATTTTTTAAAGGGCACTAGCTCAATAGAAGAGCACTTGCTTTATAAGCAAGAGGATGGTGGTTCGAATCCATCATGTCTTAATATGAACTAATCAAATGACCAAATAAATGACTAAATAAACTACCAAATAACCAAATAAACTACCAAATAAACTACCAAATGATGAAATAAATGACCAAATGACTAAATAAATGACCAAATAAACTACCAAATGACCAAGTAAACTACCAAATGACCAAATAAATGATCAAATGACCAAATAAACTATAAAATGACCAAATAAACTATAAAATGACCAAATAAATGACCAAATGATCAAATAAATGACCAAATAAGCTACCAAATGAACAAATAAATAACCAAATAAACTACCAAATAAATGACTAAAATAGTTTAGTCATAAATTTGGTCGTGAGATAAATGACCGACAATAAACTACCACTGATCACGTGACCAAATTTGGTCATTTATCTACAATTTTTGGTAGTTTATTGTTAGAATAGTCCCAAGGGATAACTGAGAGGGGGGTGAATCAATTATCAGCAAGTTTTATTCTTTTCTCCAATTAATTATAGAATAACATTAAGCATTAACACATTCAGATAATACAAGATAGAACACAACAATTTTGGTTACGGGGAAACCAAATAGGTAAAAACCCCAGTGGGAATTAGCACCCACAAAGAATTGTACTTGAGTATAATAATCCATGTTAGAATATCTTACAACCCTATTAGGAGTTTATCTTTACAATGCAATAAGTACAGTGACCTGGTTAAGGGTCGGACCCTGTTAGGAGTCTTTTACAAATAACCCTGTTAGGGGCGAGGACTCACTGTCCAAAAGCTCACTACTAAAATGATGAAGGCTGCAACCTTCAGTAAAACAAATATACATTATATCTGATAAATGAACTGTTTGAGTAGACCTGTTGTCTTGATCAGTTCCAATGTATTGTGTGCTTTCACTTCTTCTTCACAAAGATCTTTTCTTGATGAATGAAATGTCTTTACTGTCCTAAAACAACTGACATTCTATTTTGTACTTTTTCTATCTCTTTTCTTCTCATTCACACTTGGTGATCTTCAAATGAACTACTATAAGTATTGTTAGATTTGATAATTGCAAATCTACCCAAAACACCTGCATGCATGACAGTTACAAGGTAGAAGCAAGAAACAGATAAGAAGAGAAGAAACTATGGCGGCCAAAAGGCCAGAGACATCAAATCCATGTTGAAAGAAAAAGCCTTCTATATTATCAACAATAGAATACAATACAATCTCGGTCATGAAATGCAAAGAAGTGAATCCTTATAAAAGGAATCACGAAACCCTAAAGGTGGAAACCCTAAAAAATTATAAAGCTGCCTAAGTATAACTTAAGCATAGAGTAACTATACTAATAATTAAATGATTTAATTATTAGCTATACTAAGACTACTCTAACACCCCCCCTTAAGTGTAACTTAGGGAGAAGCAAAACAACTAAACTACTGCAGAAAGCAGGAAAGATGGGTCCCAGCAACAAGGCCTGATCAGGTACCCAAGAAAAGAAATAAACAAGATGAAGGAAACTAAGCCTTCAATCTAGGGAAAGTCTCAAAGAGAAGAACAAGAAAGAGCAAGAAGTATCTCCGAAGCATGGAACTGAAAACTCTGTCAGAAGAAACTGCTGGAACCCCCACTGAAGTGCATGACCAGGTAGAGAAGAAAATGTCTGAAGAGCTGATCAATCAAACCAGGAAGTAATAGAACCAACAGGTGAACCCCCCCATAATGTTGAACTAAGAGAGGTGACAGGAACACTGAAATGCAATGCCAGAAATATCTGCAGAAGAAGAACCAGGAACACCAACAGTGCAACAGAAGTACAAGCATAGGATAAAGGGCGGTATCACTGACACACAGCATGGGCTAATGTCGTGGAAGGTATGATCACTTGACAAAGGTGGATGTGCCTAAAATGGCATAAGCATCATAACCCCCCATGGCACTTTATAACTGAGTGCGAGTATAAAAACACACAAGGTGTACAAGATCCCAGAAATGCAGAAGTAGGCACTTTATCTCAGTGCGTTTACAAAAAAAAGATGCATCAGAAGAAGCATGCAAGCTCAGAAGTCAGAAAGAAGAGTGAGCTAGAATATCAGAAGAAGAGATCCCAGGACATGTAGACCCAAGCAATCCACCAGAGTGCATAAACTACCAAACTCGCAGGAGAGAAAACCTGGAGCAAAACTGGAAAAAAGACCCCGACAACTGAGTAGTTCACTGAACCAACTTTCCGACGATATCTCGTTTTCCAAAAACGGAGTCCGGATGAGCCAGATATGACTCCCGGAAGGCAAGAACAGATATCAAAATTCAACAGCAAAAAACACTATTGAAATGGTAGAACCCAAAACCCTAACCTCCATCATCAGAAAGTGCTTGGAAAGAGCTTTCCGACGGTATAAGGAAGTTAGAAAAAGACCCCCGGATGCACAAGATAGAGAAAAAAATGTCTAGGAGGGTCAGAAAGGCCCCAAAAAACAAACTTAAGCCCCTGGGGCTGCAAAAAAAATAGGCCCCTGGGCGCATACTGTATTGTCATTGATGTCAACTTGATATCATATGTACAGTCATGTACATAATTCCAAAGACTTCAGAGAACCAAAGGAAACAAAGTTATGCTTTTAGCAATGCTTAAAAGTCAAGTATTCACTAAGTGACAAACAACACCGATGAAGTGCACACCATCGGACAGAGCAAAGAAGAATAGTCACAATGATACCCGACGATCATAAGCGTAGTGTTGCCCAATGAAGAAAAACTATAGAATGCCTGACGAGAAAATCCAGAGGGTTGCCCGATGACCAAAGATACAGAGTTTCTCGACGAGTAAAATTCCAATGATGCCCAACAGACGGAGATCACAAAGCTAACTGGAGTCTCACCGACGAATCAATTAGTTGTCATTGACAACTAACTGCAGTGGTGACCAACAGAACAAAGAGTTCATAAAATGACAAAATATCTACCTAGCAGAGATAAATATAGACTTAATTAGTTGTCTACTTTATTTTATTTGACTAGAGATAAGTGATTGATTTAAA
Organism: Thuja plicata; assembly: GCA_018584345.1. NCBI lineage: Eukaryota > Viridiplantae > Streptophyta > Pinopsida > Cupressales > Cupressaceae > Thuja > Thuja plicata. The sequence continues at coordinate 3,268,024 of MU227649.1, read as the reverse complement.
GATGATTTGTATAGTTGGCAAGAAGATATCTACGAGACAAATCAGGAGTTATGCTTTAAATCTAATTAGCTGGATTATTTATCACGCTAAGAATCAAGAACTAAGAAATAATAAATATTATGTCTATATAAGAGACAAGATTAATTCATTTACAAATGGGATTAAGGGGACTGAATAAAAAGAGGACGCTGAAGAAATACTGATGAAGAACAACTTCGTGTAGTACTGATCAAACAAGCTAAAGGAGAGATAAGAAATTCTGCAAACACCGATGAATAGTGAGCACAACATCATAGAGTAGAAAGTGTGGAGTACAAGGATTGAATTGATACATTGGTCAGAGAGGTAATGTACTTAAATAGATCTAAAAATCTGCAATTCAAGTTGCAATATGAACAGGTCATAGTGTTTCAGTTTAACCATTGAAGCATCAAGTCTCTTAACTGAGTAGGACTTAACAGTCTTCTATATATTGAGGTACATCTCAAGGAGTGCTAAAAAGGTTGATTCATGAAAGTAGCATTGGACTTGCCCTATACCTATTGACAGTCTAAGAAGGAGGCTGATTCAAGGATGGTAGAAATAGATGCCCGATACTAAGTGACAACCTCTATATATAAAATCCTCTAACAAGGTCTCACTTAACAGTGTGTTTGTAACCTTTAATAGGGTTGGCTCCTAACAGGGTTCACTTCAGAAGAGTGAAAATTTGGGGTACCGGTCCCAGTGGTTTTTTCTCTTAACAAGATTTCCACGTTAAAATTCATGTGTTAAGTGTGTATGATTCATTTCTTTACTATTTTGCATCTTACATAGCTAACTCTGGATTGATCGGTATACTCTACCTATTTACTGAGTTTTCGTAAATAGTTATACTGCTTATCGATAGTCAAGAAAGAATAAGGATTTACAGAGGAAACCAACATATAGTTAATCATTATTAGCATTTGATGGCATGCATCTTGTAGGGATATAATAATCTGAGATTTATTTATTGGTGGTTAAGTTTGAAGGATATATTTTTGAGACCACTGATTCACCCC
>MU227649.1:3204029-3260532 GCA_018584345.1 Thuja plicata | reverse complement strand
ATACTAAGTGACAACCTCTATGTATAAAATCCTCTAACAAGGTCACACTTAACAGTGTGTTTGTAACCTTTAACAGGGTTGGCTCCTAACAGGGCTCACTTCAAAAGAGTGAAAATTTGGGGTACCGATCCCAGTGGTTTTTTCCCTTAACAGGGTTTCCACATTAAAATTCATGTGTTATGTGTGTATGATTCATTTCTTTACTATTTTTCATCTTACATAGCTAACTCTGGATTGATCGGTATACTCTTCTTATTTACCGAGTTTCGGTAAATAGTTATACTGCTTATCGGTAATCAAGAAAGAATAAGGATTGACAGAGGAAACTGACAAATAGTTAATCGTTATTATCATTTGATGGCATGCATCTTGTAGGGACATAATAATATGAGATTTATTGATTGGTGGTTAAGTTTGAAGGATAAATTTTTGAGACCACTGATTCACCCCCCCCCCCTCTCAGGTAGTACTAACATCTTATGAATAAGTTACAATCTGCTACTCCTTTTCTGAATCCTATCTTTGTTAAGTAGCCATCAAGTCTCTCATACCATGCTCTTGGGGAATGTTTAAGTCCATAAAGTGCTTTATTTAGTATGCATACGATGTCTGGTTTGTCTGATAGATTAAATCCTTCAGGCTGTTCTATGTAAACTTCTCCCTTCAAGTCACCGTTCAAAAAAGATGACTTGACATCCATTTGATAAACTTTAAAGTTCTTGAATGTTGCATAGGCCAAAAACAACTTGATAGCTTCCAGTTTGCTCATAGGGGCAAATGTATCAGTGTAGTCTATTCCTTCTCTCTACGCATATCCTTTACATACCAGTCTTGCTTTGTTTCTTACCACTATACCTTCTTCATTCATCTTATTCCTAAATATCCACTTTGTTCCATTCACATTCTTGTCACAAGGTCTAGGGACCAGCTCCCATGTATCATTCTTGATTATCTGATCTAATTCTTCTTGCATAGCACTTTGCCAATTTGAATCATTGCACACATCTTCAACACTTAAGGGTTCAATCTGAGAAAGTATACCTCTTCATCAACAATTGAACCTTTTTCTCTGGATCTTGTCAATAATTTAGCACTCTGATCTCCAATGACGTCTTCCTTAGAGTGGCATTTGGATGTGTATTTTGAGTTTTTAAGAGTGACACTCTCTTCTGTAATATGTGATTCTTCTTGAATTGGTTCAGGATTGTTGCATGAAACATCAATATAGTCAAAATTTAGTCAATAACTGTGTCCTTACTAATAGGTATGGGTTCATCTTCAATCATGGGAGCACATTCATAGTATCTTTCTTGAATCATAAACTTCTCATCAATCTTCACATGATTACTTTCAATGATCTTCTTCAATCTTAGATTAAAACATATATAGGCTTTGATTTTATTAGAGTAACCAAGAAAAATACCTTCATTGCTTATAGCATCAAACTTGCCAATACTATCATCTCTCTTGATGTAGCACTTTCTTCCAAAGATTCTGAAGTATTTTACTATAGGTACGTTACCAAACCAAAGTTCATAAGGTGTCTTGTCTGCGCTTGGTCTTAATTGGATTCTATTGATAGTATAGACTATTGTATTGACTACATCTCTCCAATAGGTATGGGCAACTTTTCCTTCAATCATGATAGTGCGTGTTGTGTCAAGTATTATCTTGTTCCTTCTTTCTGCAATCCTATTCTGCTGAGGGGTTCTAGGTGCACTTAGTTGTCTTTTGATTCCATGTTCTTTGCAGTAATCATAAAACTGGTCAGAGGTGAATTCTCCTCCTCTATCAGATCTCAGGCATTTTATCTTTAATCCAGATTCATTTTCAACTTTAGCTTTGAATACTTTGAACTTCTCAAAAGCTTTAGAATTATCTTTTAAGAACGCAACTCACATCATCCTTGAGAAATTATCAACAAACAAAATAAAATACCTTTCACCGTAGTGTGATCTTGTTTGAGTAGGTCCACATAGGTCTGTATATATCAGATCTAATTTCTTCTATGTGGATTCTATTTACTCCTGAATGAGGTCCTCACATGCTTCCCCATCACACATTCCCTACACATAGTATCAACTGGTCTTGCAATACTTGGAAGGTCTCTTACTATCTTTACATTACTTATCTTTACTATGTTGTCAAAATTGATATGACAAAGCCTTTTGTGCCATAGCCAACTGTCATCCACTTTTGCAACAAGACAACTTACTTCAGAGTTAAGCTGGAAGAAATTACCTTTGGTCTTTGATCCTGATGCAATCATGTCTCCTTCTTTGTTGTTGATAATACGTCTATTGTTCTTGAATTCCAACTGATATCATTTATCTAGCAGTTGTCCAACACTTAGTAAGTTATGATGCAAACCATCAACATAAAGAACATCATATGTCTTGTTCTTTCCATCTAAGGTGATAGATCCTCTGCCTATGATAGGTTTAGGAGTGTTGTCTCCAAATATAACCATGCCCCTTTGTACTTATTTAAATGTACAAATCTATCTTTGTCACCTGTCATGTGATGTGAACACCCACTGTCAATGATCCAGTCAGTTCTGATGTCTGCTTTGGAAACTAATGCTAACTCTTGTGCTTTCTTTTCATCTTCATTATCCATTTCTTCAAGCATTTTCTCAATGTCTTTAATGACAATGAATCCAATTTTATCTTCTCCCGAGTCATCATCAGTTGCACCATCTTCAGCATGATAGCATTCTTTAGTATATTCAGGCTTGTAATCTGATATGAGTTTCTAGACTCTTGTAGGACACTTGGATTCAAAGTGGCCAACTTCATTACATGAAAAACATTTGAATGGTAGTTGTCCTTCATATTTCCCTTTACCTTTTCTTTCCTTCTTAGCAATCATAGCAATGATTTCTTCTAGTTCATTATCGACTTCTTCTTTTTCATGATTACTATAGATGTTCAAGGATTTCTGGCCATGGACTGAGGCTTTGAAAGTTGTTTCCATTTTAGGTTCCGTCTTCAATCTTGATATCTCAAATGCAAATATTTTGCTAATCAGGGTCTCTCTTTTGAAATCCTTTGAGAATTTCATGGTTTTATCCAAGCTGTTAATCTTGCTTTCATAATCTGTTGTCAATGTGGTCATCAGTTTGTCCATTATATCATCCTCTAAAATTTCTCCACCATTATTCCTAATACCTTTTACTGCTTCATTAATCCTTTGATTGTAAGCTCTAATGTTTTCTTTAGGTAGCATCTCTAAATTATTGTATCTTTTCTTCCATGTCTTTCTGCACGCATTCTTTGCTTGGATGTCTCCTTCAAACATATCTTATAAGTATTTCCATATTGAGTATGCTTTTTCTGCCTTCTTGATCTCAGAAAATTCACTGTCAGATAGGGCACTAATTAGGGCTTCCTTGGCAATTACATTTTGAGTGAATACTTCTTTTTGTTTATTTGTAGAGTCTTCTTCTGCAATGTCTTTCAAGGTGGGAACATCAATTGCATGAGTAGCAATCTCATAGATCTCAAAACCAATGCACTAAAGATGTGTTATAATTTTTTTCTTCTAGTCAAGATAGTTCTCTCCATCAAACTTAGGACTCTCTTTCTTGAAGTACGCCATTTGATCTACCTTAAGCTGTTAGGATTTCTCTCCAAGGCACTTGGCTCTGATACCAATTGTTGGAATAGTGCCAAGGGATAACTGAGAGGGGGGGGGAATCAGTTATCAACAATTTTTATTCTTTTCTCTAATTAATTATAGAATAACATTAAGCATTAACACATTCAGATAATACAAGATAGAACACAACAATTTTGGTTACGGGGAAACCAAATAGGTAAAAACCCCGGTGGGAATTAGCACCCACAAAGAACTGTACTTGAGTATAATAATCCCTTTTAGAAGATCTTACAACCCTATTAGGGGTGAGGACTCACTGTCCAAAAGCTCACTGCTAAAATGATGAAGGCTACAACCTTCAGTAAAACAGATATACACTATATCTAATAAATGAAATCTTTGAGTAGACCTGTTGTCTTGATCAGTTCCAATGTATTGTATGCTTTCACTTCTTCTTTACATAGATCTTTTCTTGATGAATGAAATGTCTTTACTATCCTAAAATAATTGACATTTTGTTCTCACTTTTTCTGTCTCTTTTCTTCTCATTCACACTTGGTGATCTTCAAATGAACTACTATAAGTATCTTCTCCAAAACATGTGATCTTAGTTGGCTTTAGGAGTCCCTTCAATACTTCTTTAGTCAGCCAAATCAAGCATGCAACCTGATTAGAACCGCGCAACTCAAACTAAATAGACGCAATGCTTCACATAGCGGCTCTACCAAATTAACTCAAACATCATGCTTTTGTTAAAATATGTTTAGCACCTTTGGATAATCATCATTAACTCATAACTAAATATTAATACAAACACGCATATCCCAAAGATAGGTGCAACTCAAGAAATAATGTAAATATGTCGGCTCTTAACAGATAATCTTCAGAAACTGTAAATGCCAAAATAGATTAACACAACTCCATTGAAACTGCATATCTGAATCTGTGTGAATGCACATAGCAACCAGAATATGTCTACACCATGTAAATAAACATGCAAGGCTCCAAAACATCTGTACTTATAATTGCATATAGGACACCACTGTATAGTATATGTTGTCATAAATGACAAACATACAATCAACAATTTGCACAGAAGCAAATCTCCAACATTTATTTGGTCATATATTGTTATTTTTCTACTAGTGATATTTGTGTTCCACAAGTGAGATTTGATTATCTATATTTAATGTGTTGAGTTATGTTATGTTTTTGTGTGTCTAGATGTGCTACCTTAATTGGGACCATTCTTTTGGTCGACATACTTTTTACAATTGATGTTGGAATATTTATTTGGGTCTTGCCTTGGTGCATGGAGATCTTCATGCTTAAATATTGCTTTGGAAGATGTTTCTTGGTCAATTATTCTTCAAGCTTCGTTGCCTATCTACACGTTATATTTGAAAAATGACTTTGGTTGATGTGCGGACCATTGGATCTATCTTAGGAGAGTGTGTTGTGATATATTTGGGTCCCCTCTTTCTCTTAGATTGGACTACTTCATGTATCTTGGGTTTGGATGACCTATTTTATGCAATTATGTTTTTCCTTGGTTATGACCGACCTTCATTAAAGATTTCAATGATCTATCTCATATTGAAGGAGGAAATTCAAAGTTAGTGGAGAGTGTGAGTGTGAGGAAGAGTGGAAAGAGTGTGTGAAGTAAAAAAAAGGAAAGAGGTTAAGGGTGCGTGTAAAGTGAATGTGAAAAGGTCTAAAATTGAAAGAAATATGTTCATAGAGTGTGTTTCTAACTTGTGTTTGGGAGATTCTTCTTATTTAATTTTTGAGATTCATACTATTGCTAGATGATAGTGAGTCTGATGGTAGATTTTTGTATCTTATCCTGAAATACTAACTTTTAGTTGTACAAGTTCTTTGTATCTTGTCCTAAGATGGTGAGCCCTAGTTGTGCAAGTCTTTGTAGAGAGTCTAAATAATGTAATTAAATATTATCTATATTGTGAGTTTGATTCTCGCTATGAGTTTTCCTAGATTTAGGATTTCCACGTAAATCTTGTGTTCATGTGTTCATTATGCTTTGTATTTTATGGTTCTAATAAAGTTAATTTCTTATGGTGATTTGAGGTATATCATGATCGTAGATAAAGTTATTATTGTTGTCTAGAAAGATTCATCCCCCACTCTTAGTCCCGTTGCATGTTCAATAATTGTTATTAGAGCTTGGTCCCTTCTTATGGAGCTTAATCTCTCAAGGGAGATCTGGTATGTCACAAGATTTGAGTTTCAAGGCTCCAAAGTTTGAAGGTACAAATTAATCATATTGGAAGGAATGAATGAAATTTAATTTAGAGGCTCTACCAAAAGGATTATAAGAAAGTATTCGAAAGGGTTATAACACTGCTCAAGTCAGACCATAGACTTTGAATGATATAAAAGATGAAGAAAATAATTTGAAAGCTAGGGTGGTTATTGTCAGTTGTTTGAGTGATGAAGTATTTAGGAAAGTCCTTGGATTAAAGACAACACGAGATATTTGAGATAAAATAAGTAGTGTATATGAAGGATATCTAAAAATAAAAGAAGCTAGGGTGACAAATCTAATGCACAAGTTTGAAAATATGATGATAGATGATGATGAGTTCATCGAAGCATATATTCACAGGGTAAATGCGATTGTGAATTCCATTAATGGTGTTGGTAGAACAATAGAAGACAAGGAAGTAGTAATAAAAGTATTGATGACTTTGCCTAAACCTTACAAGACAAATAAATATGCAATTGAAGAAGGTCGTGATTTGAATTCCTACACCTTGGATCAAATTATTGGTTCACTATTTATATTTGAGATTATTGAAATGAATGAGATCAAAAAAGAAGAAGAAATAAGAAACATCCAAAGCATTAGTCAAGTCTAAATATGGAGTTGAATAAGACATGGATGAGATTGAAGAAAGATTTGTGAGAATGGTGAGTGGAACCGACAAATACAAAGGTAAGTTTCTTCTAAAATGCTTTAATTGTGGTAGAATTGGTCATTTTGCTTCTAAGTATCCTTATTAGGAAGAATCTAAAGGATACAATGATGAAACAAGAAATCTTTATGACATTCATGATAAGAGAAAGAAGACAAATGAAAGAGACAAAGAAATGATAATACTATGCACTATGGAGGAACATTCTTCCTAACATAATAATGATAATGGTCAAATTAAGAATCTTTTTTTCTGGCTATAAAGGAAGGTAACAAAGAAAAATCCTAAAGACTAGAAGAGAAATGGATACACTACATGCTAAAGTAGAACCTATTATGTGGATTATTGATTCTGGATACTCAAACCATATGATAGGAGTTAAGGAGAGGTTCATGAAGCTTGAGAAGTATGATGGAAGGTGTATGAGATTTGCAGGAGAAGAAGATGCCTCTATATGAGGGATAGGAGGTATCTCAATTGATGGTAAGAATAAAATTGATAGTGTCTATTATGTTTAAGGAATGATACATAAATTAATAAGTGTTGGTCAAATGTCCATTAAAGGCTTTGAAGTTCTCTTTAGTAAATCTATATGTGAAATAATAAAAGGAAACACTTGGAGACTAGTTGGTAGAGGTATTAAAATGAATAGAAATGTTTACTATATCAAAGGTAGGAATGAAATAAATTGTGTGATTACTTAGAGTAATGAGAGTTGGTTATGGCATAAGAGACTTGAACATGTCAACTTTGACAATATGGTAAAGATCAATACTACTAAATTTGAGAGATATTTACCAAAGATTGTTAAACTAGCTAATACAACATGCATGAAATGTCAACTTGGAAAGCAAAAAAAAGGGAGATTCAAGAACAAGGAATATTCGACATCAAGACCCTTGAAGCTTATTGACATAGACCTATACGAACCTACTAGGACAAAAGGACTCAATGGAGAAAGGTACTTTATGTTTCTTATTGATGATTATTGTATAATGAATTAGGTAACTTTTTTGAAATAAAAATCTAAAGCTTTTATAAGGTTTAAATCATTCAAATAATTGGTTGAAAATCAAGTAGATGAAAGAATAAAATGTTTGAAGTCTGATAGGGGAGGTGAATTTAATTCAAATAAATTGCCCAAGTTATATGAAGAACATGGAATTAGAAGACATTGGTTTGCACCTAGGACTGTGTAGTAGAATAGAGTGGTTGAAAGGAAGAATATAAATGTGGTTGAGATGGTTAGAACAATGTTGAGAGATGCTAATTTACCTTATGTGTATTTGAGAGATGTTGTATGTATTGTTGTCTACATTCTTAATAGAGAATAAATTAGAACAAATCATACTAAAACACCCCATGATCTTTGGAATGCTAGACCACCCACTATAAGATATTTCTAGATTTTTGGAAGTAAGTGCTATATCAAAAGAGATGAGGATAATCTAGGAAAAATTGAGTACAAAGCTAATGAAGGAATATTTTTGGGATAGAATAAAAACAATAAGGACTAACAGTGCTACAACAAAATATTGAATAAGGTATTCGAAAGTGTAAATGTGAAGGTCTGTGAAAAGTAAGATAGGATTTCTTCAAAATTTGAGCTGGAGACTGAAGTAGAGGTCACTTCAGTGGCTGTAGAGAGACAAGATGATCTGAAAAGAAAAGAAGAAAATAAATCAAATGAAGAAGAGGATGAACAATCACCTATAACACCAGCTAGGTATGCCAAAAAAAAATCATTTAGAATATCAGTTCATCACAGACAAAGGCAAAGGTGTAGAAACAATAAGGAAACTTGTTGAAGCTAAAGAATAGAGAAAAGGTGTGCAGACAAGGAAGAAAGCTATTGAGGCTAGAGAATGGGTGAATTTATACTTTCTATTACAGGTTCAACCTAAGAATTTTGAAGAAGCTAACAAAGATAAAAATTAGGTAAATACAATGAAAGAAGAATTGAATTTGATACAAAAAATTCAGACATGGGGATTAGTGTCTAGCCTAAGGACGAAAATGTAACTAGAATTAAGATTCTATTTCAAAATAAGTTTAATGAGGATGGAAAAGTGACAAGGAATAAGGTCATATTGGTATGCAAAGGACGTTCAAAAGTTGAAGGCATTGATTTTGAGGAGATGTTTACTCTTGTGGCGAGACTATAAGCTATAAGGATGTTTCTTGCCTTCTTTGCCTATTAAGACTTCAAAGTATATATGATGGACATTAAATAAACCTTTCAGATGGATGAAGGTATTTTATTAATTCTTCAAGAGATATTTTGTGGCATAGTTTAAAAGTCTTATAAAAATATTTTTATGTAGTCAATATTTTTAAGTGTAAAAAAACTATGAAAAAAATGTTTCAATTGTAATTAGATTGCATAATCAGTAGTACCCAACATCCCTTATAATAAGTTTGCATCAACAAGATGAAGGATACATTCTTTCCTCACAACTAATGAAATGAGCCTCTAAGGAAAAATTTGCTAAGTAGCAATTTTAATCGAGAATTAAGGCATAGGAGGTTGGAGGACATTTAACAACTTCTCGTGAGTCACTAGGGACAAGGTTGCAAATTTGTTTCAGTGGTAAAACTATTTGTGCCAAAAGGACTCAATATAAGAATGATTTCTAGGTAGTAGCAACAATTATCTCATATCATTTATGATCTGAGTGAAAATGATCTATAATAGTGGATGCATACAAAATAGTGAGGACTTGGTTCTTAATAATTTTATAATTGTGATTATATGTGTTTGTCCCCAATCACAATTGTTAGTTATTTGTGAATGGATGTGTTTGTCCCCAATCACTATTGCTGGTTGTTTGTGAATTGATGTGTATGTCTTCATTCACGAGATGATTTGCATGATTGGATGTGTTTGTCCCTATCCAAATTTGACGTGTAACCTTACATATATGTGTTAGTCCCTATCCTTGGTTCCATGTGTAGAAGTGTTTCATTTGTATCCTTCGATGAAAGCATATTGAGTATAGTGATACCAATTCCATTTTTTCTTGTCAAGAGTGGATGTGTATATACCTATTCATACCTTATGATGAAATACTAAATGTGGTCATCAAGTATTACTAGTCAACTATTCCCATTTGGAGAATGATGCAATATGTAGAAGTGTTGGAAATATTGCATCATAGGATGTATAGAATAATAATTTGGTAGGTTTGCTATAGTTTGTTATATAGGTTATTGTATTAGTGGTACATATGAGTTGAGATGTTAAAATAAGTCAATATATTTTGGAAAGTTGTTTTGGGAGTTTCCTGCAATGTAGGAGATTAAACTCCTATATAAGTGTGATACATTTGATTGAAAGAGAAGAAACACATATATCCTATTTTTTATTATTGCAACTTCTATCTTTCACTACCTATATTTCTAATAGAACCAACCGGGTTTCCAAGTAGATGAGCAATTGAATGTAATATATCACATATCCAAAAATCTAATGAAAGCCTTGAGAAACAAACCCAAAAAGGGACTTTTGAGGGAAGCTCCTCAATAGAATTTAATTTCACATGCTAGGGTTTAATGAAAAGCCCAACCTGATTATAAAAATAAGGAACACCCTCAAAAGCTTTATTTATGTCCATGCTACATGGAAATACAACCAAAAAGTGGATTTTCATAGCCATCATTATCTCCACGTCACCTTTGGGGTCCCAAATTTACCAAGCCCAAGACTCCAAAATTGGAAAAGAAAGACAAAGTCCCATGAATTTTTAAATATAAGGATGATTTATCAAATATGAACATCCTTTGATATTGTCTTTGACCAAATCACCAAAATTGGACTATTCTAGCATCCACTCACTTTCTCAATTTTGGAAAAACCCTTCACAGATGAAGAACATTTACCATTTGTCATTTTGTTCAAATGTGCCATAAAAAGAGTGATATGGATCTAATATATCCATAGCTCAATAATTTGTTAAACTTAGGGAAGCACCATGCCTTTCCATCTAAAAACCAAGGTCAAAAGGCTAAGAAACAAAAAATAGGCAAGGAACATCCTCACCACTAAATTATAGGGAAAAAAACCCACAATAAACCAAAAGAGAATTTGTCTCCTCACAATGCAAAAAGAGCCCCCCATCCAAAAAACAAAAAAAAATACCCCACACAACTAAAAAGTCATCCAAAAATGAAGACAACTCTATACAAGAAGCATAGAAAATTATTGTGAAGAAACCCCAAATGACCTGCGCACACCCTCAACACCTTCTATACCCAAAAATCCCTTCAAAACTAGAGAAGCACTACAAAAAAATAAAGAAAGAAACTAGGATTTACCCTAGCACACATATACACATAAGAGGCTTGCAACTACCATTGCTTTCCTCTCCTAACCCAATTCTTCAAGTTACACATGCAACTGAAGGTCAACATAAATATAAATGACATATCATAAGTTTTCCATGGGAAGTAAGAGAAATAGCTAAAAATTTACCACATCAAATAAAATATTTACCAATCAAAAGAAGAATAAACATGAGACAAATTATAATTTTTTTTGGTCGGTAATAGTGTTTTTTGTATTGATAGAATAAAAAGATTACATTATACCTTCAACAGATATAATAGCTTGAAACTTCCAGACTATATCATCTACATGAGCCATCGCTCCTTTACATTTTCAAACTTTCTTCCTACCTATCTGAATAACAGTCTATTTGCATATGACAACTTTTTTTAAAATATTACAGATTCAAACCCTACTTATCATTGACAATACAGATATAAAAGATTAAGGAGTTTTAAGCCTATTAACTAGGGCTACTATGACTAACCAAAAAATTATACTTCACGGGTCATAGGATATGTTTGTGGAAACAACAACGAAAAAAGACCTTCCAATTGACAAAAATGTGGGTCGTTGTGCATTCCTACATGTTTTTGGCGTTCTCACAACTCCAAGCTTTCATTGGCGCTTCCTTGCATCTGCCTACTGTCACTCCAAAAATGATTCATCAAAAAACATCTATATGGAAGGATTCTATAGTAAACCAACCTTACTTTTACCATGGCTACGGGGATTCCTTTTCCTTTTCGGAACATTCACCAGAATTGCAGTTGCCCGCGCATTAACCACAAGGGTTTGATTCCACAATTCTTCCTTCATCTCATTCCATCCTTCCACTACTTGTTGATACATATAAGGTTTATCCACCTGTGCTTTCCACCATAGAAAGGGAATAAGCCCAAAACGTCGAGCGTCGTCTTCATCCTCAAAACAATCTGAGATATCTTGCCCAATATCAGGCACTGACCATTCCAAAATTGAGTCCAAGTCACCTAAAAATCCTTCTCAAACATAGCCTTAGTGATTTGGCCCACTTCATCAGTGCTCTCCCAGATTTCCAAACCCCAAGCCATAAAAATTGAGATGACATCCAGGTTAGTCCGTCTCTTCACCTTCCTATTTTTAAATTGTGTTCCGTTAACTTTCAGAACACTTGCTACCATCTACTCAGATTTTAACTTTAGCAAACCTTTAAATCTTTCATGAATAACTGGGCCTTTAAAGGCCTTCATCTGCTTCTCAGAGTCAAGGCTAAAGTTTTCTTCCATTCTCGTAGTAGGTTTTCCAATGCAACAATACTTCAATTTGAAAAACAAAGCCGTAACTTTGCTTTGTTTTAAAAGACCCAGCGAAGTGATTTCCTCTGCCTTCACCGAAATTCGTGTGAAGTGACCTTTCTTTCCTTTTTTCCAGCTTGCACCATAAATGCCCTCTATTTTAAAAGGTGGTGGCATTAATAGATTTTAATTAATCTCCCTTCCAAATTTAGACTTAAATAACATAAGTTAAGAGTAGAAAAGTTATCAAAAATCTGGTCATTTCTTTTCTCAAAAGTAGTTGCCCAATTAGCAACCTTATCTGCCTCAGTTTTTCCCTCACGCAGAGTGTGAGAAATTTTAAATTCCTTAAAATCCTGCAGGAATTCATTGATTTCCATGATAATGCAATTGACATACCAGGTGTTAGATTGATTATTTTTTATTACATCGATTATGATTTTAGAATCCCCTTCTAAATGAATGTTTTCCACCCCTAACACCTTTCCAATTTTAAAGCTAATAGCGCTTCTTGAGCTTCTAAAATATTGTTAGATCCATCTTCTAACCTTTTAGCTACTAAGGCTAACAACTCACCTTTGTAGTTCCTAGCTGTGGCCCCTGCTCCAAATATCCCAGGGTTTCCCTTCGATGAGCCATCAAAGTTTACTTTTATCCAACCAGTATTCATAGGAACCCATCTAACATCATCTCTACAAGTTTTAATCATTCCTGATTGACTCCCATCATTTTAATACCTTATCTTAATCCCTGGCCAATGTCGCTGTATTAAGCTATCCCATGATGTAAAGATGGTATTAGCCTTTAATTTTCTGACTGTAGAGCTCATGACTTCTTCTATCATAACATCAATCCTATGGAAAACTCTCTCCACTGATTCTGAAACTTCTCTGAAAACCCTTCGGTTCCTCCCCTTCCAAATCTCCCAGATGACAATTGCAGCATAGATAGTCCAAATTTTAGAGAGAGTAGATTTCCAAGGGGGATTATACCATCCTTTGAAAATATCTAAAATAGAATAAGGTAGAGGGCCTATGAAGTTTAATCTTGACTTTATCCTTCCCAATACTAATGAGAGAAATCACAATGAGCTAAAAGATGATTTACATCCTCATTAGCATGTTCACACAATGGGCATCTTGAGGGGCCAGTGAAACCATAATTCCTTCTCCTATCATCTGTAAGAATCCTATTTTGGATGGCTAACCAAGCAAATGCTCCTGCTTTAGGTAAGCCATAATTATCCCAACATAGTTGAAAGGGCCAATCCATCTTATTCTCCTCCCTTGATAGAAGGTGATAGCCTAGTTTTGCGGAGTAATTACCACTCTTGGTGGCACACCATATAATGAGATCCTTCTTATTCACTAAGGAAAAAGATCTTTCTATAAAAATTACATTCATTTCAGAGCATAATTTCGCCCCTAAGCCTGTAGTAGTTGTCTCCTTCCATCCCCATTGCCATCCCAAAGGGCTCGGTTTTAGCACCATGTAATCCTTAACCTTATCTCCCCATATCTCCTTAAATTTATTAATAAGTTCCCTCAAGTGCTGACTTTCTATCAATGTTGGTCTTCCATTTCATAAGTCCTCCCAGAATAGTGCATTTTGTCCATCTCCCACTTTCCAAGATAAATGGTTAATTACAAGAGGTCTACATTCTAAAATGAAGTTCCAAATTGAGGATCCCTTGGGAGGATTTTGAACTGTGAGAATTCGTCAGTCTTCTCCAGAATCTAGGTATTTAGCCTTCAAAATTCTAACCCAGAGTTGAGAAGGATTGATATAGATATCCCAAACAAGTTTAGCTCCTAAGGCTTTGTTAATCAGTTGCCACTTGTGGAGCCCAGCTACTCCATTTTTCTTTCAAGTGCATATAGTATCCCATACTACTAATGGTATTTTCTCCTCTTCTTGACCACCATTCCAAAAGAACTTGCGCATGCGTTGTTCAATATATCTCAGCACCCTGAGTGGAATCTTGAGGTAGCTCATAGAAAAAATAGGAATGGTTGAAATAACTGATTAGAGAATAAGAATGCGTCCAACATAGGAGATCCATTTACCTTTCCAACTTTCCATTTTCTTAACACAACTGTCTATTAAATCCTTCCATAAACTAGCTTTAGAGGACCTTGCAAAAAGTGGAATGCCTAAATACTTGTTTGGGAGAGAACCAACCTTCATCCCAAGGATTCTGGTGATATGTTGTTGGGTAGGGAGATTTGTATTAAAAAAGAAAATCTCTGATTTCTCCCAATTGACAGCCTGACCGGAAGCCTTACTGTAAGTTTCAAGGGTTGATTTAATAATTCTAGCTTCACGGGCTGAAGCTTCCCCCATAAGATAAGTATCATCTACAAATTGTAGATGAGTGATAGCATCTAGACCCCTAGCCACTTTGAGACCTTTCCAATCATCTAACAATTTGGCTTTGTTGATAGATCTTCCTAGTGCTTTAGCTAGGATGATGAACAGGAATGGAGAGAGAGGGTCTCCTTGCTGAATGCTAGTAGTAGTTTCAAAAAAACCTTGGGGGCTACCATTCACCAATATTGATATCCTTGTGGTTGACATGCAGTTATAAACCGAGTCACACCAGGCTTTTCCAAAACCAAATTTTTTGAGCACCTTGATCAAAAAACTTCTATTCACATTATCATAAGCTTTCCTTATGTCTAATTTCACCATCATGCTAGCATTTTTTCCAGCCTTTATAGAATTAATGGCCTCATGCACTACTATTATTCCTTCATAAATAGAGCAACCTGGGGCAAACCCACTTTGTTCTTCTGAAATCAAAGTAAGTAGCACAAATTTTAGCCTATTAGCCATTACTTATGTTATTACTTTGTAAATAGTATTACATAGGGAAATTGGTTTGAAATCATCAAAGGATTCCTTCTTCCCTTTTTTTGGGACTAAAGTTAGAAAGGTGTTATTAAAATATTTGAAAATGAAACCTCCATTCTGAGATTCCTCGACCACTTCACATAATTCTCTTCCCATAAAATGCCATTCTTTTTGGAAAAATAAGGTAGGGAAACCATCTGGCCCCAGAGCTTTATCACTCTTCATATTAAAAAGGGCATTTTTCACTTCAAATTCAGTGATGTTGTGCATAGGCCACTTGTTCTGTTCTATAGAGATAAGCTGAGGGATTACCTCCAAAAACTCCTTTGTCTCTTCCCCTTCCTCTACTTATTTTGCAAATATCAAAGAGAAGTGCCTGATTATAGCCTCATTAATCTGATCTGGTTCAGTGAGTAGAGTGCCTTGAGTATCTTTGATGGAGAAAATTTTGTTTACAGATCTTCTGCCTTTTACTGAATTGTGGAAAAGCTTCATGTTTCTATCACCCTCTTTAAGCCACATTTCTCTAGATTTCTGTTTCCAATAAGTTTCTTCTCTATTCAAAATCTCAAAGTATTTCTTCCTTAACTCTATTTCTTGATTAAATATATGTAAGTCCATCCCACCAGCAGCAATAACTTCATTCAAAGCAGCAAGTTCTGCTTCCAATTTATATTTCTCCTCAAAAATATTCTTAAAATGTTCCCTATTCCAGATCTTTAAATTTTCTTTAATGAATTTCAATTTTTTAAAAAAGATGAAAGCATAATTACCATATCTTTTCGGAGTAGATTTCCACCAGCTTTCAATCAGCTCCCAGAAGTTGGGATCTTGTAACTACATCTTCTCAAACCTGAAAGGAGCTCATTCAAGAGCCGCATCTTCAATAATTCTAAGACATATCAAAAAATGATTTAAACCAGTGATAGGTAGTATTTCAGCTTGACATAGCCAATTTGTTTCCACCCAGGCCCCTCCCAAGTGAAACCTATTTAACTTCTCAGTAATATTTGTGAAAACTTTACGTCTGTTAGTCCAAGTAAAGGCTCTATTTTTGAAATCAACATCTTGTAATTCATTTGATGCTACAAAATCTGCAAAATCCCTCTGACTCTGACTAATCCATCTCTTTCCCCCAAGTTTCTCATCTAGAGAAATAATGACATTAAAATCCCCTTCTATCGTGAAGAGGTTATCCTTAATTCTTGAAATTATGTCAGTGAGGGACATCCATAATTGTTGCTTCCCTAAGGGGTTGCAAGGGCCATAAATATTAATAGCAAAAAAAGTGACCTTGTATTGAAAAGAATGGATCTGAACTAGCTACCAATTATTTCCTTCTTCTATCTTGCTAACTTTTACCCCTGCCTCCTTCCACATTATACCCATCCCCCCAGATGCACCTTCAGCATCTGTAAAGAGACATTCCCATAAATGAAATTTCCTAGTAAATTGTTACACACCCAAACCACTTAGCTTTGTTTCTTGTAAGAAAACCACATAAGGTTGGGCTTGGTCAAGACATGTTTTGACCAAGCACCTTTTGTCAGGGGCATTGCAGCCCCTGACATTCCACGAGAGGAGCTTCATAGCTTCCGGGAAGAGGAGCTACCTCTTCCCGATCTGGTCAATTTTGACTGGTTTGTTGCACTGCCATCAATAGAAAGTTTGGCCTTAGCCGACTTTGGTCCTCTTTTCCCTTTTTCTTTGATGTTAGGTTTAGTAAGAAAGGATTGAGACTGACTAATGGTTCTTTCTTCAAGGAGGTTTAGCTAATCTAATACTCCAAAGTCATCCTTTACTACATCTGCAATTCCCTCTTCGGACTCAGAAATCCAATCCTTATCCTCCTTATCCTTCATTTCTTCCATAGATGCATCCACATTATGAATAAGAGTGATCTAGATATCTTTGCATTGATCTGCTTCTTCAAATTCCTCACCTTCTATATTCTGATCTTCATTCTCAGAATAGTAAACCCCTGCATCTATGAAATCTGGTTTGCAACCTCTGTTAGTCAACCTTTTCATGAGGCTCTTGGGGGGTTTGCAAATATGCCTCCCCCGTATCCGACACTACAGACACCACAAACCCTTCATTTAACTCTGAGTTTCTATCCTTATGAGAATCAAAAGGGGTTTCTCTTACTACTTGGGTCGAGAGCGTGCTCTCTATATTGCCCCCAAGTATAGAGTTGTCAGTAATATTATCCAATCTGCCTTCCTTATCTGAAGTATCTTGAGTGATAGCTGCTTGGGAGTTAAACTCTGCAACTGAGGATCGAATATCCACCATCTCCTCTTCAAAGTGAATCAACCATAGGGGTTGTCAAGTTTTAGTGCTTTCTATTAGTTTGATCAATTCCAAACTCTGATTTAGTACCAAGGCTTTGCCTTTCTCATTAACTTTCACTGCTTCCGTGCAAAGGTTAGCCTCTTCAATCTCAATTTTCAATCTCCATTCTCCCTTGTTTGACCCGAGCACTACAAATTATAGAATCTCATAACATTTTTGTATTTTAACCAATATATTGGAGTAAATATAAAAGTCATTCTTATCCACCACTTCCTCAGAGGTTAAAAATTTTCCCACTGAGTTTCCAATAAGCTTTAGGGTTTCTTCATTTTGATATTCCCAAGGAAGGTTTATGAGTTTCAGCCAGACTGCTATGTTTTCCACTTCTTCTTTATCTAGGTTGAAATTAGGCCTCCAATCATAGATGTAAATGCCTTTCCCATCTATGGTGAATGACCCACCCTTTACTATCCATTCTTTATCTTTCTTTGTTGGGCAAATGATTAGCAAGAACTCGTTTGATAGGGTTTTAATTTCAAAATCTCTCCCCCAGTTAGCCTCTATCCAGGTTTGAATCTTTTGTAAGGATGACCATGGGCCTAACCATTTCATGAAAAAGGTTGTATGTTGTAATCTAATAACAGATTCCTCCCATTGCTTATTCTCAATCAATAATGAAGAGGCTCTTACAGTTATAGTGATATCTACCTTAATGACTTCTCGTGGAGCTAGAGAAACCACATGTGCTTTGGGGGGGGACTATCTCTGAATCTTTAGGATGCCAGAACTTATCTTCTATCTAATTAAAGCTGAACTTGTGAGGTAGCAACAGAGATCCAATCGACCGCCAGGTTGAATGCATCCCATTCTCCCGATTCCCACTATTCCTTTCTCTATTAGAGTTTCAGGACGAATCTTGTCTATGCAGTCTCCATTCCATGTTTTTTATTGTTTATATGCTTCCTGGAATCATTTTGGGCCTAGATATTGAAAGGTCTATGGAAACCAGTGTTCAACCTTCTCCGATGCTCATCATTACTCTGAAATCCTTCCAGAATGTTGATTCGATGCTATCTCCAAAAGAAATCATTGTGAGTCATTTGTTTGGAATGTGATCCCCATTGAGACTCCCTCTGTATCCTTCCTTGAGCCGACTTGTTTCTCCAAAAATTTCTTCCGCCATAGTTGTTGCCTTCATAGCCGTTGCCTCCATAGTCGTTGCGCTCCATGACCATGTTTATATTTTATGGACAAATTATAATTTTTTAGCAAAGCACTTAAATATAAAATAAAACATGATAAGTTCTATAGACACATGTTCAAATTGATAAAAATGCACTTAGTGAACTTACATGCAATTTATATGAAAACATTTTTTACCAACAAAAAGTTATTCATATGGAGTTTCATTCAAATATAAATGAATATAGATATTCGTGGGTCTAATAATGTAAATGGTAGAAGGGGACATTATTAGTCACACTACATCAATGACTTCTAAACCACCAAATCATCAAAGAGAGATGAAACTAATTCATGCATGGATAAATAACCCTAATGTAGATCTTGAATCACTAAATGATTGGTCAGGAATTGGAGGATCTCTAGTGAATGAGGATGTCACTGAAGGATTACTTTATTTGACATTTCCAACACTATTTCCAATAGATAATATGATTGGATAGAGCCATGAAGGAGGAGAGTCCATCTAATTGAGTTTGTTAAGCATTTATTTTGATACAGATATCATCATTTTGGAAGCTACCATGATTTAGATATTATACAATGAATATGATTATGCAACATCATACACACAATTTATCTACAATATTTGTCAAAAAGAGCTCATAAGACATGCCAATCACAAGGATTGACTCTTCTCCAATATAATAATTGATTCAAGGCCAAGAGAACAAGGGAGATTAATATTTTTTTCTATATCGTGTGTCAAGTCCATGGATGGACTCATAATCTCACCATCATTTTCATTTGATCAGTATGAAAAAATGAAGACATGAAAGCAACTTCCCAATAAGAAGTATATGAAGGAAAACTCAAATCTTTTAAGGAAACATTATAATTTTATGCAGTGTATACATTATTATTATTATTTTTTTAAATTTTTTTTTTTTGGTCAGTAATAATTGTGTATTTTATTATATAAAAAGAGATTACATTTTATCCTTCACCAGTATTTCAAACTTGTCGAGAAATTCATACCTATAGGAGTCTCTGCTCCTTTACATTTGTATCTATACTATTCAACACTATCTCCTCTATGTTCTATATTTTCAAACACTACAACCTAATCTATGCATTGAAATATTACAATAATAAGGCTCGCGGCCAACAAAAACTTAATGCTTTTCAAAAGCGGGAATTAATTCTTGCTTCCCAAATTGCGTTGGGCTGCTTTATGTTGCATCTTCATTCTTTCTTTTTGTGGCCATGGCTAGCCTCATTTGCCTCGCTTCTTTTTACCCCTTCAGCTCTTAACTTGCTATGTTTTCTTCATACAATCGTTTTCAAAATTTCCAAAAAGATACCCATTTATCTTTCAAGGGTTTACCTTTGGTTTTGCTACACAAATTTCCTCCCTTTGTGTCCAATTTGAGAGCGCTTTTTCCTCAACAAATTCACAGCCAACTGTAGCATCATTTCCTCCTCCTGATCCTTGTGCTCCTCCATCTCCTCCTTTATTTTCATCTAGCCCGCTTTTTCCCTTTTGATCATCAAGGGTTTATCTGCTTTTGGGCGCCACCTGAGAAAAGGGATTAAACCATAACGACGCACGTCATCATTCTCCGCAAAACATTCAAAGATATCTTTTCCAATGCCTGGAATTGACAATTCAAGCACTGAATCAAACTCTCCTAACAGATCCTCTTTGAACAACTCTCTTATAATCCGATCTACTTCGTCATTCTACTCGCCAATCTCAAGCCCCCATGCTATAATAATAGCAACCACATACAGGTTAGTTCGACGTTTAATCCTTCACTCCTAGAATTGTTCTCCAATGAATTCAATCACTGCCTCCACCATCTTGATAGACTTGATTTTCACCAAGCCCTTAACCCGTTCGAAACTCGCAGGACCTTTAAAGGTCTTCATCTCTTTATCAGAATCCACACAGAATGTTACTTCCATTTTTTCTCTCTATCAACTCTTGCTTCTTTGCTAACTTGCAATGGATAATAGTCGGCTTTAGCTTTGTGTGCATTTATCTTTCCTAACATGCCATTTAAGCACGATGGCCTCCCACGCTTTTTAATGACTGTAAGACTGTCATTCATTAACTACAATGAATATCTATCCTTCGACTTCCTCATTTTGCAAGTTCCCATAAGTGACTATCATCACCTCTGTCCTTTCCAATCCGCCACTTACCCTTTTTTTGATATGATTAAAAGCTATGTCTATATTCGACCATGATGTCATTGTGCCACTATTAAATTTGAAAGATTATCAATGTCAAAAATATTTTGAATAAAGTCTTCAAATATAATAATGTTGGCATTATCAAATTTAGTAGCCCAATTTGCTACTTTGTCGGCCTCTATATTACCCTCCCATAATGTATGGCTAATATGGAATTACTTCATAGTGTGAAGAAGGGTTACTACCTCCCGAATTATACAGTTAAAAGAACAAGTCAAGGAGTGTCCTTTCTTTATAGCTTCTATGATGATCTGAGAGTTGCCTTCTAAATGCAGTCTTTCCACCCCCAATCTTTTCCCTAGCTTAATTGCCAATAGGGAAGCTCGTGCCTCTGCTATATTGTTCGTTCCAGTTCCTATCTTCTAAGCTACCAAGGCTAACATATCTCCATCACTATTTCTTGCTAGAGCACCCACTCCAAATATCCCCGGATTCCCTTTTGAAGATCCATCAAAGTTAATTTTTATCCACCCTATATTTGGTGGAAACCATTTTACATCTTTCCTATTCAATTTTATGGTTCCTCCATGACTATCGTTGTTCTTATATCTGACTTTAATTAATAGCCATTATTTGTGTATATATTTATCCCAAGATGAGAAGATTGTATTAGTATATAGCTTACTTATGACCAAGCTCATAACTTCTTATATTGAAGCATTTATTCTACATTTAATTCTTTCTAGTGGTTTAGACACATCCTTAAAAATTCTCCTATTTTGTTCCTTCCATAGCTCCCATATTATTATCGAGGGGCATACTGTCTAAATTTTTGAGAAAGTCGATTTCCTGTGATCCCCCCACCACCATTTAAATATATCCATAAGTGATTTCGACATCGGCCCTACAAAATTTAATTTTGTTCTTACCATTTCCCAACATTGTTGAGCAAATTCACAATGCACGAAGAGGTGATATGTGTCTTCAATAGCATTATTACATAATGTGCACATAGATGGGCCTATAAAACCATACTTTTTCCTCCTTTCCCCTGTTAATAGCCTACCTTGAGTAGATATCCAGACAAAAGCTCCCAGTTTTTGCAAGCAATCCTTATCCCAACATAATCTATAAGGCCACTCACTTGTAGTTTCTTCATTTAGTAATATGTTATAACCCAATTTAGCTGAATAATTTCCACTTTTGGCTGCACACCAAATTACAATATCTTTTATCTCTGTTAACTGAATTGGTCGATTGTTTAGAATATCTTTTAGATCCTTGCAACTGCTCTCATTCATGCCTGTTATACTGATCTCCTTCTACTTCCATTGTGGTCCCAAGGGGCCTTGAAAATGTCCCATGTAGTCTCAGACTTTATCCCCCCATATATTTTTTGTGCTTGCCACCAATTCCTGAGAATTGTTAATATTTGATAACACTCTATTGCCATTCCAAGAGTCCTCCCAAAATGCAACATTCCTTCCATCACCAACCTGCCATGATATGTGATAAAAAATTAGTGGCCTACATTCCAGAATAAAATTCCAGATTGCGGATCCTCTGATGGGGTTCTGAACAGTAAAAATCCTATTATCCTCCATGTTGTCCAAGTATTTTGCCTTAAGGATTCTAACCCACAGTTGTGATAGTTTTGTATACATTTCCCATACAAATTTAGCTCCTAAAGCTTTATTAATTAACTGCCACCTTCTTAATCCATCTCCCCCATTTTTTTGGGTTTTACATATTGTGTCCCAAGCCACTAATGGTATTTTCTCCTCCTCCTGTCCACCATTCCAGAAATTTTTTCTCATCCTTTGTTCAATATATTTTAAAAATTTAATGGGGATCTTTAAACAACTCATTGAGAATATTGAGATTGCTGAAATCACTGACTGTAACATCAAAATGCGGCTTGCATAGTTTAGCCATTTTCCTTTCCAACTGTCCAAACATTTAACATAACTATCTACCAAATCATTCCATAAATTTGCCTTGGAGGCCCCTGCAAAGAGTGGAATTCCTAAATATTTATTTGGGAGAACACTTGCCTTCATTCCTAATAATCTAAGCACATGTTGCTGAATAGGGATAAATGTATTGAAGAAGAACACTTCAGATTTGTCCCAATTAATAAATTGTCCTGAAGTTGCACTATATGTATCTAAAGTGGCCTTTATTACCCTGGCCTCCCTTGCAGAAGCTTCCCCCACGAGGTATGTGTCATCTATAAATTGTAAGTGAGTAACTGGATCCACCCCTCTAACTATCTTAATCCCTTTCCAATCACCCTAACCACCAGCTTGTTTGATGGCTCTGCCTAAAACTTCAGCAAGAATAATAAAAAGGAATGGTGATAGGGGGTCATCTTGCCTTATGCCAGTAGTGGTGTCAAAAAAACCTTGGGGACTATCATTTATAAGTATTGAGAGACATGGAGTAGAGATACAACTCAACACTCAGTCGCACCATCTAGCTTCAAACTCAAATTTACGCAACACCTTTATTAAGAAAGCCCTATTCACATTATCATAAGCTTTTTGGATATCAAGTTTGATCATCATACTTGAGTTTTTCTCCAATTTGGTAGAGTGTATTGCCTCATGCACAACTATAATTCCCTCATAAATTGACCTTCCTGGAGCAAATCCGCTTTGTTCTGCTGATATTAGTGAGGGCAGCGCTAATTTCAAATAGTTTTCCATTACCTTAGCTATTACCTTATAGACAGTATCACACAAAGCAATCATTCGAAAGTCAGCAAATGTTTCCTTTTCCCCTTTCTTAGGGACCAGAGTTAGAAAGGTGTTATTAAAATCCTTGAATATGAAACCACCCCTTCTTGATTCCTCAACCACATCACATAATTCTTTCCCAACAATGTTCCATGCTTTTTGGAAGAACAGAGATGGAAATCCGTCAAGTCCCAAGGCTTTGTCACTACCCATGCTGAAAATAGCCTTCTTCACTTCTGCTTCACTTACAGTCTTCATAAGCATGTTGTTCTGCTCATTAGTGACAAGATTTGGCAACACTTGAATGAGGTTGTCATCCACCTCCTCCATTCCTATAGTCTTAGCAAAGATTGCTGAGAAATAGTCTATTGCCACTTTATTGATCAACTCCCCATCAAAAATATTACCTTGTCCATCCTTTATTGTGAATATCTTATTTAATGATCTTTTGCCCTTAACTGAATTATGAAAGAATTTTGTATTTCTATCCCCTTCTTTTAGCCATTCCCGTGACTATTGCCTCCAAAAAATTTCTTCTCTATTTAACACTTCATTATACTTTTGCTTCAATTCTAGTTCTTGATTGTAGAGGTTGTTGTCCATCCCTCCTTGAGCTATGATTGCATTTAAAACTGCTAGTTCATTTTCCAGATTGAACTTTTCTTTGAAAGTATCTTTAAAAACTTCCCTATTCTAGATTTTAAGATTCTCCTTTAGGTATTGAATTTTTTTGAAGAAAAGAAAGGCACAATTGCCTGATCATCTTGGGGCATTTATCCACCATTCATTAATCAATGCCATAAAGCCTCCCTCTCGAAACCACATTTTTTCAAATCTGAATGGTGCCCTTTCCGGAGTTGCATCTTCCAGAAGCCTTAAGCAAATTGGGAAGTGGTCAGATCTAGTTATTGGTAATATTTCTGCTTGACCCAACCACTTAGTTTTTTCCCAGTTGCCCCCCAACATAAATCTATCTAACTTTTCAACAATATTCATGAATCCCACCCTTCTATTCGTCCATTTATAAGTTCCATTTTGGAAGCATACATCTTGTAGTTCATTAATGCCCACAAAATCTGCAAATTCCTTTTGGCTCTGACTGATCCATCCTTTCCCACCTAATTTTTCTGTTGGGGAAAGAATTGCATTGAAATCACCACCTAACAAAAATATATTATCCTTCACTTTATTTATAATCTATGTTAGGTTTGTCCATAACTGTAGTTTCTTTGTCTGACTGCATGGGCCATATATATTGAAAGCAAAAAAACTTGTATTCATTTGGAAAGATAAAACCTTTACATTGATTTCTTTCCACAGGACTCCCAATCCACCAGAAGCACCATCGGCTTCATTAAAGACTCCACTCCATCTTCTGAATTTTCTTTTAAACTGTAAAATACCCTCACCACCAAGCTTTGTTTCATGAAAAAATGCTAAATTTGGTTGGGCTTGATCAAGACATCTCTTGATCAAGCATCATTTGTTAGGGGCATTGCAGCCCCTGACATTCCATGATAGGAGCCTCATGGCTTTCGGGAAGAGGGATATCCTCTTCCCCATCTTAGCAATTTTGACTGATCAGAAGCATTCCTAGCCATGACAAGCCTAGCCTTAGTTGATTTACGCCCTCGCTGTTGTTTTTCCTTTACATCTGTTTTTTCTTTTTTAAATCTTTGATTCAGTTTGACTAATAGTTCTTTGCTCCAAGATGACAATTTGATCATTAAAGCCTAAATTATCCTCCCCAACTTCTTCCTCCTGAGTTCCATATTCTAAATCTGTGTTCCAGCTGTTCTCTTCATTATTTTCCATGTCTTCCATATTCTTTTCCAGATTTCTGATCAGTGTAATTTAAATATCCTTGCAAAAGCTCGAGGCATAATCATCCATCTTTGTATTAAAATGCCCTCTATGTCCTGTATGAATATGACATGTAACATCATTTACAAGGCATAATAATCCTTTATTCAAATATATATTTTTTAATAAGTTAATACTTTACATGTTGTGTTATGATGCTATTAGCATAGATATCTTATCTTAAAGAAGCCAAGATATATATCAGTGTTGACGTGCCTATTTATTCTTAATAATGATGCAAAATTTCTATACAAAAACATACACAAGAAATCTAAAAATAATAGATCGAATAAGAGAAGCTAATACCAAACATATTTTAAAATTGAAGGCAAAACAAACAAACATATAAGTCAGAGATATTTTCCATAGCAAGTCAAATTGTGATATTGCTATCACGATTAAACTGTGTAGTTTTTTAGTCAAACTCATTGACCCTTGTTTCATGAGTAGTGGTTCACAACAACCCATCTCTCATGAGAATGAATTGAACAATCAACACTCATTGCATCTAGGGACATCGTAATGAATGGTTCACAAGGCTCAAAATAATTGCATCTAGGGACATCATAATGAATGGTTCACAAGGCCCAAAACGTGCTGAAGGTTTTGCAAATGGGGTTGCAAGCAAAGTGGGCTTAACCTTGGAGGAAACTCCACGGTTAAGCGTGCTTGAGCTAGAGTAGTACTAACATTGATATGATCTTACTTATCAATTGATGAGCTTAAGTGGCTTTATAACTATGTTACCCCGGGTTTGGAGAATGGGGGGATGAGGAAATGAGTTTTTGGGACAATTTTTTTCCCCAAGGCAGGGGACAATAGGGACGAAAATGGGGATGCTTATATAGAAAATAGGGAAATTTTAAAATATATAGGAAAATTTGAAATATTCATATGAAAACATGGATAAAGCATGCTTCTATACATTATAGAACCTTAACATATAACGTTTGTGTTAAATAATTTAAATTGAGAGTTCACATAAGAGTGAAAGTCAAACAAATTATCAAAACTCAAACATTATTTAAATGAACTTTATGGGACAACCAGGGGACGAGTTTTCAAATTTTTGGGACGTCCCCATTTCTGGGACAGGTCAAATTTTGTCGGGAACACGTTCCGAGGTAACACTGCTTTATAATGAATGGTTCATAAGGCACAACACTTGTTGAAAGTTTTGCAAAGGGGGTTGCAAGCAAAGTGACTTAACCTTGGAGGAAACAAGCTGGAGTAGTACTTGAATCTGATAGCAATACCACATAAACATATGTTTAATTAAAGACAATAGATTTCCACAATTCACAGAATTTTATGTTGCTATTTCTGAAAATGATTGTATATTCCTTTTTTGCATCGACGAAGAATGAAAAATAAAACATACAACATATTTTATTTCAATTTAAAATTTCAAGCATCGACGAAGAATGAAAAATAAAACATACAACATATTTTATTTCAATTTTTTTATATTATAGATAATTTACAAATCTTATGCTCATTACGAACAACCACATTAGAAACAACTAATGGAAGACCAAGAGTCACATATAAATCCACCTTTTACAATGAGACAAATACAACCAATGGTAAACCACGAGTCACAAGTTAGAATTCCTCAAAGATGTCTCTCTTGAGATTTGAACCAGTCTCCAAACAAGAAGTCACTACTTCAACTAATTAAGCTAAACCCCTTGGACTTAAAATTTAAATTTTCAAAATTTCATCCATATAATTATTTTCAATTTGTACCTTGATGTAACGTCAGGTTCTAATTATTGACTCACGAACTACTTTTAATATATCACTCCGAATGCGCGCTGGAACGTTGGAAATTATGTTCAATGGTTGCCCCGGCATTCATCAGAAGATGATGAGGAAGATCACGGCAAAACAATTTTAATGTGCGTAGGTAGTTGAAAGACACAGATATTTGGTTTTAGCAGTCTTAACTATGGCGTCTCTTTTCAAGGTAAGCTAAGATTTTCGCGTGGAAATTACAGTCCAAACCACCTATGAATATGTTTTTTTTAAAACGGAATAAAACTTGTTTTTATCTCATTCTATGCGGCCGAGCGAGTTTACCATGAATTATTATTGTTTTCTTTTTTTCGCTGGTAGTTTTGCGCAAATGTTCATTCCCCAAAAAATATATATTACAGTCTACGCGGAAAAATCGAAGCAATTTCTTCAAATGAAGCCGTCCCTACCTTTTAATGAATATTCAAGTCTGTTTTTGAAAATTTTGAGTGGGAAACATGCGAGCAAAAGTTTCAAAATCAGAAACCCTAATAATGCAAGTTTGTTAAACCCTAATATCAGAAAGAAGAAGCATTGTTACGGGAAAAAAGTATTTTTTCCTTCTCTTGGCGGTTTGGTATTTCCACATGTCGTTAGTTGGAGTACGCCATAGCTAGCGATTTGGGTTTGATAGTTTACCCAATTTCGTCATTTTATCGATGTCTGACTGGAGTTAAGGCCCGACACTTAGCCATTTGTGTTCATCATTTTACCTTATTTCGACACTTAGCTAATGTTTGCCAACATCTATCTTATTTTAATGTTTTAAAATGTCTTTGGGGGATTTGGACATGTTTCTCCATTGTGAAACCCTTGATGCTTTTTACCATTTGAGCTCATCTTATTAGAAAAAGTATTTATTTCTTCATGTTGCATAAAGTGTTCATTATGTGCATTATGAAATTCTTTGTGTTCTTACCACTTGAATTCGTCTCATCAGACTGAGGATTGATTTCAAAACTTTTTAATAAAAGTATGAGGGTTCAGTTTACAGGATCCCAACCTATCAACACAGCAAAAGTACTACAACAGTATCTAAGAGTGCTTAAACAACCCAGGATACAGATGCACCAACGAAGAACCAACATCATAATGCAAGATTAAGATGCTACCAATACCAGAAATCAAACAGATATGCCAAAGATCCAACTAAACATACTACTGAAAGGCCGAAATATCATACCTTCAGAATTGGGCCTTTCCTTTTTTCTTATGAGAATGTGGAACCATAGAAGTAAATATCTTTCTCTGCAATATTTGGGCAAAGCAAAAGAGAAAGATGTTTTCAGTTTCTGAGGATAATATCCTTAAATATTGTGATTCCATAAATGCACATTCTTTTCTTTTAAAAATGAAAGAAATAATTGATGCGTTTAAGATTTAAAGGCATCCTTATTGCATAGAAAGTGAGAGAGAAAGTAAAGGAGATACATACTATTGCTTTTGAAATATTGATTTTTCTCATTAAGTTTGAAACCATCAGTTATCGTACACTCTGCATAGTATGTCCCATAGGCTATGTTTAGCCTTGTGGACGTTAAAATTTTATCTATCTATGTTCCACTTCAAAGTTTGGACTCTCAAAATCAATCACACACTACAAAATACAAATGTCAAGCTACAAAATGACAAAATATAAAGAACCACAAGGTAGACAAAGCCAAGACTGTTAGCTGTGATGAAGTGCAATCCACTAGGGGCTGCAGCTCCTGATGGAAAAGCTCCATCATTATCCTCCCTCCTAAGCTGAATCAATCACTTTTCATCAAAAATTTCGGCTTTCCTTAAGATCCCAAGTCTTTTTTCATCAAGTAACTCTTCTTCATTAGTCATCCATTCTGAGTCAGGATTAATTTCATCAAGGTCAATTGTCTGATTGTTCTTGACATTTTCCATATGAGCAATTCAAGTGCATTAGCTTGAAACCTTACCAAATAAGAATGATAATTTCTAATTGGAAGAAAACAATAATTACAATTTACAAATGTAATGCAATTTTTTCATATATTATAGTTTATTCATTCAAAGATGAAGGTTATTGTGGACCAAAATCAAATCATTTGTCTGCCTTTGAATCAAATGTTTACAGTTCATGGAGTGCATGTGTTGAAATGCACTCCAAGAATGCTCAGAACAGACAAGCTATGTGACCGACTCAAAATGCACGTTGCTATCCATCATATTTTTTTGTCATCTTTACCAAAAAAATTCACCATTTAGCTCCAATTTTTTTAATCAGCATTTTATTTAGTTAAATAATCTTTAAAACAAAATAACAATATTACAAATTCCCAAGTATCTTGTTTCAAAGCGGTCTTGCCTTATACAACAGAGTGTGGTGAAATAAGTTACCCTTCCCTGTCAATATGTGGGCAACTTTGCCAAGGCTGCCCATCAATCTTGTGTTTTAGGGAAAAATTTCTCAATGCATTGGAATAGGCCCTTATTAATTTTTTTTGTTTGTCTGAAGTAGTCGCTATAAAACAATGTTGGATTGAGGAAGTATTCTATAATGTTCCTACTAGAAAATGGATGATTTATTAAACATGTGGAAGCTGAAACAATAATCGAATGACCAATGTAAATGCCAAACTCTAGCTAATTAACAATAATGCAAAATTGTAAACCCTTGTAAATTGAAGTTACACTTTCAAACAGCAAATTTAAACCCTCATAATGCTGGTATACATCCTTAAACACAACATACAGAGCAAATTTGAATTGTATATTTCAAACATATTAAATATGACTGCTGATTTACAACTGATTTCTTAAGGACAGTGATATCATTCGCGAATGTTTATAGGAAACCTTTATACACTAAAATTAACTAAATACATAAGTATAATTTGATAATGAGTTGCTGGATAAAATATGACAGCATCAATAAACATGGAAACACCAACTAGAAACTTCAGATCTGATTTTTTATTTATAACAGCAAATGTAGTCAGCAATAATATATGCAACACAGAAACAAACCTTCATAAATAACCTCTATGAGGTCTAGAAAGGATTTGCAAATGACTTTCAATCAGCCAATGAAATATAATATCTGATGTGCTTGCAAATACTAATCATTCCAAATGTTCACAAGCCAAAATCTTCAATAAATCACTGTAGTGACATTGTAGAAAGATGAAAATGATTTCAATCAATAAGCCCAAGTGTGATATTTCAATAGATTTGCCTCAAATGGAGATGTGTATTTTTGTAAATCCAACTATTGATAGCTAAGCGGGCTTTTGTCCTTGAATGGTTCAAATCTTTAAAATGGAAGAAATAATGAAATGAGAAAATCAAATGATTTGCTTTGTGCTTTGACCTTTCTTTTGTAGTTGTCTTTTTTGGGTCCTTCATTTTATTTTTATTGTAATTTACTCCCCCCCAAGTATTTAAAAATACTTTTATTTACATTCAAAAGTCCCCCTTTATGTACATTTTGAGTAAAGTGTAGAAAGCACTTTTTAAACATTACATAGGACATAAATAGTATTTAATTGGCCAAGAGTGGTTGGGCTCACTTAAAAATGTTATTAGTTCTTTAGCTCTGGAAAGGGGACATCACATATTCAGCAACATGGAGGGTCCAATGCATTTATCTATCTCGTCACATCAATGATCTACCATATCGGAATATACCTTCTTGTCTCATGTTCCATCCTTGCTTTGATAGCCTTTTTTGCCCCATCCATGGCCTCATACAAGTAGTCCATTTGGGATATTTACCCATCAACTAGTTGCGATGCTTTGACTAAAGACTCATAAAATCTTCCAATATCCCTTGCCTTTGTCTAAAATCTTGCAGCAGAAATATATTTGCCACATTGTGACCATCCGTGTGATCAACAAAACCAGATTGTGACCACTCATTTGAAATGAACCCTTGTTTCAAATTCATCTTTTGGCCACAAAGAATTTGCAGTGGTAGGAATTGTGTGGCAAATCTTGTGACCTTTGGTTGACGAAGTTCATTCCCATTAGTGAAGGTGTGCATCATATGTAACGCTCTCATATGATTGTTGGTAAATTTGTGATGTGTTTGGTCTTATGCAATTTAGATTGAATCCATTCAAATTTTCCAAGGTTTTCTAGGATAAAATTGAGACAATGGGTTGTACAAGGATTCAGAAACAAGTCAGGATACTTGATCATTGACAATTTTCCAACAGCAACATAGGAAGCAGCATTGTTTATAATGAATTGAACCACATGTCATGGCCCCATCTCTATTGCCACCTTGTCAAATAGAGTGATTAGTGCTTGTGGTCACTCCATTTGATGCATTAATTGATCTTAGAAATATAGTGCCAAGCTTTGATGCGACAAGGAAATTGGTGAGTGTAGAGTTCCTCCCATTTGTCCATCCATTGAACATTGTTGTGTAACTTGTCACAGCCCACTCCTTATGATGATCCACAAGAACATTGCTCAAACCCTTAACTACATTTGTTAACATTCTCATTGACATGGTCTCCTTTGAGGAGTTTTTGAACCCAAGACTTGTAATTGTAGTGCCACCCGCCATGGACTGCCAGTATGGAGACCTTGCAATATGGAATGACATGCTGGAATGATACAAGAAATTAGAAATGGTCTTTTGGCCTGCTCATGCATAATTTTCTTCCACATTGTACTCTCCAAAGTTGGTTGTGCTCTAGGTGTTGTATGTGGTGCAAAGAAGCTATTAATGTGCTCCCCACTTGTGTTATGTCTTTGTGATCTTGAAGAAGGCACATAAATTTGTTTATTTGCTGTTCAGACTTCCACCTCATCCAAATGATTGACTCTAGCCTTTTTTGCCAGATTTTCTAAAAAGACTTCCATAGCTTGCTTCACTTGATAGGTGACATTGAATGGACATTCACGACAACCCTTCACATCATGGCTTGATTGCTTTGCTAAAAATGATTTGAATCAAGAATATCTCCAATCTACAATTTGAGGCAAAGATTGCACTTAGCTTTCTTTGTACCCTCAATGGATGTGTAGTATGCTAATGCGAAGTCTTTCTCACATGGCATGATGACCAAATTTGATTAAAAAAACTTACATTTAGCCTTTTAATTTTTTTTTTTTAAATCAAACATTTTGTTATAGAACATTTCTATAAAATAACATTTTTAATTTTATTTAATATTAAAATTAAAAATAAATACATTATTAAATAATTTCTTTTGAATTTCAAACATAATATTATAAATAATTACAAATAAAAAGTAGTATATTACATTTCAAAAAAGTATTAAAACCCTAAATTTAAATAAAATAACAGATAATGTGCACTTAAAAAAATAAAAAAACCAAAAAAGAAACCAAACCAATGCAAAATTTATTTATTACACTACACAAAATTAAACAAAATCAAGTGAACATAAAAAAAGAAAAATGAATGCAAATTTAAAAAAACATATTTTTCATTTAAATGATTTTGGGTGCCTACAGTGGACATTGAAAATTACAAGCAACCACTAGAAATCTCAAGTGGAAGTCGCAAATACCAAGAGGAAACTCTAACTAGATGTTGAAAATCATGAACTAGAGTTGAGGTGGTTTTACAATTGAGAATATGAGTGAAATCGCGGGGATTTATCATTTTATGTAATGGAAATTGGAATTTTGCAAAAAACCAAAAATACCTGTCAAAATTTCTGCAAAGTGGCAATAAAAAAGAAAAATTATGGTTGCCCATAATTTGCTCTACAATTTTGCAATTTTTATCAAAAAATCATGTAGGAGGGTAAGATCTGAGGTCTCATATTTATTCCATATATTATGGCGGAAGTAAGATAGGGAGATGCGGTTTACTGGCTCCTTCAAACTAAGTACGCCACCCAAAGAGATGGAATTGGTCCATAGTTGGACACTCCTGCCTCTTGTGGGCCGAGAGGCGATTTGGTTGACCCAAGGAGGGAATTGGTTAATAGTTGGATACTCCCCACTGCTTGTGAGATAGTTGACCCAAGGGGGGACTTGGTCCATAGTTCGATATTTCCTACCATTTGTGGGATACTTGACCTAGTGGAGGAATTGGTCCATTGTTGGATATTCCTACCGCTTGTGGGATATTTGACCCAAGGGGGGAATTGGTCTATGGTTGGATATTCCCGCCACTTGTGGGATGTTTGACCCAAGGGGGGGAATCAATCCATAGTTGAATATTCCTGCCGCTTTTGGGGATGTGACCAAGTTTGCAATAATCTGAATATGACGTGCTCTCGAGCTTAGTTGGACTAGGCAGTTTATTGGCGCCCTCAAAAACTCCTACCAAGATGAATTTATGATGGGTTATGTGATGGTAAACCCCAATTTGAGGACATTACAAGGGAGCTCTATCAATGAGATTAGTTATATCTTATGATTCAATTAATGTTCCTAGCCCTAGTGGGAAAGCTATGTTTAATGGATTATGTTGGAATTGTAATTTTAGGGCAAAAACTAGGGCATAGGAAAAAGGGTACATTGCAAGTGGTATCAAAGCATCGTTTCTGCAAGCTTGTGGGACAAAGAGTTGTTGATGCAACTTAGCCGAAGGGTTTTAAGGGCTCTAGAGAGGGGTAAAGATGAAGCAATAAATGCATTCTAGACAATAATAAGGATGTAACAATGCGTGTACACGTGTGTATGCTTTGTGTCTAGATATATTCATGGATATACTTTGTGTGTGCTTAGTGTCTTCATACATTCATGTGTATACTTTGTGTTTTCAAGTGTATGCTCCATGTTTGGCTCTATATTTTTAGTTAATCTAGAATATGAGAATAACTAGAGTGAATCAAAAGATATGACATTATTACACTTGAGGTCATAGATGTGAGTCATGCTATTGTGCAAATGTGGGGTCAATCCAAATCAATTTGACGCTATTACAAGATGACCTTGTTCCATCTCTCAGAGTAATGAGAGAAAACTTGTCTTAAAGTTGCAAACTGTGCAAATTCTCAATGCCTTGGCTAATATTAGAGTTGCACAGTAGAAGCTGCTCACATTGAAGTATGTGGATAAAATTGGCATTGCTTGAGGACAAGCAATTTGGGGAAGGGCGGACTGTCTTGTCCCCTTTCTAAAATAGGATTTAATAGAATAATAAAATTAAAATATACAAATAAATAAATAATAATAAAATATAATAAAATCTAATCACAAGCTAATTAAGTATAACGAAAGGTCAAGAGATATGCAATGAAGAGTTGTGCCTCCCTCGACATAAGATATAAAAGAGAGGAGAGTTCATTTGAAAGGGGATATGGAGGAAGGAAGAAAGAGGGGAGCATAAGAATTAAGAAGGATTAATAGATGAAGGAAGGAATAGGAAGAAAATGAGGAAGGGACTCTTTCAAAAGGCAGCAATGATGAAGGTTTGTAACTCTTTCGAAGGGTTGTAATTATGAAGTGTTGTGACTCTTCGAAAAGATGGTAATTATGACGGGTTGCAACTCTTTCAAAGAGGGACAATTATGAAGGGTTGTGACTCTTTCAAACGGCAGATATGATGAAGGGCCATGACTGTTTCGAAGGGCGGTAATTGTGAAAGGTTGTGACCCTTGCAAAGGGCAGACATGATGAAGAGGTGTGACTTTGGCTTACATTGGAAGATATGAAAGGGATAAGGTTTTATTTTAGGAGGACATTCAAGGGAGATAAATGTGGGGGATAATATAAAGGCAACGATGAAAAGTGGTGACTCAATTCTTATGAAAGTTGGTGACGTTTTTACCAATTAAGTATAAAGAAGATTTCATTTCAAGCATTGAAGGACTTATCAATCATCATCCTTCATCCATCTATCATTAATCCCTTAAGAAATCAAGCAAACAATCAGAACAAGCAAATCAAGCCATCCATTCAAAGGAATCACTGAATCTTTCTTATAGCAATCTCCGTCAAACCATTGAACAGGATAATATATAAGGCAGTCATTATAAACTGCAATTTAAGAACAAGACCAGATCTGAACAAGACCAGATCTGAGTTTACAACTATCATAATCAGACAAGCAAAAGGGCTGACTCCTTTAGGAAAAATCATATACCCCTTTAGGAAAAATCATATACCTTCAGGAAAGGGTGCGTTTGGGTAGTTATCGAAGTTGGAGACAAGAAAGACCAGTTAGGAAATGAGGGGCAGTAATAAAGAATATTATTCAGATTTTTGGAGCAGACCGAGCAGAAGAATTCCATTTGATAAAGGAGATCAACCTAAGAGATCAATCTGATATGAGAAATCAGACTTCAGATATGTATACAGCTGTTATCTTTGGATTGCACCTATTATATGCTTTCTGGACAATGACTTTGTGAGCTACATTATCCCTCCTTTCACAGATATGTGGTTTTCTCCCTTTTTAATTGAACTTCGTTGGTTATAGTTGCAAAGTATAGTCATGAAAGAAGCATGGTTTAAATATGGACCAAACCTGATTTTTGGTTTTCTATCTGTATAAGAGTTATTTTCTTTAACAACGCAAAGTTGCAACACCTGCTGAATATGTGTCTGAGTTAACAAGGGCATGCAAAATTAAAAAAATTCATGCTGTTTTAATGACCTCGTGCTGTTTATATTCCTTTTAAACTTACCAAATGCAGCAAGTGATTCGTTTTGATTTGTCTTGTTGACCTAATTTGTCTATCATGATGGAGTAAATTCATATGTTAATTTTTTAAATCCCTAGTTTTTTGTTATAAAATGTGAATGTTTATGGAGATGATTATTTTGATGGGTGAACTTGATAAATTTTCTTATATGTAGGATCCAAACCAACTTTCTGCATACAGAGATCGAAGATTTAGTGGAACGCAGGACGAATTTGAGCATGCACTTCGCACTTCTTCTACTGTTTATATTGGGAATCTTTCCTTTTATACTACTGAAGAGCAAATCTACGAGCTCTTTTCCAGGGTTGGAGAAATCAAGAAAATAATAATGGGCTTGCATAAAAATTCAAAAACTCCATGCGGCTTTTGCTTTGTTATGTAAGTTACACTTAATAAATTGTATCTTCTAGTTTAATTTATGTGTTCGATTTATTTAACATCTCTGTGAGGACAAGATTGCCATTTGTGAGCGGATCTCTAGTCACAAATGTTCCCAAATCTTAATTCTGATCATTTCCCTTGGCAGGGGAGTGCTGATGTCATGACTTTTTTTTTGGCATGTACAGAAGACATTTCAATAAATAGTATCATATTAAGCAGAATGACTAACAAAATATGAGAGATCGCAAGTATAGCATTTTATTTCGCACCTATGAGGAAGTACAAAATGGAACATTTAAAGATAAATCTTTCTTCAAGTTGGAAGAGGAAGCTTCCTTGTCACAAAAATAAAATCTAAAACCATAGAACTCTCAATTAGAAATAAGATGAAAGATTTTATTATCTGTTGACTTGATGCTAGTGACCTAATCTATGAGATCTAACACACATGTGTTTTGGCTAAAAGCAAAGACCAAAAAGAACGAGTGCATGCAAGAATTGAATTGGAAATGGATACAAGGTACCATGAATTAAATATCAGACTTGCATATAAAGCTACAAAGATTCAAATTAATAAAGATTGCAATACAAAGCATTCGATAATAATTAATCTCTATCCAACTCAAAAAATCACATACTCAAAATAACAACCTAGCTTGAACAAAAATTTCAGCAGCAAGTAGGCATAGAATTACTCTTTGTTATTCTGAGTGCATAATGCATTTATTTATAAGTGTTTTCAAAATTTTCATGCTCATGCAATAGAATTTGTTCAAGATAAATACACATGCAAACTACTGAAGTTTTCTGTTGAAAATAAAATGCTTCCACTCAAAGCAAACTATAACTATAAAATTATTTGAAATATATTATCAAAAATGAAAAAATCTTTAACTAATAATATTAAGTCTTAAATAAACATTCTTGAAGGTGATACCTAAAATTAGGTGCTCTGAAACATCCAAAGGCTGTTTCAGTTATTCTAACGCTATTGGCTTTGTAATATAATTTTATATCTGTACACCCGAATTTTAAAGCTTGAAATTTGGATTTTTTTTAAAAAAAGCTACTTACTAGATTGGGCTGAAAACTTGTAGGGATGTTCCTATAAATTATATCTAAGAAGCCTTTTCATATCTCAAGAACTTAGATCATTGTTTATATTTTATGAAGAAAACATATTTTCTTTCAGCAACAATGATGCTCCTACTGGCATATGTTATTTTTATTTTTTGAATTTTAGACGAAAATTCTTGTCAGATGTCACTTTTTAACTTTTTGGGCAAAAATCTTGTGTTCTATGTTCCACTGAGTTTCCAGGACAGGGATGACAGGGGACATGTTTCTGATACGGGGATACTTTTGGGCCATTTTTTAGGGGACGAGAGGGGACAGCTGTTAAAAAAAAGGGAATTTTTTAAAAATAGAGAAATTTCAAATACGGATATCATAATGTTGATAAAGCATTCATCATGGATATTGTAGAAGCTTAATACATTTAGAAGGATTTGGAAAAGCGATTCATCATTGTAGAAATTTTCATTGTCAATGCTGTAATATTTTAGTCAAATTATAACAAAAATGCCCAAAGGCTGCAAGTTTCAACCATGAAATGACATAAATTGTAAACAATAAACGTAGAACTATAAAAATATAATAATATATTGCTGTCCATAATCAACAGATGGTGGGTCTAAGAGTTTAAATCAAGTAAATTTAATGCCCTAACGTCCTCTGTCAACTGCTGTTCACTCCTAACCAGCTGCTCCTTTTTCTCTAGCAACTCTTCTCCTTCTTTACAATGTGAAAATGAAAATTTTTCCCTTCTTTTTGGTTATTTTATGCTTAGATTAGGCTTTGATATTGTTTAATTGTGGTTTGGGTGTCCTTGTGGGCACAACTAGCCTTATTTTCAAACTAAAAAATGTGTTTTTTTTCAAATTGGCCTACCAAAAGTGGCCTGGGTTGTAGGGGACGGTCATAAGTCCCTGGGATGGCTAGGGGACGCCTAGTAGTCCCCTAGCCGTCTTTGGAAACTTTTGGCTATCCCCTATGTCCCTGACCACTCTCAAAGCTGTCCCGAAAATCCCTGGGATGGCTAGGGGACGCCTAGTAGTCCCCTAGCCGTCTTGGCAACTTTTGGCTATCACCTATGTCCCTGACCACTCTCAAAGCTCTCCTGAAAATGTTTTCGGAATTTTTCATAAATTGGGGACAGACAGGGTACTTCAAAATGCTGTTCCTATGTCCTTGTACTGTCGCTGGTACAGAAATGGGGGCAAATCACAAGGAATGATGTCCCCATGGAGCATAGCTTGTGTTACATGGTATTTTGGGGACAAGGATGGGGGGATGGCAGATCGAGGGCTAGATTTTCGGAATGACAATTTGAGTGCTCTTTTTTCAGGGACAACAAGGGGAAAACAATCTGGGGACCATTTTTTGGAGACGACAATCTAAGGGCCCTCTTTTGGGGATAGTAAGGGGAAGGCAATGGCCATTTTTTGTGGACAACAATATATACATATATATAGATAGATAGATAGAGAGAGAATAAATTTAATGATGATAGTAGTATAACAATATTATTTTAGTAGCATGGCAATAGTGTAGAGGATGAAAAATGAAACACTACAAATGATAATGAAACCCTTTAAGGATTTTGATGTCAACTCTTCACTCTAGACAAACCTTTGAACTTTGAGTTTGTCCACTAATTAGCGAAATATCAATTTTAACCAAGCATACAAATTAACTAAAATAAATAGACACCAGAAAGTGAAAACACTTACCAAGGGGGCCCCTCGGGTAGCTTAGTGAGTTCTCTATCTAGGGCAAACACATAGGTCAAGGATGATAGCTTGGCATGCTAGCATCCTGTATGGACAAAGAATCATAACTGCCTTAGAGAAACATAGAATATCCTGTATAGCTTCTAGGCATTAAAGACTATAAAAACATAAATGCAACAAACACAAAACTTATTGAAACACAAGTAGTAAACATACTTGAAATGATTAAAAGATAAAGAAAAAGTGAAGAGTATCGTTGAGAAATGCTTCTGAAGCTCTAGCAAGGTTGAAGATCTTCTCCACTTGTATCTACACACATGAGACCAAAGTAAAAGTGTTGGGTGACTGTGTTAAGAGGTTTGCCTTAGTCAAACCCTTGTTTTGATGTTTCCACCTTGAAGGACAACCTTAGACAAGACAATAGAAAATGACAAACTAAAGGAGGACAATAATATGCTGGCAATATTAAGATAGCATATGAAATATAAAATCCCAAGGAGTTGCTTTCCTCAGGATCAAAAGCTAGATAGTTTGTTGGTGTGAAGGACAACAACGAGCCCTCAAGATGATAGAGCTTTGCAAGATGACATTGTGATAGTGATAATGGCGAAGTAACAAGATGGTGAAATATGTTGTGAGTGGAAGAATGTGAGAATGGTGTGTTGGAATGTAGAAGCAGCTTTTCAAGAATGAGAGATAAGCTAGAATGAAGTTCCAATCTGGAAATGGAGGCAAACTGGTATTGTTTAAACAACGTTAGTGATCCCCGATGTTGGTGTAGGTTGGTAGAGGCTTTACACTACTGAAATTTAGCAAGTGTAATGACCCAATGGTTAACATATTTATAGATATTTGTGGGATGCTAACACAGTGTGTAGACGTCTCCGCAATGTGCATACGTTTGAGCACAAACCGAAGCACAAACCAGACCTACTAGTTGAGTAATCAGGGATACAAAGTGGCAACGGGTATTTGAGATTGAGGTTAAGCTTTAGGATGCATATAACTTTTTATTTACAACTAAAGGGAGAGCTCATGTATTTTGGAATTGCATAGGATGCAATTTTAAGACATTATATTTTGCCCCCATTTTAGCGAGCATACATGGTCATAAGGAAATGCGAGCTAAAGTAGAAAAATAGAGTTGAGAACGTTATACCCAATATATGGAGGGGAAGCTGAGACAGATCTCTATGTGAGATTGAATCAATGTGAATGAATGGAGTTTAACAAATGAATGGTTATCGATGTAGTTATCATTAACGATAACTATACTCAGCCATATCCAACGATAACATGTAAACGATAACTATACTCAGTGAAATATATAATCAGTGATTATCGTACATAACAAGAATATATATAATAATATTATATTATGATTATAGGATAGTTATAATCATAATATAATATTATTACAGATAATTATATCTGCAAAGGATAAAAGATAGAGATCAAATGTTCAAGGCCGATAGGCCACTTATACATTTGATCATATCGGTTAGAATAATCCGACCGAAGCTACATATCTTTAACATTTATGTCTCTTTTATGTGGCTATCCTACAATGCAGTTTGTAGTAGTCACAGGTTGATTGGAATGTCAAATGGCCCCAAGCATAAAATAACTTCCTACCCCTACATATCAGTGTCATCTAATGTTTATATTTTTTTGTTTGATTTTTGCATTTCACCTATCCATGTGGAGTTGCCCCCAGGGAAGAGACCTCATTCGTCCTCCCTGAAGATTGTTGAGCTATATCACCATAAACATGTTAGCTGCAGACAAACACTTTATTTTTTGATTGTTTGTTTATTTATTTTTTGTTAGGTAAAATATTGTTATTTTATTATATTGTTTTTTATAATGATAATTACAGTAATAGTCCATTTCAATTCTGTCTGTAGGAGAAAGCCAAAACCACCATACCCAAAAAACCCCCATTTTTGTACATACCATCCAAATATCAAGGGCCATACACAAATTTCGCCCTGCAATTCCACCCATTCCCAACCCAATTTACAAAAACTACAAAATTTGCAAAATTGCCTATGAACATGCCTGTTCAACTATGCATTGACAATTCAAAAATTCAACTGACAAATTTTATAACGTTTAAAAAAAAGAGGACTAACGTAGGGTTCCACGAACGCAACCGCCGTCCATAGCACCACCAACACCACCATTCTGCCGCGTCCCAACCACTTCGGTCCAATCTTGGCTCTGATTGTGCCTCATTCGTGATCCAGATCCTTGGGAAAGTACATGTCCACCTTCACAGACTCGTCCATCATGACCACAACCACAGGCACTACGTCCACGACCATGTCCACGTCCACGACCCCGACCAAGAATATTTTTCCTTCGCGCCCCCTCTGGGCTTCCATGTCCAACTAGACATCTACCAATTTTAGTTGGAATAGAGAGGGGTCCATCTAGCTCTTGGGTAACCTCGTGGCCAGCTCCAAATCCCAATTGTGCACGAAATCAACTATCATAGCCCAGGCTCTCCGAGTCCATTTTTCATTCTTTGCTGTTTCCCAGTCCTCTGTGCATCAGAAAGGGGTGCACAAGCGATTGTACCCCTGGATAACCAAACCAATCCCCGTGAGCAGACACAAACCTAGGACCCGGGACAACACATTGCAAGATTTCTTCCATGCCCACCCGCGATTAGGGTACACGCACCTCACCATTATGCACTTCACCTCCCCCTTCGATGAAAAATGTAGCCCCCACGCACAAAACAAGGCGGCAATGTCTGCATTAGTGTGCTATCGGAAATCATATTCCACATACTCCACACCCAAGAGAGCTCTAATCACCTCCGCAAAGAAAGGGTGCGTTGAAGTGAAGACGTGACCGAGTCGTTCCTCTGTCACCGGGCCCTTTAAGGCCATCTGCTGCTTCGTGGCGTCGAATGCAAAGTTTGCTTCCATGGCACCTCGCTTCAGTTCACACCTCATAGCCCACCTGCCTTTTTCATTACAAAAAGTTGCACCTTTGGGTTTGCAAACCAAGGAATGTATAGTACCAAAATTCCTCTGCATTGAATGCTCAATAAAACCGACATGTGTGAAGACAGCCTTAGGCAAAACCAAAGTCCGCCACCTTGCCAACATTGAATGCATCTACGCCCATCATGATCAATCGAAATATTTCATTTGCCCCATCCATTACACCAACATAATCAAATTGGGTATGATGGTGTCAACCTCCACATTCGACAATGTTATTGTCCACCTCAGCGTGCCACATCTACTGCAAACTTGGACAGTGAGTCAGCCAATACATTTCCCTCCCGATACACATGCATGATTTTGAAATTTTTTAATGTAAGCAATTTCTTCTAATAATTGAAATGATTTTTTGCAGTCTCCAAGCAAAGGACTTGCCCGACGCTATAGCATTTACAATAATCTGAATGCCCCTCTAGATGTAGATTAACCACTTGTAGCCTTTGTGCCATCTCCACCCTCATCAGTCCAGCTTGGGCCTCAACGTCATTATTAGTCCCATCACTCAATTTTTTATGCTCAGTTGCAATTATATTTCCATCTGAATCCCTTGCAATGCACGCAACACTCAAGGGACTAGGGTTGCCCTTTGCTGCACCATCGAAATTTACTTTAATCCATCCTTCTTTCGAAGCTTCCCATGTTACTTCTCCTTGTCTTTGTTGGATAAACCCTAGAAAACCCATTAACGGCTCTATACTTGAGCAAGGTCCATTTTCTCTGTAACAGGCAATAAAAAACAAAAAGGATATTTGCTTGTGTTTTGTGTGGATACTGCAACATTTACAAGCTCAGAGATGCTTTGCTCAATTCTGAGACAATCTCTTAATGGACTCTTCTTTTCCTTGAAAAATTTGTTTGTTGCGCTCTTTCCATATCTCCCACAATACCGAAGAAGGGCAGATTAGCCATATACAGGAAAATGTTGACTTCTGCATTTGTTTGACTGTAGCGGGAAAGGCCAAATTCAATTTGTCCAAAACAAACTCCTAGCAAGCCGCCACAACCTTGCATTGTAGAATGAGGTGATCTATGGTTTCTACATCATCCTTGCACAAGGGGCACATAAAGGGTCCATGGAATCCATACCTCATTAATCTTTCGCCTCTGAGAATGCGACTCTTACTAGCTAGCCAACAGAAAGTTCCCACTTTCGGTAGATAATGCTTTTTCCAAAAAAGGTGGGTCGGTTCCTGAGTCTCACGAGCCACAACCTCCGCCAGTTGGTATCCAACACAC
This sequence comes from Thuja plicata, assembly GCA_018584345.1. Classification (NCBI taxonomy): domain Eukaryota; kingdom Viridiplantae; phylum Streptophyta; class Pinopsida; order Cupressales; family Cupressaceae; genus Thuja; species Thuja plicata. The sequence continues at coordinate 3,217,445 of MU227649.1, read as the reverse complement.
ATAGAATATTCACCTCTTTTGCTTCCACACCATATGATTTCATCCCGTTCTCCTGATAATAAAAACGGTCTACTAGCCCGTATTCTCCTAAATTCCAGTCTCAGCTTCATTTAAATTCAAGTCATTGTCCTCCCTTCACTTCCAATTAATTACTCTATCCTCATACGTTCGGGTAAAGAAAATTGCTACTTTATCTCCCCATACCGCTTCAGTTCAACTCCCTACTATAGCTTCCTTCTGTTAGTGCTGGTTGTCCTTCCCATGAATCTTCCCTAAAGTGCACCTTCTCCTCATAACCCAACTGCCAGGTTATGTGATGTGTACTAATATGCCTGCAAGTCATCATAAAGTTCCAGATTGACGAACCTCTAGGGGGGTTGGTAATAGTGAGGATTCTCTCCCTAGCCTGGCTATTCAAGTACTTTTTTGAGAGGATTCTTGCCCACTTTTGATGTGGGTTCCTATATACCATCCAGACTAGCTTCACACCCATCGCTTCATTCATAACGTGCCACTTCCTCAGCCTTGCACCCTCGACATCCTTCGGTTTGCATATTTGATCCTAGGCCAGAAGCGGGATTTTGTCATGATCCTGGTTTCCATTCCAAAAAAACTTCCTCTTCTTCTGCTCTATAGTTTTGAGAACCTTAGCAGGAACTGGCATACACATCATAGAGTATAAAGGCATGGAAGAAATGTCAAATTTCAGCATCAGAATATGCCTTGCAGAAGATAACCATTGACTTTTCCACCCCTCCATCTTCCCCACACAACTATCAATAAGTTTGGTCCAAAGATGGCCTTGGCAAGCCCCACCAAACAACGGTAGCCGAAGAAATTTACCTGGAAGCTTGCCAACTTTGACTTGAAGAATCCAACAAATCGCCCTTTGTTTGCTCCGTGCTGTGTTAAAAAAGAATACCTTGGATTTATGCCAGTTCACAGCCTGTCTGACAATTTGTAGTATTTATCCAAAGTGGCTTTCATACATCGAGCCTCCCTTAGTGAGGCTTCACACATAAGCAGGTTATCATCTGCAAACTGTTGATGCGACGTTGACTCCATCTCCTGGGCAATTCTAATATTTTTCCACTGTCCTCCCTGCCTTTTCTTTGTGATCAATTGTAATGTCCCCTTTTTTCGGGCACATTATTTCTGTTACATCATTAGCCGTTTTATCATGGTCCGATAGGCTAACCAGGGCTTGACTGGGGTCAGTATGATATTTGACCTATGGAATCCCAGTTTTAGGCCAATCAGAGTAGTTTCTGCAGGGTTTCTAGGTACTTACTATTTATAGTAAGTTGATAGAGTTCAGTTTTCTTGGCATTTCAGTATTGGACTTGGAGCGTATCGCCGAGAGCTTTCCGGCAAGCTATTACACGTCATCTTCTGAGTTCGTTTGGTCATCCATTTTAATGTTAGAAGATTTCATATTTTATTACTATGCCACTTTATTATTAAATAGATATATTAATTTAAAGTGACATAAAGCGGGAATATGAAAAGACAGAGAGGGGAAATTGAAGAGTCACAACTGTTGCTTTAAAAGAAGGAATGGAGACTCATTTGGGATATGCTTAGTTTATGAATTCATTTTCTCTTGGAGAATCCAGGAAGCTTCCACCTTTCGATTCTGAAACCCGAGGACGGAAACCTTCAGGCTTTCTCGATGGATTGGACGGAAACCCAGTGCATCTTTGAGGTGGATTCTCGACGGAGTTCACCATTGCACTTCCAGGTTCTTGTCATCCGATCTTACTGTTGCATACTGTATTTTAGGCTGGATTGTTTTATAACCCCATTGTTATTGTAAAATGCAATAACATTTGCTGAGGGTTTTGTTGGAATATATTGCTGGTTTATTTCTGTAGAATCAATATGTTTATTGCATGAAATTATGTTTAAAACTTCTGAGATATATTTGAGGAATTTGGGGAAAATATACGTTTGGAACATTTCAGTGGTATTAGAGCTTTGATCTTGCCATCTTAGTGGGTTAGTTTTTCAGAGATTATTAGGCTGGGATAGCAGTGGCAATGTTGGGCAGGTAATTTCTAGAAATTGAAGTAACAGTTAAAACGTGGCTTACGTATCAAGGAAGTCAGCGCATTCATTTTCTAAAAACTAGCAAGCAAGCAGACTGCTCACATAGCAAGAAGATAGGCGTCAATCCGGACTTTGGATATACCATTTGAGCTTAGTATCGGATGCCGTGTCGGCTATTGAGAGTCGAATTCACCTCAAGGCTAGGTGTCGAGGCTTATGTCGGGCCACATAAACTTCTGTGCATTGGGCGTTGGAATTGACCTGGCTGGGTGGAAGCCGTATTGAAGGGACTGCCCATCCGCGCATGGTGGTTGGTCTATATGCTTCAGGTGTTACCGCTTGTGCTTTTGGGTTTGCACGTCTTCAGACAACACACGAGCCATTGTTACAACCAACACATCATTTATATATCGGGCCCCATCTTAAGATATTAGCCAACTATTGTAAAGAAGGCTTTGGATTTTATTAAATCGATTCTTTGTGAGAAGACTGGGGACAAGAACTAATATTTCCGAGCAAATATTTCGAGTGTCCTAGTGTTGCCATGGGCCTTCATAGTCAATGATATTAAATTGAATGGAGGAATGTATGGGAAGCTAAAGTCTTTGATTTAATCCTGCTCTCTTATTGGTCGATTGATAAGCCATAAATATCTCCCTGAAGTCGTGGTATTCAGAAACATTATTAGCAACTCCATTTATTATTGGAAGCGTTTTTTTCTGGTTACAGCGCAGAAGAGTGTGGGAAGTCAGAGGTTTCTTATTATGGCCTTTTGAACAGACGATTAGTGGTTGCGCTTCATAAGAGCCTTAGCCATTACACGTGAAGCAATGACATTGGTTATGATCAGTTTTTTGTGCGTTTCTTCCTGGTTTGGCATCACTGAGACATGGCTGCTTCAAGACTTTGTTATCGTTTAAGATTCTCTCTTGGCACAAAGAGTATCGAGTCTTGGTGTGGGTACCGAGAACATTCTGAATCTGGAATTGCCGTATGAGACAGAAGCTTGTGTATATCGCAGTTACCGGTTGCTACGAGCAGAGTTGATATCCTCTTCTGTGGTTTGAGTGGAGCACTCAAGAGTCAAATTTATTAGGAGGGAAATACTGGTTGATCCCGAATTTTTGTTTGGTGTCGTACATACTTGAAACGAAGCACATTAACTTTGCCGCTAATGTTTGAATCAAATGGCAGCTGATATGTTTAGCGCTGGAACTACAGACTTGAGTGTTAAAATATTAAGGAATCTATGAAATCTCCAGTGTAGTGATTGAAAGCATTCTCAAGGGCCAGGTTTCTACCTTGTGCGGAGTTTATCGGCCATTTGCCATAGAAAAGTTTTCTGCATTGAGAAAGTCGAACATTCCATGCTTGCCGTGAGAACACAAACCTAGGCTAAGCGTGAAAGATGATATTGTTCCAATCTTTTACAAACCAGTTAATCTGTGCATATGGAGCATACACCAAGGAGGGTTGGAGTCAAATTGTAGCTGCACATCTCTGTCCTGAACAACAGAAATCTACCTTCTGTAAGTGACATTATTTTGATGAAATATTCAATTAGAATCTTCCAGTATTCAAGCTCTGTCAGGGGTGTCACATTCATCCATGAAATCTACAGTCTTCGGCAATATACAAAATGTCTAATGTGGGAATGAAATTATGAGTGCTATTGGGATTCAAGGTCCTTGCGTGTTATTGCTGTTCACTATCATGGTATCTTCAGAACATCATTTGAGGACAGAGGACTAATGTTTGCTGCAGATTGTATTGTCCTGGTATTCAGATTTCATTAATTGGATGATTGCAAATTGTTGACCAAATGTCTATTTACTGTTAGTGAACTTTGAGGTGAAACTGTGTTAAGCAACTGTTTGATGATATGCCTGGAGACTAAAATCTACAGATAAAGGTTGCTGGGTGTTTGTAACTATTGGCTGAGGTTGGAAACTCATTTCTATAATCTGATTTGAACAGTGATTGCTCAATTGGTCTCAGGCATTCATTCTGTTATGTATTTCAAGTGAGATCTGTTATCTCTCTGCATGTATGTTGTTGTGAGGAACTCATCAAACGAATATATTGAAGCTTAAAAATTTTTGAATTTCACAATATTTTGTGAGCAACTAAAGGATGGATTAGTTTTGAAATCAAACAAATAAACTAAGTCCAACTGGGGGCAGTTGTGCATAGAAAATGGACTGGTACATTGGTATATTGTGGCACATAAGAAACTCTCTACACAAATTAAAGTTGAAAATGGTTGACTCAATCCATGATCATTTGATGCACTTCCATGACATTATGAGCTTGATAAAATGCATATTACATTGAGGTCATAAATATTACATTCTGACTAGCATGTTTACATACACCTTGACTCTATCAGAAGGTCAGAATCCTTTGCTGTCTAAGCTGTTGTCTGAAGTTTGATCGCTATTATAGTTAGCCAAAACACATTGAAAATATAACAATGGAAAATCTGGAAAGCAAGGTGTTCTCAAAGGAATTCAATGACACCTTTAAAGGTGAACATTTAAGGGACCTGCAAAAAAAAATTGAAATTGGGAATGAATTATATTGCCTTGGATGGCAATTGGAGAATATGGAATTTATGAGGTGTGTTTGTCAAATTGGAAGAGATAGATTCATATCTATCTAGGATAGACCAGACTGATTGTAGGCTCCTCATCTGGGCCTTGCAGCCCTCTATGATTGCTTTAGTCCAACACAGGTTTATGGAACATCCTCATAAAGATGTTAGGCTTGGAGTTGCTTCATGTCTCAGTGAGATCACACGAATTACAGCTCCTATTACCCCTTATACCGATTACATTTGGAAGCAGGTATTACAGTTGATTGTGGACAGTTTAGGTAGACTAAATAATGATAAAAGTCCTACCTTTGGTAAGCAGGCAAAAATCTTGGAATCAATGGCAAGAACTAAAATTTTTATTCACATGTTGAATCTCGGTTGTGATCATATGATTCAACAGTTTTTTCAGTGCCTCCTAAGTAATTTCAGGAAGCATCATCCAGACAAGGTGAAGGCTTGCATAAAAACTACCATGTCCTTGATCTTAGATGAGGACAATGACATATGTAAGCAGTTGCAATCAGATTTGTTGGCAATCTGGAGAGGGGAACAAAGAACCTCAATCGTGGCATATGAGCTCTCAGTTGAATTGATTGAGCATAAGGTTGAAAGATTTAGGGATTTTATGACTGAAAATCAGCGAATATCAGTAGGCATACAAGTTACAGGATCTCCCGAAATGAGCAAGAACCAAATGAGAAGAGGGCATATTTGTTCTACATACCAAGGGACTGGGTCCCTTGAACATGTTTGTGGCATTATTCAGGGAAAAGATATATGGCAACCAAGGGGTGGTGAAAAGGTAACCTTGGATTCATCTCTTACAGGACATGATGAAGGTACAAAGGAAAATAGTTTCCAATCAGCCAAGAGGGTTAATGTGGAGGAAGAGTCAATCATCACACGTAAAGAGTAAGCAATACTCTACATTGGCAACTTAGAAGTTGAAATCAACAAAGATATGGTTAAAGATTGTGACAGCTAGTTAGATGACGTAACAACCCTACCTCTTCATTCAAAGGGGTTTGAGGCCTATGAGGACAATGATAACACCTGTGAAGGATATGAGGAATCATGTGATTTCTATAGCAGCACATCACGTATGCATAATGATGATTTGGATGACCAATCATAGAATGCATTGCAAAATGACAATGGTGAGAAGCATGCTTTGAAGAATCAGCTGAAGGTTAGTGATGATGTCATTATTGCAGCCCTTGTGCATCATGATAGCACTCACAGGATTATTGGCGATCTTTACAGGAAGGCTTAGATGGAAAAATGACAAAATGGTTTTGGGAGTGAATCCTATGTTGCTGATTTACAGGGGGTCAAAACAACTTGTGAGGTTTGGAAATCAGAATATCTATGTTTACTTTCAGATCATGACTACTTGTAACAGGTTGCAGAAAATTATGTTGAGCAGTTGAGGGAAAAGGAGGATGAGGTTAATAAGCTCAATAGAGAGCTTAATGTTGCTCAGGAAACATTGGAGCACACACATATTGCTCTTCAGGAAGCAAGAAATCAGATTGTTGCCACTAGCTAGTACAGAGAACAGGACGACAAAGGAAGGTCAGAGTTCTTTCAGGAAGTAATTCAGGAACTTGATAGCATACAATAGACTTATGATTTGGATAGCTATCCCAAAAGATCAAAGGACAAATCTTTCGATCATCCAAAACTTCTTTGTGAGTTGAATAACTTTCAGTCGGTTGACAATTTCTTGTTTGAGGTGGATGCTGATCTGACATTTGATAATCCCCTTTTTGAGTTAGATGAGGAAGATATTTCCAATCCCCATGACGAGGATGAGATTGATTGCAAGATTTGGGACCCAGGTCCAATTACTAGAGATGAGTCTTGGTCACCAGATTGGAGTGACGGGGTGAGTTCAGCTGTTGAGCAGTTTGGTTTCTACATCAGCGGTTCAGGATGGGCAATTGTATCTTACGGCATGATGGGTGATATACTTTTCCTTGCGTTACATCTTACTAATGGGTGATGTCTAGTTTTGATTGCATCTTGAGACTTTTCGATTCACTCATTTTTGGTGATCATGTCAACCTGATCGTTTGGGATCCTGGTATTTGTATGACTGATGCATTGCTGTTTTGGGGGAGTATTGAGTGGCTTCACCCTTCTGGTCACATTTTTGTGGGGCAACTTCCTTGAGGTTGGTATGGGATCCAGGCATTTTGGTCACAACATGCAGGTACCGATTGCTTGAGGGCAAGCAATCTCTGAGAAGGGAGGATTGTAATGTCCCCATTTTTTCGGGCACATTATTTCTGTTACATCGTTAGCCGTTTTATCATGGTTCGATAGGCTAACCAGGGCTTGACTGGGGTCAGTATGATATTTGGCCTAGGGAATCCCTGTTTCAGGCCAATCAGAGTAGTTTCCGTAGGGTTTCCAGATACTTACTATTTATAGTAAGTCAACAGAGCTCAGTTTTCTTGGCATTTCAGTATTGGACTTGGAGCGTATCGCCGAGAGCTTTCCGACAAGCTATCACACGTCATCTTCCGAGTTCGTTTGGTCATCCATTTTAATGCCAGAAGATTTCATATTTTATTACTATGCCACTTTATTATTAAATAGATATATTAATTTAAAGTGACATAAAGTGGGAATATGAAAAGATAGAGAGGGGAAACTGAAGAGTCACAGCTATTGCTTTAAAAGAAGGAATGGAGACTCATTTGGGATATGCTTAGTTTATGAATTCATTTTCTCTTGGAGAATCCAGAAAGCTTCCAGCTTTCGATTTTGAAACCCAAGGATGGATACCTTCAGGCTTTCTCGGTGGATTGGACGGAAACCCAGTTCATCTCTGAGGTAGATTTGCGACGGAGTTCACCATTGCACTTCTAGGTTCTTGTCATCCGATCTTACTGTTGCATACTGTATTTCAGGTTGGATTGTTTTATAACCCCATTGTTGTATTGTTGTTGTAAAATGCAATAACATTTGCTGAGGGTTTTGTTGGAATATATTGCTGGTTTATTTATGTAGAATCAATATGTTTATTGCATGAAATTATGTTTAAAACTTCTGAGATATATTTGAGGAATTTGGGGAAAATATACGTTTGATATATTATGTTTAAAACACATCATAGAGTATAAAGGCATGGAAGAAATGACAAATTTTAGCATTAGAATACACCCTGCAGAAGATAACCATATGCTTTTCCACCCCTCCATCTTCACCACACAACTATCAATAAGTTTGGTCCAAAGATGGCCTTGGCAAGCCCCACCAAATAGCGGTAGCCGAAGAAATTTACCTGGAAGTTGTCCAACTTTGACTTGAAGAATCCTACAAATTGCCCTTTGTTTGCTCTGTGCTGTGTTGAAAAAGAATACCTTGGACTTATGCCAGTTCACAGCCTGTCTTGACAATTTGCAGTATTTATCCAAAGTGGCTTTCATACATTGAGCCTCCCTCAGTGAGGCTTCACACATAAGCAGGTTATCATCTGCAAACTGTTGATGCGACGCTGACTCCATCACCTGGGCAATTCTAATATTTTTCCACTGTCTTCCTTGCCTTTTCTTTGTGATCAATCTACCAAGAAATTCTGCCATGATTATGAAAAGTGCAGGAGAGAGAGGATCTCCTTGCCTTTTCCCCGGGATGAATCAAAGAAACCTCGCGGATTACAATTGACCATGACAGAGAACCAAGGGGTGATAATGCAGCTCCAAATCTACTCAACCCAATGATCTCAAAAACCAAAGCATTTTAGAATATGCAGAAGAAAGAAGCGATTGACATGGTCATATGCCTTCGAATGTCTAGCTTCACTAACATTCTAGCAGTCTGAGCTTGCCACACCGAGTGAATAGTCTCATGCGCTATAATGATTCCTTCCAGAATTGACCTTCCCGGTACAAAACCACTTTGTTCTTTAGAGAAGAAAAGGTGTAGAAAAGGTTTGAGCTTATTTGCAATCACCTTAGAAATAATCTTGTATACAATATTACAAAGTGAAATTGGTCGGTAGTCCTCGAATGTGCTTGAAGCCTCTCGTTTTGGGACGAGAGCAATAAAGGTGTTGTTTAAGTCTCTACACATGTATTTGCTGGCCCTAGACTCCACCTCCTACAAATCTCGATAGATAATACCCCAAGCCTTGTTGAAAAAAATTGTTGGAAAGCCATCCCGCCCCGGGATTGTTTCCCTTGTGCGAAAACAGGGCTACCTTCACCTCTTCCAAGGTGGCTACACTAATGTTTTGTTCTACTCCTCATCAATGATGTGAGGGATGACATTATCCACGCCATCCCATTGATCCCCATTATCTTGCAATTCATTGAGTAATGTAGGAAAAAACCGAACAACCTCAGCATTAATACTGTCACGATCAGTAGGCACATTGCCCTCCATATCTTTGATGACATTGATCTTGTTGGAAATCTGTCGAACTTTGACCGAAGAATTAAAAAAAAATTGTGTTCGTGTCTCTAGCTTTGAGCCAACACTCCCTAGATTTTTACTTCTAGAAGAGTTCTTCCCTTGCTAAGACTTCATGCATCTCCTGCAGTAAAGCTTTCTTTTGTTCAAATTCAAATTCTGTCATCCCATCCTTAATAACTTAAACATTGAGTTCCTCCAATTCTTTAGCAATCCGATCCTTTTCCACAAATATTTTTGAAAGACCTCTTATTCCATTCTTTCAATTTTCCTTTAATATATTGCAGTTTTTTGGCAAAAATGAATGCTTTGGCACCCTCTGGCCATGGAGCCCCCCTTCCACAAGGTATCAATATATGACAAGAGTTCTGGATCTCGAAACCACATACACTCAAACTTGAAGGGAGCCCTTATTGGCTTGGCATCATCTTGACAGTAGAGTGTAATAGGGAAGTGATCCGAACCTGAAAAAGGTACTATCAAAGATTCAAAAGTGAGTGCACAGGTCTTCCCACTTCCCAGCTACAAAGAAACGATCCAAACATTCTGCAATACTAGAAAAACCCTTTCTTTTGTTTGTCCAAGTAAATAAGCCATCTTTTGACTGAATTTCTTTCATCTTATTATTAAAAATGAACCTCTGAAAATCATCTTGTATCGTGCCTAGAGCCTGTCTACCACCACTTTTCTCCTTATTCCATCTTGTTGCATTAAAATCACCCCCCAAAATCACTAGTTCTTGTGCAACCACTTCCAAACAAGAGGTGATTTGATTCCACACCAACCTTTTCTGACTTGTCCTTGTCGGGCCATACACATTCAACAAAAAAAGATTTTTATTTTCCTCCCTTAGATGTACATGAACCATAATCCAATTGGACTCCCTCATTCTCTCTGTAACTGTAACCATCTGTGGATTCCATAGTACTGCCAGTCCACCTGAAGCTCCATCAACATCAACGCACAATCCTTCCCACCTTTGCCAGGTCTTGAGGTGGAAAAAAAAATCAGAGCGTGCCATCTTGATTTCTTGAAGTAGAATGATGTCCGACTTCTCCTGATCAAAACATTGTTTGATCAATCGCTTTTTGTCAGGGGCATTGCAGCCCTTGACATTTCACGATAGGACCTTCATGGAACGTAGCTTCATCTGACCTTTGGCACTACCAGCCATTTCCAACTTGAACTTTTTGGTTTTTGATCCTCTCTTCCTCTTCTACCCAATTTTTACCTTCTTGGACTTGGTCTGTGTTTGGCTTACAGTTCTTTTCTCCAAAATGTCCTCTTCCTCCGAGCTTAAATCTCCATCCGACCAAGAGAGGCCCAACTCCTTAACCCCCAAAGACGGGATAGCCCTGCTAGAATTAGTATTGCCATTCATCTCTTCCCTTTCCAGTCCAATATGCTTCAGTGCCGATTTTGTGCCTTCATATACTCCCACATCCGTACCAAATAAAGGAAAAGCGGGAGGAGAATGCATATTTACCTGAAGTTTAGCTTGATCATGAACACCAAACCCAGGTGGCGGGGCCTCATCCGAACTACCACTTGAAAGAGATGTCTGTTTGGCGGGAGAATGTAAAACATCCATTTGAATAGTCTGTTCTAAAGGTATGCCCATACGCTCCATTGTATCTTCCATCATTGAACTCAAGTTCTGTACTCTGCATTCTTCCTCGTACCCAATAGCCTGGGGGTCAAGTTTTGGAACTATCTCAAAGTTAGTCGCAGGAACTTGACTTAAAAAAAATTGTGAGTCCATCTGACCATTCTCATTATCCTGCTCTTGATCTTTGCTATCGTGTCGAGATGGGTTTTTTTATGCTCCTTTACACCCTTGCTCACATTGAGACCTACCTGAAGCTGCTCTGTCACCTCCCCAGGTTGAATGACACCCTGCTCATTTGCCCGCATTCTGACTCCTAGGTCTACCATGTTTTGTTGAACTCATTCCACTCCTATCATAGCTTCCCCAACATTGTGGTCTAGTTGCCCCCTCAAGAAATCGTTCCCACCAAGCTCACACTCTGTATCTCGAGCATCACGAGGGCCTCCTTGTGGCTGTTCTGTCTCCCGGTTTCCTTCAATATTCACGATTTTTGTAGAACGACATCCACTGTGTTCCTTTTCCCTTTGTCACTTTTCCAACACTCCCATTCTGTGTGCCCCAAATTCTTGCATGCCTTGCACCGTTCAACTTCATCTTCCATTTCGACACTTAGCTCCCAAACTCCAGCATTCGACACTAACTCAATATATTTGGGAAGAGGACGGTTAGGGGTCCAACTGATGCAAACCCTAGCATACATACTGAAATCTTTTTTCTCCACTCCATCTCCCAGTTTCAAGATTTTTCCCAACGTATTGCCTATTCCCATTAGGTTCTCCTCCCAATACTCAAAGGGTAAGTTGTATAAACCGATCCATATCGACAATTCCCCAACTTGAGCTGTTAATGGGTGAAATTTGGTTCCCATTCCTTGATGAAAAAACCCTTCCCTCCCATTATGTGGGGGCCATTGTTTAGGATCCACTGCTTATCCTGGCCCGTCTCACAAATAACTAAAAATAAAGCATTAGGTAAAGTTTTAAGCTCTACCCTTAAGGCCCAAGATTCCTCACACTACTTCTTTACCCTTGCTACAAATGGCCATTCCCCAACCTATTTCATGAAAAGTCCTGTTTCGTTCAGCCAAGAAACCAAAACATTCCAACACTCGGAGCAAACGCTTACGAAACCTTTCCAAAATTTTTCGGGGCACTATACACCTTTTTTGGTCTGGTCATATTATCTTCCTTCCCACCGCCATCATTATTGCATTGTTCCTTTGGTTTCCATATCTTCTTTGCCACTCTATCCCATTGAGATTCCCTCTTCTCCAGTGGTTTTCCAACTCTATTACTATTATTGAACTGGTCCTCTGCCTCTTTCCACCCTGTAGGGGGTGAACCTCTCACGCCAGCGAGATTCGAACCCTAGACCCCTATTGCCATGCATGGAATCAAAATTTCGGGTTCTCCTCTGTCCATGGAGCAATACACTGTTTAGGGTGATGCCTCGTCCTTGGTGTAGGGCACCGTCATGTGATCCAGTTACTTGGTAGATAGGAGTTCAGGGAATAAAGGGTTGAATCCAGTAGGATCACCCATGATGTACTCAATGACCCATTTGTAAGGCTAATAGGCTCTATGGTGTTTTATAACCCTAGAGTCCTATTAAGACCAAGGGGTATATTAAGGGTTGTAATAAGGTCTTTAGGTGGGTTGTGATGACATGCAGAAGGATAATGCAAGACATTAAATTAGTTAATGGATTGTATTGTCATTGATGTCAACTTGATATAATCTAATCGGTTATAATCAAAGTGTCAAAGACTTCAGAGAATCAAAGATAAAAAGATTATGCTACTAGTAATGCATAAAAGACAAGCATTTACTATGTGACTTCAAACACCGACGGCTAGTAGAACCCGACGGACAAAGATCACCGAAAGTCAAGTCATAGTGAAGCCCGAGCAAGAACATTGACGAGCATTACCGACGAGTAGAATCACAAGCATAACCGACCAGAATCATAGTGTAAACCGACGGAGAAGCCCGAGGAGAACTGAAGTGTTGACCGAAGCTATCAAAGAGTTAAAACACCGAAATTAACTTGAGTTCAAAAACGACAAATTATCTAGCTGGCAGAGCTAAATATGGACTTAACTGGTAGTTATCTTTGTTTTCATCGACAAGATAAAGCCAGAGATAAGTAAAGGATTTAAAGCTGTTTTGTCCAGTTGGCAAGAAGATCTCTGTGAGATAAAACAAGAGTTTTGCTTTAAATCTAATTGGTGAGAATTGTGGATCACGCCAAGATCAAGAAAATCAAGAACTTAACAACGGTGATATCATGTCTATAAAAGAGACAACTTAATTCATTACGAATTGAGTGGGTGAATGAATGAAAAGAGGATGCTGAAGAGAAACTGATGAAAAACAACTTCATACAGTCCTGATCAATCAAGCTGAGGAAAGAGCTAAAGTTTTCTGCGGACACCGAGCAATAGAGCACAGCATCACCGAGCAGAAGTAAAGTGGAGCAAAGGTATTAATAGAGATATATTAATCAAATTAGTTTTATGAGCTTACTATAGATCTGAAAATCTACAAGTATAAGTTGTATATGTGAACAGATCATACTGTTTTAGTTTAACCGTTGATTCAGAAAGTTTCTTAGCCGAGTGGGATTTAAAGATCCTTTCTATATTGAGATACATCCCAAGGAGTATCAAAAAGTTTGATCATGAAGATAGCATGAGATGCCAGATACCTATTGACAGGCCAAGTGAGTGTTTGATCAAGGA